>OZ024799.1:9199413-9666913 GCA_964017045.1 Omphiscola glabra
GAGTTCATGTTTTGTCAACTATGGTAGATGGGAAGTTCACGCATTGCTGTCGCCAATGTTTGGCGAGCTAAAACTAGTATTAATTATTTTCCATAGCATTTACCACATATCTAATGAAAGATATAGATCACCCACTGCAGAGCAAGTTTATAAATAGTAACAAAACAACGCCTACTTGTGTCGCTTACCTTCGTAAAACAATCCCGCGTCCGAAAGCAGTTCCGGATTTAGCGGACTGATTTTAGGCCAGTTGGCGAAACTCTCGACTCTCGTGTTCTTTCTTTTATACTCGGGATATTTTGGTTCTTCCACAACCACCCCAGGAATCGGTTCTCCATTACGGACGAAATAATGTAATGCACGGGACTGCTGGCTATTTTGCGGTCCGCTGTTTCGAACACTTTCAAGAAGACTTCCCGCTTGAGAAATAACCACATCATCATTCATTTTCTTAATGCAATCGAACAACTCTTGAGCAACACACGCGAAATCGATGCGGCTTGTAATGTCAATGTCTCCAGTGTCCCAAAATGTCACCTTGCAGCAGGTTGGAGATTTTTGTTTGTGGACATTGTTGACCACGTCCCCTTCATTCAAGTCACTCACACTACAATGGCAAAAGACGCACTCGACGCGGTCATCTCCCTCGGTGCCATCTCCGATGTACTTGAACCCGTTCTCAGCCAAAATAAGTGCAGATTTTGTCGAAGACTTTGGGTAGTTTTTAAAAGTAGCAATTCGATCAAATTCATCTGCTAGCATTTCAAATCGCTTATATAGTGACATGAAGTTAACTTATGGTATGTTCATATAATTTTTTCTAAAGCTCTGCTTTGAAATCTTTTACTGCAAACACGTTTTTCTATTTATAAATGAAATGATTTTGTATAGTGTCTCATGATGAATCAGTTTTGTACGTCATGTTTTTTGCTTGAACAATATAACGAAGATTAAATATGTATTTCTTTAAACAGAAATGTTGATGTTAACTTGAAAAGTCGTATATAATTTAATATTTGTTAAGTCTTACGACTAATTCGTATTTACAGAGCTCCTTACACTAGTTAGCACTACTTCAAAAGTTCAGAGATACTATATTGTAAAATTACCTTAAAAAAAAAAAAAATTAAGATGATATTCTTCATCAATTTCTTCGGTACGTAGGGCGATCTTCTCTGCTCTTTTACCACTATCACACCATTGATGATGGCGTGTCTGTGTACAACATAATGATATAGTGTACACTCAGTGTGCCTTAATCATTTATCAAGCGCGAAAGTTAGCGTTTCCATTTTTGATGGAATTTGTCTATCGATGACACTCTCAAGGCCCAGGCTTTGATACGTTTCAGTGGTCGGCCTCTGTTGGGCTTCTAGCAGTTGTTGAGACATTTTCGAGAAATTGACGGGTTGCCCGTGAAAAGTCGATATTTTTGCTGGTGATAGAAAAGTTTGTTTTTTGTATATAAAGTTAAGATTTATGTGTTTATATCTCATTGGATTTAATAATTTTAAAAAATAATCAAATCTATATTTATTTGAAAGCAGGCTCTAAACTTGTTAACGTTGTAAGTAAATGTTATTGAGCTCATGTAGTGTGCTGAATTGGTTACTACGAGTTATGATATTCATTACATCATTTTTTTATCATTTTTGTAAAGAATTAATATGTTTTCTTTAAAGGTATGAAAATAATATAGGTTTCCTTCCATCTTAAATTATTGTTTTTTAAAAATTAGCAATGCGATGTACATCGCATAAATAAACGCTACTTAAAAAAGTGTAGATTGCATATGTTTATGAATTTAAAGTCTAATTTGCTCAAATGTATGAAATCAAATTGATTCGTTATATGGTATAAAAATCCGCGATGAATGGAAATTAAAATGTGTCAATACAGCCCGCCCAATGTGTTGTAAGAAACATATATTCGATGATGTGTTTTGTCACCATCTAAAGTGTCTCTTAGAAAACAACTTTACGTCAAGATTGGTTTAATTCAGCCTAATAGATTATTATCTTATTATCAATAGTTAATTGATTACCTTTGTCCACAACCTGGGACAGATTACATAAAGTAACCAAAAAAAATGCAAACAAACAAATCCAATCCAACAGTAAAAAAATAAATAATTTTGACCCAATACTGTCTTCATAAAAAGATTAAAAGTCACTGAGGTTTCAATTTCGTGAAAGCGATCAATTTTCATTACCATTTGACTTAAGAGATTCAATATTTAAAACATATTCATATGTTACAACAATACGGACATATTCAAACATAATGACAAAATGGGCAGAAGAATATTAATTTATTGTAATTGTGTTTAATAGGAAGTAAAAACAGCATTCTTTCCAGGAGACAAATTGACAATTTTATATTTAAAATTAAAATGTATTAAAAATCAATTCATGAGTATAAGAGATACGTTAACTTACCGTATAAGAACAATTTGAAATGAAATTAATGCACTGTAATGAACTTAATTCAAGGTACGGGAATTCCTCGAAAGCGGAACATTAAAAAAATATCAAAAATTGAATATTTTAGTTCAATTTTTAAATACTTGTTTATGCTTCGCATTCGAGGAATTCCCGTTATTAAATAACGAAAACACCAAAAGTAACAACGGGTTTTTTCAAAATCACATAGTTACTTTGTCTAAGTAATATATATATGTATACATTGGTTGCGCGGAGATGATAGGGGGTAAAGACAATAATAAATAAGTTTAACACAGCTAATACTAATAAAGTAAATTTAAACAAATGATCGCCCGAAAACCACAAACAAACAATTCGTGGAACAAGACGCAAATGAATAATTACATTTTTTGTAATAAAAAAAAAAAATTCGGCATTACAAGCGCCTGAGATTTTGTTATAGAGTTACGGTGGTTCCCAGTCAGCATATTAGTTCTAGACATATTAAATTTACCTGGGGGGGGGCGGGGGGGGGGCGGAGGTGTCACAGGAGTTGCAAGATCAAGATTTCGTTGAGACATTGTCATACGGCTACGGGACTCCACCTCCGGACTTTTTCTGTTGTGCAACAATATTTGTTTGAAAATATTTATTTATTTTTTAAAAAAAATATATATGTGGTTGATATTTGTTGCCGACTTGACAATACGGTTGTCTCTTGCCATATCGTAGTTCAATTTTCGCGGTCTCACCTTATCGATTTTTTTATTTACCTGTATGCAAATTATGTAATATTTGAATGTTTCTTAACATGTTGTTAAAATTATGTAGGTTTAAGAGCGTAGTAAGTGTTTAAAGTCTTAGGAAGTGTTTTAAAAGAATTTGGGAAAAGGCTAATAACAATGTTGGGGAAAGGTTTATAAGAGTGTGGGGAGGGATTATAAAGACTTTAATATATATATTTATATATATATAATTCGACTCCAGGCTTTCTTTCAGCGACGTTTAAGCTGACCTGATTTTTCTTTTCAGGCCTCCATTTTTCTTCTATAAAACGACAAGGCTGTTTCCAAACGTTCACTTTCTTCATTGTTTTGTTTGTATCTATGTCCATTCGGGAAATCTTGGTCACGAGGCTATATTTAATTTACAAACAAGGCCCTGCTGTGAGCATTATCACATAGTTTTGCTTGTTCGATCCATTTTACGGTAACCAAGTCTTCTGAGATTTATGCAGTAAGGAATAGACACGGGGTGGAGGAAAAACGTGAGTTGGGACGATACAGATAAGGTGGATGTCAAAATCCGTGTCTTCTAATTTGGTTAATTCATCAAGTTCTTTCAAAAGTTGTAGTACGTCGCACTAGCACTGAATCAACTCAAGTTCTTTATCATAATAAATACAATTTTAATATCTAATTATGTACACAGACTGCTCATTCCATACACACAAATAAAACACCACCTCCTTTATCAAAGTTCATTTCCCGACTGCCAGACGAATAAAACGTACGTCACAAAACAGACCAGACAATACGTCATTAAAATACGTCACCGTGAAAAAAGTTGGGCAGAGCTTTCAGTAACTAATTAATCTCTCAAAACCACACTGCGCGTAACCAAACACAATTAAATGTACGCACAAGAATTTAGAGAACTCCCGTACTCGACTGTGGACGTTTCGGATAAGAAGCCTTCAAACTAAAAAAAAAACACATAGACAACATGGGTTATAATACTCAGTGAACGTATGCAGTAAACGCGCCTAGTTTTTAAAAAAAAATCAGATCTATGGAAGTAAGTAAATTCTGCCAAAATCGTTTGTGACCTTTGCAAAGTTTTTTTTGTTGTTTTGTTTTTGTTTTTTTTTCGTTGGTTTTTTTTTCAACCTTTTTCTCTTCATTTTTAACCCGAACTAGTCTTCACCTTGTATCACTTTTGTTGCGGTATTTAAAGTGTAACAAATGATGCGTATGGTAGTAGATTTTTAACATCCGTAATGTTATCATCACAGGGCCCCGTGTCGACGTTGTACGATGCTGGTTTTACCAGGGTCGGATCTCCCGAAAGGCTAACCTGGGCCATGACGTAGGTTGCAGCTGTATTTGAAAAAAAAGAGGGGGGGGGGTATACACAGAAAAAATAACAACGATATGTTTTCAAATTTTTAAGTATTATTTTTGTACACGTCATAAAAATGCAAGTATTTTATTATTATTATTATTATTTGAGTTAAGGAATACGTTTCCGCTATATAAATGATATAAATTTAGCCGTGCATTCACGTGGCCCCAATCTCTACAGCTTGTGTTAACTTGCTCGGTCATACGCAATAAAAAATAGCATTTTCTATTTCTCTCCCCACTGTTCGCACACACTCAGCTTAAAAGCGTGTTTAATGACATTTTCAGATTTGGCGGTACAATGGTCATAATGATTCATTACGCTCATATCGCTTTGCCCTCTACGTCTATACGCGTATTAGCTGCGTGAAAAAACAAAATTACGTTTTCATTTTTAAATCCTGTTTAGTTTACCCCCCACCCCCCCCCAAAAAAAAGTGGGTTGGGGGGGGGGCATGGCAGTAAATGTTGACAGTGGTGTTTGTCGTGTTACAGAAGTGGATTTAACCAGATTTGTAGGCGTCAATGAATCAACTGAAACTTTTTATGGATAGAGTTGCACAGAAAGGAATTCTATTAGGTACTTTAGACTACTGGAAGACGGTCGATAGAAAGTTGTAGTTTTTGTAAGAAATTATGACGTTATGAAATTTCATAGTTAGTGCGGTCTTGTACATTTCAATTGAAACTTTTAATGTGCCTCAAAGATTGTATCAGGTGCCTTTGTTTCTCAAACAAAATGTTACACTATTAAATTGGAAATTATAAATCAATTCTTAGGCAATCAAAATTATTATTTTTTATTATTAGTCGTATTTAATAGCACGGTAGCCCATCCTAGGGCTGGGCTCACCGCGCTGTACCTAAAAAAATATTGGCAGAAGAGACATACACATGACGTTAAAATAAAATACATGTCTGCACTAAAGAACAGCTGTATAACCAAACAAAAAAAAAAAAAAAAAAAAAACCAACCCCACACACACATTTAAATTCACCCTACCCACCCGCAGGTTGGGGGGAGGGGTTAAATATGGCAATGGGCCTCTTAGATGAGCTTTAATTGATTCGCCCGCACCCCTGCTCATTTTGACCTCATATTCGTACCGTCAATCTTTTTTTTTTTTTTTTTTTTTAAACGACTGACGTAATTGATAGACAGTTAAGTGGGACTACCTCTCTACGGACTATATCTCTTCTGAGTATCGTTGCACGTCCTTAAGAGTCTGGGCGTAGCCACCCAAGCAGCCAAGCGCCCTATATTTGCAGTTCCACGTGCGTGATCGTATATGGTTGTGCATTTTTTTGGTGTCGCACGTGTTCGCTTGGGGGTTATCATGCAAGAGATTTCATTTAGAGCAGTAGGTGCGTAATCAGATTTTATTTTGTGTGTGTGAGTGCTATGTTTATCAATTTTCACCTGGCTTATCTCAAGTTGCCATGTCTATTCACATTGGCATTTTAATTTGTCTTTTTCGTTTATGTGCGGTGTGCCTTGACTTAAATGAGACCCGAGGCGAACTCACAACAGCGTGACCCTATTTAGTCATTCTCATAAATATAGATATATAAGGTCATTTTATAGTGTAATAAATAAAACCCAAATGTGTGTGTGTGTGTGGGGGATCTTTTCATGTTTATCCTTGCTATATCACTTTCTGATAAATTCCCCCTCTCTCTCTATTCTCTCTCTTTCCTCTCTCACACACACTCTCTCTCTCTTCTCTCTCTCCCCCTCTCTACTCTCTCACTCTCTCTATATTCTCTCTCTCCTCTATCTCTCCCTCTCGATTCTCTCACTCCCTCCCTCTCCTCTCTTCCCCTCTCTCTTCCCCCTCTCTCTTTCTTTTTCTCCCTCCTCTCTCTCTCCTACATTTCTCTATAATCTCCCCCTCTATTTTTCTCTCTCTACCCCTCTCTCTTCCCTCTCTCTTGTCTCCCCATCTCTCTCTCTTTCTCCCTATCTCCCCTCTCTCTATCTTTCTCGCTCTCTCACACCCCATTTATGTTAAAGAGATAAGGGAAATAAAGAACCTTCACAAAAAAATCTATTTTATAAATGAAAAGAAAACTACCATCAAGCAAAAAGTTACAGTTATTAACCAGATATTTCAAAAAGTAGTTCCGACACAGAACATTCTTGAACGTTAAAGTCATGCGCATTTTTATATCAGCATGTCCTAAAAATAAAATTGGTTTCATTTTTAATTTTCCCGATCTTATGTGTTATGAGAAAGGGGGAAACCACAACACAATTCGTTTTTCCCCGCAGTGATGTAGATACAATTCAGATGAGCAGAAATGGCGTTCAGACAGACACACACGGAGGCTAATGGCTCACAGGTCGACCAAGACTAAGATGGATTGATGCTGTAAAACATGTATTTACATCTTTCATTGCTGGGGTTCCGCTCGTGGAGACGACAAGCGATAGATCAGTCTGAACTGAAAGGATGTGGTGGAGTAGGCCAGAGCCCCTAGATGGGCCCTATAACGCCACGGGGATTATGAGGATGAAGCAACACGTTTGAGACAGAGAACATTATAACTTTCATCAGTGTCCCCCCTCAACAATGGTAGGCAAGCCTCTGTGCCATTCATTAAAAAACCACTTTATCTTAGTATAGAAGTCACCAATCAAGAGTAGGAAGCCTTGCCTTGGGATCTATTTGATAGGGATATTGGTTAACAGTTGTATTGAATAGGTGAAGGGGGGATCTTTCATGTTCAAATCTCCTCAGTATGTGCATATTCAATCGCAACAGACAATTTTGAGTTATTCATCATTTCAATAGTTATAAAAAATAAGTTACATTTTTTTGTGGGTAAATAATAAATGCCTTTGCGTATCTCAATGAGTTCTCAAACCAAACAAATTATACTTCGTTACATGGACTAGTATTCTCTAATGTACAATAAATGGATCATTTTTTAGATTTTTAATATATATTTATATTTTTAAATTGAACTTAAAAAAAAAATTAGCATATTTATAATTGAAACAAAATAACCTAACTTTGTAATATTGACTTTCCTTTGTATGAGTTTATACATTACAAAATAATGCAATTTATTTTACTTGAGGAAATTATTATTTTCTTGTTAAAGTTTAAAAGTATGTTCGAATAAAAAATGTTGCATAAACTGCACCTTGAAATTGAATTTAACTGTTCCAGTTTATTATTACAGCAAAAACTTAGATCAGAAACAGTATTGAACAGATCACATTTCAACTGATTAAATCTTACATCACGATTTATTGAATGAAAAATAAAAGGAGAAAGAGAATGTCAAACGAGGAGAAGATACGGTTACAATCCTTTCGAAACTATCCACAACACGCTTGTCAGCACCCAGCTGTCTTAGCGTTAAATGGCTTTGTGTACTGCGGGAGAGGTAGCGAAGATACTGTCGTGTGCAACTTTTGCTACCTGAAAAGGAGATACTGGAAAGCCGAAGATGATGTGACGGTCGTTCATAGAACAATGTCTCCTAATTGTCCGATGGCAACAGGCCTTCCTTGTGACAACGTTCCGTTTTCCATTGAATCAGAAGAAATCTACAGAAGTAATGTCGTTGAAGGCTATGACAGCGGGCTGATTCAAGAAAGTCATACGTCGTATTACAGGTCCGAAGACATTGTTTTTAATCCAGCCGCCGGTGTGATACGTGCGGGTTTCCCAGCCGCAAGTAACTCTCATGGGTCTCAAGCTGAACGCGCCATGGGGTCTCAAAACTTCACAAATGAAAGAGAGATTCAAGGTAAAAATAAAGCAATCGAACCCCAGGCCGAGGTCAGCACTGTGCAGACCAACTATTTATCATTGTCGCAAAGAGCTGAATCGTTTAAAAACAGTTGCTTCCAACGGAGACACCAAACGCCAGAGGACCTTGCCAGAGCTGGATTCTATTACTCAGGTTTGTTGTAATGTAAGAAGTTTAAAGAAAGAAAATTTCTAAAAATTTAAAATATTTTTCTTTTAAATTGGGAGATCTCTAAGTAGAAATTTTTAATTTTACAATTTTTTAAAATTAGTATTAGTTATCTTATATAGCATAGGGCTAGGCTCACCGCGCTGTGCATAAAAATATTATCAAAAGACACATAATCGTGAGAATAACATAAAATACATTTCTGTAATAAAGAACAGCTGTAGAGAGACAAAACAAAAACAAATGCATATTCAACCCATCCACCCCAGAACTTTTACATGTCAAACCATGGACGGCGGCCAGCAGCATCGTTTATCGGTCAGATGTGGGGAATCAGTCGGGGTAGTAGAGTTTAAAGAGATTTGTTTTGAGTGCAGTTTTGAAGGCCTGTGTGGTTGGTATATTGCGGATGTGTAGTGAAAGAGAATTCCATTGTTTGGGGGCGCAGAAAGAGAACGATTTTTCACCATATGTTTTAGTACGTGTCTTAGCAACGGACAGAATACGTGTGTCTGCGGAGGAGCGAAGCTGACGAAATGTTGATAGACAGAAAGAAGTTCGGTTAGATAGGAAGGGCAGGAATCTGAGGAAAAGTTGTGACAGAGAACAGACAGCTTGTAATCAATGCGAGCCTGTATAGGGAGCCAATGAAGTGAATGGAGTAGTGGAGTGACATGATCACGTTTTTTTACCCTTTGGAACTAGCCTAGCAGCTGAATTTTGAGCCTCTTGTGGTTTTTCTACAATTTTGTAATTTTCCCCTTCAATGAGAACTATTTAAAGAACTCCTAAATGGAATGTGTCATTATTTTAAAAATTATAAAATAACCTCCACTTTAACAAATCTCATCATTTTTTTAAAATTATAAAATAACCTCAACTTAACAAATCTCATCATTTTTTTAAAAATTATAAAATAACCTCACCTTTAACAAATCTCATCACTTTTTAAAAAATTATAAAATAACCTCACCTTTAACAAATCTCATCATTTTTTTAAAAATTATAAAATAACCTCACCTTTAACAAATCTCATCACTTTTTAAAAAATTATAAAATAACCTCACCTTTAACAAATCTCATCATTTTTTTTAAAAATTATAAAATAACCTCACCTTTAACAAATCTCATCACTTTTTTAAAAATTATAAAATAACCTCACCTTTAACAAATCTCATCATTTTTTAAAAATTGTAAAATAACCTCACCTTTAACAAATCTCATCATTTTTTTAAAAATTATAAAATAACCTCACCTTTAACAAATCTCATCACTTTTTTAAAAATTATAAAATAACCTCACCTTTAACAAATCTCATCATTTTTTTAAAAATTGTAAAATAACCTCACCTTTAACAAATCTCATCATTTTTTTAAAAATTATAAAATAAACTCACCTTTAACAAATCTCATCACTTTTCTAAAAATTATAAAATAACCTCACCTTTAACAAATCTCATCATTTTTTAAAAATTATAAAATAACCTCACCTTTAACAAATCTCATCACTTTTTTAAAAATTATAAAATAACCTCACCTTTAACAAATCTCATCATTTTTTAAAAATTATAAAATAACCTCACCTTTAACAAATCTCATCATTTTTTTAAAAATTATAAAATAACCTCACCTTTAACAAATCTCATCACTTTTTTAAAAATTATAAAATAACCTCACCTTTAACAAATCTCATCACTTTTTTAAAAATTGTAAAATAACCTCACCTTTAACAAATCTCATCATTTTTTTAAAAAATATAAAATAACCTCACCTTTAACAAATCTCATCACTTTTTTAAAAATTATAAAATAACCTCACCTTTAACAAATCTCATCATTTTTTAAAAATTGTAAAATAACCTCACCTTTAACAAATCTCATCATTTTTTTAAAAATTATAAAATAACCTCACCTTTAACAAATCTCATCACTTTTTTAAAAATTATAAAATAACCTCACCTTTAACAAATCTCATCATTTTTTTAAAAACTGTAAAATAACCTCACCTTTAACAAATCTCATCATTTTTTTAAAAAATATAAAATAACCTCACCTTTAACAAATCTCATCACTTTTTTAAAAATTATAAAATAACCTCACCTTTAACAAATCTCATCATTTTTTAAAAATTGTAAAATAACCTCACCTTTAACAAATCTCATCATTTTTTTAAAAATTATAAAATAACCTCACCTTTAACAAATCACATCATTTTTTAAAAAAATTATAAAATAACCTCACCTTTAACAAATCTCATCATTTTTTAAAAATTGTAAAATAACCTCACCTTTAACAAATCTCATCATTTTTTAAAAATTGTAAAATAACCTCACCTTTAACAAATCTCATCATTTTTTTAAAAATTATAAAATAACCTCACCTTTAACAAATCACATCATTTTTTTAAAAAATATAAAATAACCTCACCTTTAACAAATCTCATCATTTTTTTAAATTATAAAATAACCTCACCTTTAACAAATCTCATCATTTTTTAAAAATTGTAAAATAACCTCACCTTTAACAAATCTCATCATTTTTTAAAAATTGTAAAATAACCTCACCTTTAACAAATCTCATCATTTTTTTAAAAATTATAAAATAACCTCACCTTTAACAAATCTCATCACTTTTTTAAAAATTATAAAATAACCTCACCTTTAACAAATCTCATCATTTTTTTAAAAACTGTAAAATAACCTCACCTTTAACAAATCTCATCATTTTTTTAAAAAATATAAAATAACCTCACCTTTAACAAATCTCATCACTTTTTTAAAAATTATAAAATAACCTCACCTTTAACAAATCTCATCATTTTTTAAAAATTGTAAAATAACCTCACCTTTAACAAATCTCATCATTTTTTTAAAAATTATAAAATAACCTCACCTTTAACAAATCACATCATTTTTTAAAAAAATTATAAAATAACCTCACCTTTAACAAATCTCATCATTTTTTAAAAATTGTAAAATAACCTCACCTTTAACAAATCTCATCATTTTTAAAAAAAATTATAATATAACCTCACCTTTAACAAATCTCATCCTTTTTTTTAATGCTCTTGTCTGCGTGTGATGTTTTTATTAATTAAAATAGTAAAGTACAATATTGAAACAATTAGTCTATTGTTTTTAAGCATAGGTATATACATAAAAAAGTTAAACATATTTCTGTTTATTTATCAGTTTTCTATGAATCAGCATGGAGCTAAAAATCCTATGAAAATATTAAAACTATCGGAAATATTCAAAATGTAAAAAAAAAAATATCAATGATGTTTGAATTTAAAAAAAAAACAAATAATAAAGCACCATTTTAGCTAAACTTCATCGTGACATAAAGTAAACAACAACAACAAAGTGGTAAAATTTAAACGTTATAAAAATGTTGATATTTTAAATTAATTTTTTTTTTAAAAGGATACTCAGACGGTGCTATATGTTTCTATTGTGGAATTGGACTCAGAAACTGGCAGCACGGGGAAGGTGTGTGGATAGAGCATGCGCGCTGGTCTCCCCGGTGTGCTCATCTTCTGAGGCATTTAACCAACGAATTTATCAGTGCTGTTCAAAAGCTACACCGAACAATGGGACAGAGTCATGTAAGTTATCAAAATTGCTGCGTTATTTGACTACAAGTGGCGTAATCACTTCTGACATATACTACACATCTATCTATCTATCTATCTATCTATCTATCTATCTATCTATCTATCTATCTATCTATCTATCTATCTATCTATCTATCTATCTATCTATCTATCTATCTATCTATCTATCTATCTATCTATCTATCTATCTATCTATCTATCTATCTATCTATCTATCTATCTATCTATCTATCTATCTATCTATCTATCTATCTATCTATCTATCTATCTATCTATCTATCTATCTATCTATCTATCTATCTATCTATCTATCTATCTATCTATCTATCTATCTATCTATCTATCTATCTATCTATCTATCTATCTATCTATCTATCTATCTATCTATCTATCTATCTATCTATCTATCTATCTATCTATCTATCTATCTATCTATCTATCTATCTATCTATCTATCTATCTATCTATCTATCTATCTATCTATCTATCTATCTATCTATCTATCTATCTATCTATCTATCTATCTATCTATCTATCTATCTATCTATCTATCTATCTATCTATCTATCTATCTATCTATCTATCTATCTATCTATCTATCTATCTATCTATCTATCTATCTATCTATCTATCTATCTATCTATCTATCTATCTTCTATCTATCTATCTAACTATCTATCTATCTATCTATCTATCCATCCATCTAACCATCTATCTATCTATCTTTTTCTCTCTCTCTCTCTATATATATATATAAATATATCAATGCCGCTATTGACAATGGGCTAAATCATTTAGGTGATGACGTACAATAATAGTGAAATATTCAACCGATGTTCATGGACCATACTGTATAGATACATTATGTAAATGAAGGTTGCCCATATTGTGAAATCAAAAATGAAACTATTAGTTCCAAATGAAAAGTCAGATATTAAAAAAAAAAAAGTTTGCAAAGAACAAATAATAGCAGAGCAGCGTAATACGCCAGATATGCTCAATTTCTTTTAAATAGACCAGTGCGAAGATAAGCAAAATGTCTCGCAGAATCAGATATCTAAAGAACCGTATAAAGAGATATTTCGTACAAATCATGTGTTTATTATTTTATTTTATATTCATATTCTAATGTCCCACCCACTTCTACACCGAAGATTTATTTCACCTACTATTTAAAAAAAAAAAAAACTATGATTATTACGCACCAAATGCGATATAATGTTTAAGAATCTCATTGCGCAGTTATCAGGAATTTTATTTCTCTTGAAAAATAGGAAAAACTGACTAATGGGGTAGGTGGGTTTTGGGCTGAAAATTTGGTAGAATGTGTTGTCATTGGCAACGAGTCTATGTGCCGAGTTTCATTCAGCTCGATATTTTTACGGGAAGCGGGTCAATTAGCCGTCCAAAGATTTAGCCCTAAACACATCAAAGCGAAGTTTATAAAAATGTGTTATAATTTATAAATTGTTATTCTTTTGTATTAATTTAATTGTTTTAAAATTCATTTAACATTAATTTAAGCGGGCGGAGGAAGCTCTTAAAGAACGTATTAGATTCATAACTGATAATGTGGAACAAGAGCTTAAATATTACAGACTTTATTTTGCCTGATTGTAGAAATCAATTATTATATTTGCATCTCTGATTAAACTTAAATTTCTTAAGAGAATAATTAAAAAATAAGAATACATTTCAGTACGATATGGACATTGTCATGATGTAAAATTTTAGTCAAAAAAACATTCAAATGTATTCCTCTGAATTTGTTTTAAAAGGTTATCCTTACATATGATATGGTGGCCAGAGAAATAATGCAGAACCGTCTGCGAAATGCAACAGGTGAGCCCTTGGCAAGATTTCCTATAAATCAACTTGGGGGATGTTGAGATAAATAGAAAATGAAATTTAAAAGAGATAATAGCTCATACGCTTTGGGTCAACTAATTCCTCAAATTTTAAGACTGAATTAAAAAGCTATGTCCTATTAGTTTTCGAATTCTGCTGTTAAAACAAAAAAAATTTCCCATTACATCATTGTACCTATTGTACTTTTCTGGAGATCAAATAGGACGTGTAAATTTATCTTATAAATTTGAAAACCGTATGACATTAAAAAAACCAGCAAATGTTAATAATTAACTGAATGAGTTAAAAAATATCATTATTATTTAGACATTATTTTACAATATAAAGGGATTTATAATTAATAAACTAATTTTTACTTAAGATTTTAAAAAATGTCCCAAAATTAGTGGGGTTTTTAAAATTTAATTTGCATCAAACCCTTAATAGTAAACTTAATTCCCATCTGGAAGTTTATCAGTCCAATTTTTTTCACTTCTTCAAACATTATAGAGCGCTTTCGTTTCTGAACAGAGCCTGAGAGAACTACATTGAGAATTTTGTACACAAAAGTTTTTAAAAAATAATTTTTATTAACTTCTTGTTTTGTCTTGTCTGCTGAAGAAGACATTTAGCCGAAACGTCCTTTTAATTGTCCTGTCTTTTTGTTCAAGCTTAACATACGTTGTTCCATTATTTATTTCAAACATTTAGCTGATCGTTCTGGAAGAAATGAAAGGGAAGGATCACAAGAGGGTCGTTCTGGAAGAAATGAAAGGGAAGGATCACAAGAAGATCGTTCTGAAAGAAATGAAATGGAAGGATCACAAGAGGATCGTTCTGGAAGAAATGCAAGGGAAGGATCACAAGAGGATCATTCTGGAAGAAAGGCAAGGGAAGGATCACAAGAGGATCGTTCTGGAAGAAATGCAAGGGAAGGATCACAAGAGGATCGTTCTGGAAGAAATGAAAGGGAAGGATCACAAGAGACTGAACTTGAAAATCCGGCAAACGGAATAGCGACATCTTTATCTGTCAGCGGCGTAACAACATTGTCACTTGGCAGTGACGTAACAAGAGATTCGCCTGAAAAGGGTGAATGGTCATTTTCACCTGCCAGGAGTGGAACTTGTCTCTCACCTGTCAGTAGTGGAACTATACTCTCTCCTGCAAGGAGTAGAACTATACTCTCACATACCAGTAGCGGAACTATACTCTTACCTGCCAGTAGTGGAACTATACTCTCACCTGCCAGTAGTGGAACTATACTCTCACCTGCAAGGAGTGGAACTATACTCTCACATACCAGTAGCGGAACTATACTCTTACCTGCCAGTAGTGGAACTATACTCTCTCCTGCAAGGAGTGGAACTATACTCTCACATGCCAGTAGCGGAACTATACTCTTACCTGCCAGTAGTGGAACTATACTCTTACCTACCAGTAGTGGAACTATACTCTCACATGCCAGTAGTGGAACTATACTCTTACCTGCCAATAGTGGAGCTATTCTCTTACCTGCCAGTAGTGGAACTATACTTTCAACTGCCAGTAGTGGAACTATACTCTTACCTACCAGTAGTGGAACTATACTCTTACCTGCCAGTAGTGGAGCTATACTCTCATCTGCCAGTAGTGGAACTATACTCTCATCTACCAGTATTGGAACTATACTCTCATCTGCCAGTAGTGCAACTATACTCACACCTGCCGGTAGCGGAACTATACTCTGCCCTGCCAGGAGTGGAACAATACTCTCATCTGCCAGGAGTGAAACTACACTCTCACCTGTCAGTAATGGAGCTACACTCTCAACAACATTTTCTAGATGCGACTCACCTGGTCCACCTGGTCCATCAACTGCTCTTGGCAGTAGATTAATAGATGCAGGGTTCCGGTTACGATGTGTTGGAGATTTGCCTCCGACCGATGAAAGTCAGGTATTGATAAAGACGACCACGCCAAAGCATGAACGGTACAGACTGAATCCCCAACGAAAATCAACATTCTCAAGTTGGCCGTTTGCAGAGTCTATGAGTCCCACTTATCTTTCAAACTATGGATTTTTCTACAGAGGTGCGTACAAGTTATTTGCATTTTCAACGCAAACAACAAAAAAAAAAAAACTACAACACACAAACAAAACAACAACAGCTAATTTAATAAATAAGTGCATTGACTTGAAGGTATTCTTAAATGTTTTCACAGAAAACAAATGTGGTGCAAAAATCCCTGCAAATATACTTTGAAAGCAGATAACTAGTAGGGAAAAAAAGAAATGTGTTTTAACCAGGAGCACTTTGCATGTTAATAGAGCACTTTGCATGTTAATGGAGCCCTTTGCATGTTAATGGAGCACTTTGCATGTTAATGGAGCACTTTGCATGTTAATGGAGCCCTTTGCATGTTAATGGAGCACTTTGCATGTTAATGGAGCACTTTGCATGTTAATAGATCACTTTGCATGTTAATGGAGCACTTTGCATGTTAATAGAGCACTTTGCATGTTAATGGAGCACTTTGCATGTTAATGGAGCACTTTGCATGTTAATGGAGCACTTTGCATGTTAATTCTATTGCGCCGTTTGATGGTAGACCAGCGGGTCTTGATTTATTTTTTAAAGGTATATTGTACTTGGCATAGTTTTTTTTAGTCGTATGCCAATGTTAACAGATGTATTTCTGTTTCTTTTCAAGATAATTCTGACAAGTTCATGGAGGTAAGGTTGAGAAATAAATGGACGTTGTGTTTTGTTTTAATCTAACAGATCGACATGATTGGATTGCCTGCTTCCTGTGTGGTTGCAAGCTGAAAAGCTTACAGGGTGAAGACAGAGTACAAATAGAGCATGCCTTGCGGTCCCCTGACTGCCCTCGTCTGCGGCTACAGATGGGTCAAGGCTTTGTTGACCTCGTACAAAGTCTTGCAAGAAGCAATGATCACGTTAGTAAAAAAATATAAAAAATAAAATACTTAATTAACAAAAAGAATATACAAAATCACTTTAACAAAATTTTAAAATTTAAAATATCACAAAAAGAAAACAAATTTAGAAATAAATTGCAAGGCCAATTGTTCCTAAGCTTACAAATCTGTCCTTCGTTGATTTCCAAAACTTCAACAGAGACTCCACGCACTTTGTCTCCTGAACGTCAGTTCGATTTAAAGATAGTATTTAAAAAAAAAAAAAAAAGAAGAATAGGAATATTTATTTATTTATTTACCATTCATTTGTTTAAACAAAGTAATTAATGAAGAGAAGTGTCTCTGTGTATTCTACATAATATCACGTCTTCCGAATCAACGTTGTTGTCTTGTTTTTTTTAAATTTAATAACTTTCTAAAGCACTTCACTGCCATAGGTCATACTATCTTTTTTTGTTGCTTCCTATGTTTTTGCTCGTTTTCGAGCCGATTCTTATTAACTATTTTTTTTCCCTTTCTATTTTTATCAGTGATTTCTGTGACTCTTTTCTGTCAGTGTAAAATACAAATCATAATTATAAATTTTGTTATGTAAAAAAAATACCAGTGGTCAAATTCTTCAGATTCTGTTTTCTTTCTTTTTTTTTTTTTTTTTTTTAATTAATCATGTCAACATGTTCAATAAAATGAAATCAGGTAATATAACTATTTGCTAAATAAGTTATCAAAGTAAAAAAAAAACAACCCATTGCACAATGAAAATGCAATCGCTCACTGAAATGAGTTTTACTTTTTATCCCCTAGGATATAATTCATGTGGTTGTAAGTCGTGAAGTACGTAAACAGGGCTCCCCATTGAATATTTGTAAGTTTTTTAATAAAGAAATTAAATCATTTTTTAAATTGTGTTTGCATGGTAAATTTGAAATGGAATGCAGCTAAAAAAAATATTTAAAAACAATCTACAACCAAAAATATAGAAGCGAAACAAAGTTATAGAAGAATTCATTAGACCATTTTATTTCGTGTTTCACCAAGAAATGGTTGAAAAGAAATGCTGGATAAATTGTAATGTTAGCAAAGGTATAGATGCAAACATTGTTTATGTTTTAAAAAGTTTGCTTACACAAAGTATGTCTCTCCTCCTGAAAAAAAAATTTGAAAAGGTGATCGTCTCCGGGCTGATCCAGCTGTCAGAGCGGTTAAAGATATGGGCTATCCGACTGAATATGTCCTGGAAATAGCCCAGATACTGAAGATGGAAGGTAGGGATTCTAGTACCCTTACTGCTGTTACATACACAGTCTCTAATTTTACTTTAGTGCCTTTAAAGTGTACAGTTTTTTTTTAAATTATTTTTTTTTAAAAGGTCACGTTAGCCTTTGGAAGGGACAGCTTAAGCTACTAACAGCAAACGACTTTGTAGCTTGGTGTAAGCCAGTGGTGGACCCAGCTCATGTGTTGCAATCAAAGATATACTGTCGTTCAGTCTCAGCTAAAGTGACTAACTTAAAGCTAACATGGCATGGTTACACAGGTGTCTCCTATAGTGGGCCAGTCTAACCTATTGTCAATAAAAACCAAATGCATGTTTTTGCCAGATTTTAATGATATTGTATGATTAATAATATTTTCCATTTTTTAGGTCAAATCTTTCAAACAAATAACATACATAAAATCTTAGTAAAATTAATTACAAATTATTGGCTAAATGTGCATCTATTCCACTAAATTTTTAGCATGGATTTCAAATTTTAGCCATGCTTATTTTCTATGATATCTGATGTGTGAAAAAAACAACAACTAAGCCCCAACAGTGCAAACAATTTTTAAAAAAAAATGCAATTTTCAAATCATTATGTAGAATATCAGAACAATGGTTAAACTCCTTATTGAAATACCCATACAGCGCCCATAGGCGTCCCAATATTTTAAATGTTGGAAAAAACGTTGATATTTTCGCCATTTCAAATGCGATGAACATGGCGGGGGACATTTTGTTTTTGTTACTATTCAACGGAACTTGTATTCCTTTTTTTTTTTTTTTTTTTTTTAGGAGAACCTTTTTCTGCTATTGAGATTTTAGAGAAAATAAAACTCGAGAGAGACACGAACGGAATGCCAACTCCATCGTCACAAGAGAGTGGTAAGTGTGTTTGTGCTGTATCAATATTCCTTCTAAATTATCCTGCATACAAGCATGAATCCTTTACCTGTGTGACAAAAGATAAGATAAGAAATTATAACATAAGAGAAGATTCTTTATTGATCCAAATCAATAGAGATATTCTCTTAATTACACTGTACTTTTTAAATTTTCAGCACATAAATAAATACATATCTTTAACCAAAGAAAACATGTTACTATTATAACAATTAAAACACAAGGAAAATAAGGTATTTCTCCAGCGAGGAAATCAGCCATCGATGAACTTCGTTAATTATAAAAAATGACTTAATAAGTGATTATTTAGATTCGGTAACCGCTTTTTTGGGGTTGGGGGGGGGGGAAGCGAGCAAGCTGATAAATTCGTACAGAATGGGGAACTTTACCATGTTTATATCTCTTGGTCCTAACTTTAAGATAAAGAATTCGCTATGATCAAGGTAATCTTAATTATGTGTGATGAACCTACAGGGGAGGTAGCGCCACTGCAAACGATGAACGCCCAAATCCGACGTCAGATTCTGTGTAAAATCTGCATGGTCAATGAAGTGGCAGCCATCTTTCTTCCTTGTGGGCATTTGGTCTCTTGTGAGCTGTGTGTTACAGAACTTGAAAACATATGCCCCGTCTGCAGGGGGCTTATAAAGTACCTGGTGCCTTGTTATTTTGCGATGTTGCCTTTAAACTCAGGGCCAGAGCCACTTACTTCCCTTTAACTCAAGGCTATAGCCACTTACTTCCATTTAACCCAGGTCTAGAGCCACTTACTTCCCTTTAACTCAGGGCTATTGCCACTTACTTCACTTTAACTCAGGGCTATAGCCACTTACTTCCCTTTAACCCAGGGCTAGAGCCACTTACTTCCCTTTAACTCAGGGCTATAGCCACTTACTTGCCTTTAACCCAGGGCCAGAGCCACTTACTTGCCTTTAACCCAGGGCTGTAGCCACTTACTTGCCTTTAACCCAGGGCCAGAGCCACTTACTTGCCTTTAACACAGGGCCAGAGCCACTTACTTGCCTTTAAAAAAACTTTAACCCAGGCCAGAGCCACTTACTTGCCTTTAACTCAGGGCTATAGCCACTTACTTGCCTTTAACCCAGGGCCAGAGCCACTTATTTGCCTTTAACTCAGGGCTATAGCCACTTACTTGCCTTTAACCCAGGGCCAGAGCCACTTACTTGCCTTTAACCCAGGGCTGTAGCCACTTACTTGCCTTTAACCCAGGGCCAGAGCAACTTACTTGCCTTTAACCCAGGGCCAGAGCCACTTACTTGCCTTTAAAAAAACTTTAACCCAGGGCCAGAGCCACTTACTTGCCTTTAACTCAGGGCTATAGCCACTTACTTGCCTTTAACCCAGGGCCAGAGCCACTTGCCTTTAACTCAGGGCTATAGCCACTAACTTGCCTTTAACCCAGGACCAGAGCCACTTACTTCCCTTTAACCCAGGGATAGAGTCACTTACTTGCCTTTAACTCAGGGCTATAGCCACTTACTTCCCTTTAACACAGGGCTATAGCCACTTACTTCCCTTTAACCCAGGGCTAGAGCCACTTACTTCCCTTTAACTCAGGGCTATAGCCTTTTACTTCCCTTTAACCCAGGGCCAGAGCCACTTACTTGCCTTTAACCCAGGGCCAGGGCCACTTATTTGCCTTTAACCCAGGGCCAGAGCCACTTACTTGCTTTTAACCCAGGGCCAGAGCCACTTACTTGCCTTTAAAAAATCTTTAACCCAGGGCCAGAGCCATTACTTGCCTTTAACCCATGGCCAGAGCCACTTACTTCCCTTTAACTCAGGGCTATAGCCACTTACTTCCCTTTAACCCAGGGCTAGAGCCACTTACTTCCCTTTAACTCAGGGCTATAGCCACTTACTTGCCTTTAACCCAGGGCCAGAGCCACTTACTTGCCTTTAACCCAGGGCTGTAGCCACTTACTTGTCTTTAACCCAGGGCCAGAGCCACTTACTTGCCTTTAACCCAGGGCCAGAGCCACTTACTTGCCTTTAAAAAAACTTTAACCCAGGGCCAGAGCCACTTACTTGCCTTTAACTCAGGGCTATAGCCACTTACTTGCCTTTAACCCAGGGCCAGAGCCACTTGCCTTTAACTCAGGGCTATAGCCACTAACTTGCCTTTAACCCAGGACCAGAGCCACTTACTTCCCTTTAACCCAGGGATAGAGCCACTTACTTGCCTTTAACTCAGGGCTATAGCCACTTACTTCCCTTTAACACAGGGCTATAGCCACTTGCTTCCCTTTAACCCAGGGCTAGAGCCACTTACTTCCCTTTAACTCAGGGCTATAGCCTTTTACTTCCCTTTAACCCAGGGCCAGAGCCACTTACTTGCCTTTAACCCAGGGCCAGGGCCACTTACTTGCCTTTAACTCAGGGCCAGAGCCACTTACTTGCCTTTAACCCAGGGCCAGAGCCACTTACTTGCCTTTAAAAAAACTTTAACCCAGGGCCAGAGCCACTTACTTGCCTTTAACCCAGGGCCAGAGCCACTTACTTCCCTTTAACTCAGGGCTATAGCCACTTACTTCCCTTTAACCCAGGGCTAGAGCCACTTACTTCCCTTTAACTCAGGGCTATAGCCACTTACTTGCCTTTAACCCAGGGCCAGAGCCACTTACTTGCCTTTAACCCAGGGCCAGAGCCACTTACTTGCCTTTAACCCAGGGCCAGAGCCACTTACTTGCCTTTAAAAAAACTTTAACCCAGGGCCAGAGCCACTTACTTGCCTTTAACTCAAGGCTATAGCCACTTACTTGCATTTAACCCAGGGCCAGAGCCACTTATTTGCCTTTAACTCACGGCTATAGCCACTTACTTGCCTTTAACCCAGGGCCAGAGCCACTTACTTGCCTTTAACCCAGGGCTGTAGCCACTTACTTGCCTTTAACCCATGGCCAGAGCCACTTACTTGCCTTTAACCCAGGGCCAGAGCCACTTACTTCCCTTTAACTCAGGGCTATAGCCACTTACTTCCCTTTAACCCAGGGCTAGAGCCACTTACTTCCCTTTAACTCAGGGCTATAGCCACTTACTTGCCTTTAACCCAGGGCCAGAGCCATTACTTGCCTTTAACCCAGGGCTTTAGCCACTTACTTGCCTTTAACGCAGGGCCAGAGCCACTTACTTGCCTTTAACCCAGGGCCAGAGCCACCTACTTGCCTTTAACTCAGGGCTATAGCCACTTACTTGCCTTTAACCCAGGGCCAGAGCCACTTATTTGCCTTTAACTCAGGGCTATAGCCACTTACTTGCCTTTAACCCAGGGCCAGAGCCACTTACTTGCCTTTAACCCATAGCTGTAGCCACTTACTTGCCTTTAACCCAGGGCCAGAGCCACTTACTTGCCTTTAACCCAAGGCCAGAGCCACTTACTTGCCTTTAAAAAAACTTTAACCCAGGGCCAGAGCCACTTACTTGCCTTTAACTCAGGGCTATAGCCACTTACTTGCCTTTAACCCAGGGCCAGAGCCACTTATTTGCCTTTAACTCAGGGCTATAGCCACTTACTTGCCTTTAACCCAGGGCCAGAGCCACTTACTTGCCTTTAACCCATAGCTGTAGCCACTTACTTGCCTTTAACCCAGGGCCAGAGCCACTTACTTGCCTTTAACCCAGGGCCAGAGCCACTTACTTGCCTTTAAAAAAACTTTAACCCAGGGCCAGAGCCACTTACTTGCCTTTAACTCAGGGCTATAGCCACTTACTTGCCTTTAACCCAGGGCCAGAGCCACTTGCCTTTAACTCAGGGCTATAGCCACTTACTTGCCTTTAACCCAGGGCCAGAGCCACTTATTTGCCTTTAACTCAGGGCTATAGCCACTTACTTGCCTTTAACCCAGGGCCAGAGCCACTTACTTGCCTTTAACCCAGGGCTGTAGCCACTTACTTGCCTTTAACCCAGGGCCAGAGCCACTTACTTGCCTTTAACCCAGGGCCAGAGCCACTTACTTGCCTTTAAAAAAACTTTAACCCAGGGCCAGAGACACGTACTTGCCTTTAACGCAGGGCTATAGCCACTTACTTGCCTTTAACCCAGGGCCAGAGCCACTTGCCTTTAACTCAGGGCTATAGCCACTTACTTGCCTTTAACCCAGGGCCAGAGCCACTTACTTCCCTTTAACCCAGGGCTAGAGCCACTTACTTGCCTTTAACTCAGGGCTATAGCCACTTACTTCCCTTTAACCCAGGGCTATAGCCACTTACTTCCCTTTAACCCAGGGCTAGAGCCACTTACTTCCCTTTAACTCAGGGCTATAGCCTTTTACTTCCCTTTAACCCAGGGCCAGAGCCACTTACTTGCCTTTAACCCATGGCCAGGGCCACTTACTTGCCTTTAACCCAGGGCCAGAGCCACTTACTTGCCTTTAACCCATGGCCAGAGCCACTTACTTGCCTTTAACTCAGGGCTATAGCCACTTACTTCCCTTTAACCCAGGGCTATAGCCACTTACTTGCCTTTAACCCAGAGCCACTTACTTCCCTTTAACCCAGGGCCAGAGCCACTTACTTCCCTTTAACCCAGGGCCAGAGCCACTTACTTCCCTTTAACTCAGGGCCAGAGCCACTTACTTCCCTTTAACCCAGGGCCAGAGCCACTTACTTCCCTTTAACCCAGGGCCAGAGCCACTTACTTCCCTTTAACCCAGAGCCAGAGCCACTTACTTCCCTTTAACCCAGGGCCAGAGCCACTTACTTCCCTTTAACCCAGGGCCAGAGCCACTTACTTCCCTTTAACTCAGGGCCAGAGCCACTTACTTGCCTTTAACCAGCATTAGTTTATTGGATACCATTGATGTTTATTTTTTTAACACCATTGCTCAAAACAGAAGAAACAAACAAACAAACAAACAAACGAAAAAAATTGATTCCAACTTTCAATTGTGATAGAAAGCTGGTCATTGGAACTGGAAAGATTATTCAGATTTAAGCTGTGATTAACAGCAGATTAAAGATTATTCAGATTTAAGCTGTGATTGACAGCAGATTAAAGATTATTCAGATTTAAGCTGTGATTGACAGCAGATTAAAGATTATTCAGATTTAAGCTGTGATTGACAGCAGATTAAAGATTATTCAGATTTAAGCTGTGATTGACAGCAGATTAAAGATTATTCAGATTTAAGCTGTGATTGACAGCAGATTAAAGATTATTCAGATTTAAGCTGTGATTGACAGCAGATTAAAGATTATTCAGATTTAAGCTGTGATTGACAGCAGATTAAAGATTATTCAGATTTAAGCTGTGATTGACAGCAGATTAAAGATTTGCTCAAATTTAAAGAATTGGCCTAGAGAAATAAAAAAGAGAGTGATGAAAAAATGCTTCCATTAGATGTATTTACACATGACTTGGCCTTGCAGTCAGAGATGAAGCGAAGAAATAGTCATGTGACCATAGTTTATACATGTTCTTATTAAGTTCATATTATTGTTTTTTTTTCCAGTGTTTTTAGCCTATGCAATGATGATTATATATATTTATCTGGTCTCAAGCTTTAATTTTAATCCTTAAATTTTTTTTTTAAATTTACTTTTCTGCTGGTTCAGAACTCCAATATCAGTTGTGTAAACTGTTAATGATATATATATGTATATATTAGTACAATTTAAATGTGTATATTCATGTTTGTTTAAAGTTTAAGATACAAAATAATTGTTTTACATTAAAAAAACAATTATTTTTCTTTTGACAACTCCAGTTCGGCATGTTGAGCAGCTTTCATAAAATTACGTCGATTTTTTAAATGTAATGCAACTTAATGATTGTTCTCGTTTTGTTGTTTTTTTTTTTGTGCGTGCCATTAAATTAATAGTGGTATACATTTTATAAAATTGTGATCAACTCAAATATGAAGTTAAAAATTAGAAGTGTTCAAAAAAAAAAAAAAAAAAGATGCTGAGCTCTTAGCAGCAAAACAGAAACTGTGTCTAGCTGACAATGTTGAGGTTACGTGGTCTTCATATTGCCCTATAAGAAAAATATGTCAAAGTTTTTACATTTGTTTTGTTGCTTGTACCAGCTGTTCCATTTTTCAAATTATAAATTAGTTTTCATTTGTACAGCAAAAATTTAAGGGAAACCCAGAAAATGCATCTGCTGCTTACCTTGATATTTGGTTTTCTACATTTATATGTTACATTTTAAAGAAAAAAAAACGAAAAAAAACAACAATAACTTATATTTGCATGAAACTTGTTCCTAATACGTGTGCGTTTAAACCTACTTTTAAATTATTTTTCTTTACTAAAACTCCCCCCCCCCCTCTTCCTCCCCCTAAGATCTGCTTCTCGCCACTAGAGATAGAACCTAATGGATGACCAAAAAATAACAAAAGGGAATTTTTAATCTGTCCTTAAGAGACACTGGAATGCCTCTGTTTTATGAAATCCTTTATTTTAAAATCGATTCGGTTCGTGGCTGGACATATGCTCGGAAGTCTAATCGACCCACTTCCCGTCAACGTAACGAGCTGAAACTTGGCACATAGACTCATTTCAACAGATTCTATCAAAATTTCAGCCACACACACACACCCCCCCCCCCCCAAAAAAAAAAAATTAATTTTGTCCTGTTTTTTCAAGCGTAAGATGAAGGAAATATTATGACTACAGATTTCGCGAAATAAAATTCCCGATAACTGAACTAACTGAGATTCTTTCTTTTTTCTTTTTTTAAGTATCGCAAATGCGTTCTGTGTGTAATATTTTCTTGTGTTTTTCTGAAATAGTTTGTGAAATAAATCTGCGGTGTACAAGTGGGTAAGACATTAGAATATTCATTTAGTTCAGGGGCGAGGAAAAAAAAATGTGCGGTTGTGAGCGTGTGGCGGGTGGGTAGGGGAGAAACACTTATTGGGATTCTTATAAGGTTCGTTACTTGTATGCATATTTTGTCAAACTTTCAGTCCTACCACGCAATGCTCGATATTACACTTTGTAAAGGGGTTATACGAAAAACGTTATTTTTAAGGGTTGTTTAATTACATAGCAAGAGTCGCGGATTTCAAGAGCGTGGATCTCAAGGCCAACTTCCCGGTAAATATAGGAGTTGGATAGCGTGGATCTAAAGGCCAAATTCCCGGTAAATATAGGGGTTGGATAGCGTGGATCTCAAGGCCAAATTCCCGGTAAATATAGGAGTTGGATAGCGTGGATCTCAAGGCCAAATTCCCGGTAAATATAGGAGTTGGATAGCGTGGATCTCAAGGCCAAATTCCCGGTAAATTTAGGAGTTGGATAGCGTGGATCTCATGACCTATGACTCGGTAAATATCGGCGAAGGCTAGCGAAACTGTCAGACTCTTGGGCAAACGTTGCAGACGTGCAATAACTTGGATCAGCCAACGACAACCTGCCAGTTAACGGTCGAATGTGGATCAGGCTGTCAGGCTCATCTTACCACGATCGCCCCCCACCCCCTCCTCCCCGTAAAATTCAACTATTCACATCTCTTCGTGCTACAGCAGCAGAAGATACAAGATAGCGATGTTTATTTGCATGCACACCTACACAGTAAGGTGAACGAATTTGGTTATTTGGATATAATATATCTTTATCAATTGATTTTTCAAGAAAGAAATGTGATCTTTAGTTGTTGTGTTGTTTTTTTCTTCCATATAACCCACACTGGCAATGTCACCTTTTTTTTTGGTGTGGTGTAAGTTATGATAAAACACTTGAGAGCTTTTTACATTGAATGAATGAGCGTGGCGAGGCCTCTGCTCTTGCTCTCTAAATGAATCGTTTTTATGTCACAGCAATGGACGATTCGCTTGTCTGTTATTTCTTTTCAAACTCTATTAGTTCAACAAACCTTGTTTTAAGCCCAATTCACACGATACACATTTCCCAATCACATTTTCGTCAAATTTCTTTTTGAACGCAACATTTAGCAAAGCAAATTAGTGTGTTCAAAAGGAAATTTGATAAAAATTTGATCGTGTGAGTTGAGCCGTTATTAGCTTTATTATTTTATTTTTTAATTTGTAATGTTTGCTCAGTCTATAGCGTTCAGTCGTATTTTTTTTTTGCTGACAGTAACCAGCCAATTATAAACCGTGACTTTAATACAATGTATTCTTTACACGTATATGTAAGTAATGGTACTAGAGAGATCAGCGTCAACGGAACATCTTTTAATGCATCTAATTAACAGAAAAGTTTTAAATTCATAACAAACAGTGAATTAGTGTAATTGACAAAGGCCACACTAAATAACTAAGCACTTCTAAAATACTTGACTCCAAAATTCAAGAATCACTTTCTCACCAAAAAAACAACACTTTTTATGTCTTCGTCTCACTGTCTTCCTGGTACACACCTCGACCGAACACTAAACTGATCACGTGATAAGGGTGGCGTAGGAAGGGGGAGTGTGCGCGGAGGGCGCGGTACGTCCCGGGCGGCAACTTTTTTTTGTTCTTTATATGGATGGGCGGCCTCTTCCACAAGCTGCAGAGATTTCTTTTTGTTAAAAAGGGGGGGGGGGGCAGTATTCCTGCTCCGGGCGGCACTCACCCTGGCTACGCCACTGCACACGATTCATACTAAATCTTTATTTGTTAATCTTCGACAGCCGACCCATATTTTCAGTCCTCTTATCTTATTTCCATTCTATAATGTCCCGCACGTTCATTTTCATTGTATTACAATTGCATAGAGAAAAAAACAAAACATTTCAATAGTACCGCTCCTCACGTGAACACAAGTTGCTCTCTTTGGGGGAAGGCATAAGTGGCACCCCCCCAAAAAAAAAATCACATGTGAAGAATTAAGTACCTTACAACAGGAATAATTTTAAACAGATCGCAAAATGAATTTTTTTTTTTTGAGATATATTAACTGTATAAGTATAAACTATTTCTTTGGAAATTATACAATATGTGAAATGTCAGATACAGCACATATTATTATCATAAAATACTTTTACAAACTAAACAAAAATTTACAATAAATAAAGCTACTTAAGCTTGCACATGTCTATATCCCGTGAGTTAATTTGTTCGTGCCCTTTACGAACATTAAAGGTAAATGGGAAACATAAGAAACACACACTAAAAATTATTTACAAAACCAGACCCCGCACTATGTATGACATGTTCTTTTTTTTTTTTTTACATCAAGTTCAACAGCAAAAGAAATAATATGTGAAATAAAGCGAAATGCTGAATACCTGAACGTAACTAGAAACACTCATGGCATACATTGTCATGTTGAGGGATTAGAAAGATGGACTGTGTTCATAAGGGATTATATAGTACGGGCTGTATTCATGAGGTATTATCAATATGGACCCTTAGGGGTTTATTGTATGGACTGCTTTCTTGAAAGATTATATAGTATGGACTCCGTTCACAAGGGATTATATAGTATGGACTCCGTTCACAAGGGATTATATAGTATGGACTCCGTTCACAAGGGAATATATAGTATGGACTCCATTCACGAGGGATTGCATGGTATGGACTGCGTTAAAGTCGCGGGAAAGAAATATTCGAAACAAGATTAATGGAAGCTTGAAAACAAAACAAGACAATTATATGGACGTTAGGCCGAACGCCTATCTCGGCCAGCGAAACAGGAAAAAAAGAAGAGAAAATAGTCGTTTCCCGGGTCTTTTTCTAATTGTTCTCTTGTCCTTTTTCAGTGGTGGGGTTGGTGGGTGTGGAAAAAAAAAGGTGGTGTGGGGATGCTCAGACGAAACGTCCGTGTCATTTTCTAAACATCGAGATTCCGGAAAATCCTGCTCCGAATATTGTATATAATAATTGAAGGACTGCATTCAAGCTATGTGATTGAAATATTAGAACAAGGTATGTCGAAGCGTGAATCAAAAGACAGGGCCATAAGATGTGAACCTTTCGGCTTAGAGCCGTCTTGAGCGAACAGGACAAATGAAAATACGACAGAAAAAAACAAACTTTAGAGATCTCTTTTGTTGTTGTCGGAAGTATTTTTTTTTTTACTATGCGCTGTTTCTCGCTTGTCGTATTTACATTTGTCCTGTTCGCTGAAAATGTCTATAAGCCGAAACGTTCACATCTTATTGTCCTGTCTTTTTATTCAAGCTTCAACATACCGTGTTCTACATTTTTATCCGAATATCGTATACATACAGGTGTACCGGCACCATATAAACATATCTACTCGGAAGCTGGGACCTCATTGGATGCGTGTTCAGAAAGTATAGTCCAGCGAATCTATACGCGAAACTTGCATTGAGGCTGCGGGTTTTTATGCTCAGTTCATGCCATCAAAATGTTCGTCCTATTTCTTTTTGAACGCGCTATTTCGTTTTTAAGAAATAGGGCGTTCAAAAAGAAATTTAACGCAAATATTTTACTGAAATTGGATCTCGTGAACTGAGCAATAGGGGGCGAAGCGTAGCTAAAATGGGTTAAATTTTCCCACCAGCCGGTTTTCAAACAGACCAATCGACGTTAGCGCTTTGGCCATGACTCTGTTGTTCTGTACTTTATATCCTCTCAGGACAGCATCTGTCACGTGTACAGAGTAGAGTCACCAGAGCACATTTAGGTGCTAGAGATCTCACATTTCGAGACGCCTTTTGTTTTAATACCATTGCGAAAAAAAATGATGATTAATAAATGGCGCCAAAAAAATATAACTTTCTTTTTTTTTTTTAAATCTCCCAGAACAACTGCTGATTATGTTCTTTTTCTGTAACATATGGTGAGAAAAGAACCTAAATTGTACAAGTTTGTTTATTTTGAAGCTTAACATGTGACTCATAATCTTCTTTGTCATGTTCAGTTCACACCATCAAATTTTCGTCAAATTAGCATCAAATTTTTTGTTTAAAGCACTATGTTGTAACACAAAATGGTGCACTCAAACAGAAATTTGACGAAAATGTGATCGTGTGAACTGAGCATTGAGCAGTATCGTGCCCCATTTGATCCTATTTGATCACATTAGATCAAATTCGAGATCACTTTTAAACGTAACACCCAGTCTTTAAGTTAAAACAAAAAACTCGGCATCACTATTTTAAATGTGACCCATAAATGATATATGCACGTTGGATGCTATACTCCAAGCCGACCTGGTCCTTGTGTTTAAGGCATATGTAATAGTATTGGCGGATTGCCAATGTAAATTTGGAGTAAGCTCTACAGAAACTACAGGATCACCTTACATGCATCATCGCTCCATCAGATTAAGGGGTAATATAGGTAGAGACTGCAATCAGGTTAGCAAAATAGGAAATGACTAAAACAAATAAACGTCAACCTGAAAAAAGGAACGCAACAAAACAACGAAAGTGTCGGCAGGAAGCCTTCGTCAGCGAAAAAACAACAGAAAAAAACAGATAAAAAATAGCACATAGCTGAGAAGAGGTATCCGTGATACAACCTCTCGAATACTACTTCTCGGCTAAGTGCTATTTTTTAAAAATACATTTTCTGTTTTTCTCTGTTGTTTGTTCGCTGACGAAGGCTTCCTGCCGACACTTTCGTTGTTTTGTTGCGCTTTTTTTTTCAGGTTTGACATTCCTTTGTTTTACTCATATCCTATCTATCAGATTAACTGTCCTTCAAAAGGTAACAAAAAAACTTTTTTTATGGTTCATACATTACAGGTTAAATCTGGGAAGAGACCGGTTCCTATTTAGAAAATGGGCGCAGCTTGGGTTAGTGGCGCCCGGGGCGGGACACACTTTTTCCCACCCCCTTATACGAAAACATTTCTGCCGTTGGCCGTAAATGCTGCCTCTAAAAAAGAGGAAAAGGGTGCCACCTGGACACCCCCCTCCTACGCCCCCTCCTACCCCACTGACTCGAGTAGGAGCCTGGGCGTCGTCGTCAACTGATGTGTTGGTCCTGGATCTCTGCAATGAAGTCGGACCTTTCGTTATCTTTTAACTCATGGGGTAACGCCGCTGATGCCTTCAAGGTCTTTGACTGCTCCCTACGACATAAATGCGCGGACAACGCCCTTGATGTTGACCCGGCACACTGGGCAGTCTTTCATCGCGGCGCCGCACTCGGAACACGACACCAGATGCCCGCAGGGCAGGAACACGACGGCCACCTCCTTGTCCATACAGATCTTGCACACGGTCTGCTGGCGGAGCTGGTTGTTCCTTTCCTTTATTTGCCTGATGGCCTCTGAAAAGAAAAAAAAAGAAGAAAAGAACGTATGTTTCTTTAAGACTTTGTTTATATATCAGCTTGATTTTTGGGTGTGTGCTACAAGAAGTTTTTAGTTTTAGCTGGTCGGCTCATCTACTGTCCACCTTACTTGGTCGTCCATCGCTACCCTTGTTGCCCGGGGACCACTGCACTAGTAAACAATGAGATGGGGGTAACTTTGTGAATTACATGTGCACCACTAGGAGCGAATAGGTAAAGGACAAAAAAAAAGTTGTATTTTTTCGTTAATTTGGTATAATTTTGTTTTTGTTTTTTAAGAAAAGAATAGAATTATACCACATACATATTAAAAATTAAGCTGTTATTGTCTATACAGATGCTTATGTTTGCTGCATTTTAACGGTTGTGGTTACAGTGATATTAACGCATATAATTTTTTTTAATCATTTAACTAATTGAAAATGGGGACAGTTGGAAAGATTGTTGAAAAGGTACCAAATTTTACAATTTGAGACATAAAATGAAAAGTCATATTGGGAATACCCGCAAGCCAGCACAATTCGGGAAATCTAAAACTTACCAAATAATCGGGAAAAACAGAAATGACACCTTTGCTTAGTCAGCTGTTACAAAATACGCATGACATGATACGTCAAGTACGTGCTTGAAGGAACTACTTTTTTTTTTAATAGATCAGCGTCGCATTTAGCCAAAGGAATTTTATTACACCCAATGCTCTATCAGATGAATAATACTATTGTTTACCCAAAATGTCTTCAAAACATTTCTGGGAGAGGCAAACATTAATTATAGAGACACTTTAAAAAACGCAAATAAACCAACAGTTTACACCCAACGGCACGTTGTTAAATTATTTTTTTAAAGTCTTCCGGTACTAATAGGAATGAATTACAGTAAATAGCCACGCCTAACAACAAGACGTTTTCTTTACGTTACTAAATAACACACAATCTATCATATTCGTAACACACCCCTAACTATATGAACATACTAAAGATAGTGCTGGACTTTGGAACGGCCCTAAACAATATATATATATATTTTTTTTTTAAAATCTCAAGGGTCTGATTCAAGATTGGCAATAAAAGCAAACACATATTGGTTATTTTAAAATATCAGTTATAACGTAATAAGACCACTGTACCATAAGACCATTATACCATAAGACCACTATACCATAAGACCCTTATACCATAAGACCCTTATAACCTAAGACACACTATATCATAGCACCACTTTACCATAAGACCACTATACCATAAGACCACTATACCATAAGACCACTGTACCATAAGACCACTGTACCATAAGACCACTGTACCATAAGACCACTATACCATAAGACCACTGTACCATAAGTCCACTGTATCATAAGACCACTATACCATAAGACCCCTTACAATAAGACCCCTATACCATTAGACCCCAATACCATAAGACTCTTATACCATAAGACCCTTATACCATATCACCCCTATACCATAAGACCCCTATACATTAAGACCCCTATACCATAAGACCCCTATACCATAAGACCACTATACCATAAGACCACAATACCATAAGACCACTGTACCATAAGACCACTATACCATAAGACCACTATACCATAAGACCACTATACCATAAATCACCGAAACGCTGCCAGTATGTGTGGCCCAGAATTCAGGGCTCAGCGGCGGTAGTCAAAACCATTTCATTTATACTCGGCAACATTTGTTCAATGTCTGTCCTCGTTCAGGTGTGGGGCCTATGCTACACAGTACACACTTAATACAATGAACAACTCTGCTTGACATTGCCAACACTTCTCCCTGCATCGTACACACTCTACAACTTAATTAACGTTTTTTTAAAACGGTGTTAAAGATTCCCCGAGGACGATGATCCGTAAACACCACCGCCCCACCCCCTTCCTCCCGGACCCTCTTGGGACGTCAGAAGGCTACTACAGCTAAAAAGTCAGACTAGAATATCGCTTCCCGCCTTGTTTCAACCGTAGCGCCCGGCTAATACAATCAAAAGCGGACTTGTCGCACGGGTTCGCGCATGCATGGTCGCACCCACCTCTGGTATTTCCAGTCGAGAATGTCATTTACAGAAAAACCCGTCAGTGCACGCCCACGGGAGACCTTTGTACCTTTTCAAACGTGATTTGAAATTAGTGTGTCTTCCTGATACGGTTAACGGTGGCTAACCCTAACCCACATATATAGTTCAACCTCGTCATTAACTGTCTTTGGATTTCCCGAGAAAGAGGCCAGTCATTTTTATTTTTAAAGATGTTTTAAAAACTTCCCTGTTGGGTTTTATATCTTTAAAAGAATCAAGTCCCGGGTTTCGATTGGGGGATTGTACGGTGTAGCTGACTTTGTACTTCCTGAAACGACAGGTTGTCACGTGATCACGAGTGTTTGACGTTAGTCAGCTTGAACTGAGAGTTTAGTAAGAGCAGTGTTCATTGATTGGACATGAATCGATTAATGTTCAAATATCAACATCCGATACTTTCATCTTTGATCGCACTGTAGCCCCGCTTACTCGTTGCACTCTGTTTTAAAGAGTACGCAATCTCGCGATCCCGTAAGCAAAAATTAGGTTTATGTTGGTAGGTAATACGTGGCATGTAACATGCACCGCGCATAGCCTTTGAGTAAGTCATTTATTGTTAAGATTTGGGCCACCACCGTATGTTGATTGCTCTCTCCCTCTCTCTCTCTCTGTCTCTCTCTCTCTCTCTCTCTCGCTCGCTCTTTCGCTTGATGATCGGCATCTCTGAGTCTGTCAAGATGCACACACACGGTGGCCGTCGGTGCTGTAAGCAGTTCTAACCCCCCCCCCACACACACACACACGGGAGCAAGGTATTGTGTGTGGTCCAGTCTCCTCTTTTTTTCCTGACTTTTAATTTCTGCCTAGGCCCGGACTATCAAAGCTGTATGTCCGTGGCTTCACTAAAGCAAGGCTTTCTGGTTCACCTATCTTAGTCTAGCACGGTCGCATGGACGTTCAAATCACACACACGTTTATTTTTATAGCTTAATCTTCTCATCCAACTTCACGGCCAAGTAAGTTGCTTCCTTGTCCCAGCTAAAACTTTTTCTTCCTCTCACATAGAATGATTACCTTTTTTTTTTAAAGGACATATCTGATATTCGTGACGAGCGAACATACAGTCTTGTCACCATTGATCAGCATGGTCAACTTTAGGATTTGATCTGGTCCAAAATCCGGTCGCAACAGATCATGCACACGCTTCACATCTTTACCAGGGCTCCAACAGATCATGCACAGGCTTCGCATCTTTACCAGGGCTCCAACAGATCATGCACAAGCTTCACATCTTTACCAGGGCTCCAACATATCATGGACAGGCTTCGCATCTTTACCAGGGCTCCAACAGATCATGCACAGGCTTCGCATCTTTACCAGGGTTCCAACAGATCATGCACAGGCTTCGCATCTTTACCAGGGCTCCAACATATCATGCACAGGCTTCGCATCTTTACCAGGGCTCCAACAGATCATGCCCAAGCTTCGCATCTTTACCAGGGCTCCAAAAGATCATGCACAGGCTTCGCATCTTTACCAGGGCTCCAACAGATCATGCACAGGCTTCGCATCTTTACCAGGGCTCCGAATCACCTGAATCTTCAGCAATCATTGCATATGGTTGTTATTCAATGATTTGCAGGTCACGGGTGTTAGAGAAAAACCAATGCAAACATGCTGCAGACCCCCCCCTCCCCTGCTCAATGCTCATTATGGCCCACAGCAACACATAGGCAAAAAAGCTCAGCAGTGCCATACAACATATCAGCAGCTTAGGCCCCACTTGGGACCCTTAAAACCCACCAAGGACAATCTTGGGGCACGAAATCAACGGGCGCTCAATACATTCAGCGGGCCAGTGAGCAACGACTGCAGTTCGAGTCCCTGTTGTGGGCTAGTCTGTTAGACAATGGTTTAGTAGCCGCCTCAGTTTCCTACCACGAATAAGACTTTCTGTGACTTGACATCCAAGCGTGTGGACACATCTGGCTTTTGTGTGGTCTGCCCAATGCCTGTACAACGTTTTCCTAAAGTGGTCCGCCCAAATTTTTTTTAAATATCAATATAGGTGACGCTGACTTAAGCATGCGGCAAGTCAGCCCCAGGTTTTGCTAGAGTGTCTGGATCAGATTGAAACCAAGAGATTGTCACCCCTATCTGCCATCACTGTAACATCAGTCACGCATTCTAGAACTTATCAAAACCATGAAGCAGGTCCCAAATTACCCCTTCGGAAGGGTGGGACTCTTGGGGCTCGTGTTGCAAATCTAAAATATCCTATTGGTTGTACTACCAGACTGTTGCGGTAAAGAGACCTCGGTTGCTTGTACTGTCGGACTGTTGCGGTAAAGAGACCTCGGTTGGTTGTACTGCCATACAGTTGCGGTAAAGAGACCTCGGTTGGTTGTACTGCCATACAGTTGCGGTAAAGAGAACTCGTTTGGTTTTACTGCCAGACGGCTGCGGTATAGTGACCTCGGTTGGTTGTACTGCCATACAGTTGCGGTAAAGAGACCTCGGTTGTTTGTACTGCCATACAATTGCGGTAAAGAGACCTCGGTTGCTTGTACTGCCATACAGTTGCGGTAAAGAGACCTCGGTTGTTTGTACTGCCATAAAATTGCGGTAAAGAGACCTCGGTTGCTTGTACTGCCATACAGTTGCGGTAAAGGGACCTCGGTTGTTTGTACTGCTAGACGGTTGCGGTATAGAGAACTCGGTTGGTTGTACTGCAAGACGGTTGCGGTAAAGAGAACTCGGTTGGTGCTACTGCCAGACTATCACAGTAAAGAGACTTTGGTGATGGCTACGAGTGAGTCTTTGAAAAGTTAAGTTCCAGGGCCCCCCAAAAAAATTTAGAGCTGCCCCTTTGTATATACTTCGGAACTGTAAGGACAGTTTACAGGTATCAGTGTTGTACCAACCTTCGTCTTGGGCAGTAGTGACATTGTTAGACACTGAACTGCTTGGGGTCGTTTTGGTGGGTGTCCTTTGTTTGTCTTGCAAACGTTGCAGGATGACGTCAGCGGAGAGAAAGCTCGCTGTGAAATGAACACAAAGTCTGAGCAAAATGTGTATGCGCAATAGATTGAAAATTCGGCTAAACAACTTTTTTGAGATATTTAGGTAAAAGTTAAGGTCTTAATGTTATGGAAAATCTAAAGAATGAGTTTACAGATCACGTGATTTTAAGGATGAGTTTACAGACCACGTGATTTTAAAATGGCCACATGCAATTTAATAAAAAAAAAATATTGTTGAATAAAATGCTTAATTAAGATTTCCGCACCTCCATTTTTTAAGCTTTCTGCAATCTCCAGGACATCTTTTTCAGGGTAATTCATAAGCTCTAGCACTGTCTTCACGGCAGGATCTTTTTTCCATGGGTTTTCTTTCGTGTCTGGAAAAACAAAAGTATACTTTCGATACAATGCAATCTGTACACAAAGGGCATAACTAAGAAATTCCCCATTAAACAATCGTGATAATTAATAACTTTAATTGACACAATTTAAAGTTAATACAAAATCTAAGGATAAATGAAATAGATTTGATTGTTCCGTTAATGGAGAAAGTGTTGGTATATTTTACAGAGTTGTAGATTAAAGATACGGGAGTTAAGTTTAAAAAAAAAAAAAAGTTTATGATTGAAACAATCTCCCATGTACTTCAACTATCATTGAACTAAATTTAAAGAATGCATTTATGACAACAGAGCGCCCTCTGATATGCATTCGTGGGGCTTTGATTTTTATTCAATTAGATATAAAAGGGGTTATTGCACAGTCCTTTGGTGTGTATGCATCATTTATATAGATATGTACAAATGTTTATGCACAGACTCCATTCTATAAAAACATTTACAATAAACATTGCCTGCCAATGCTCGGAATTCCATGCAAACCTACCTGGTTTGAAAGCTTCCCCCGCAGCCCCCATAGCGTCAATGACAAGTGCATATGGAATCTAATGGAAAAAATAATAATTATATAATTTAGAAATAAAGAAAAACAAAAAGCGTTTGGGTTGGGTTTTATTTTTCCGTAAGTATAACGGTATGTGGAGTATGTCTGTCTTCGAAGTCCCGCTAACAACACTTCAGCAACATCTTTGAAAATTGTGTGATTTTAATGACACCGTACAACGCTGGTAAAAAAATACAAAACCAACAAAAACACAATCCCGGACCTATAGCATTACATACATATTCAACGTGAGCGCGGCAGAAAAGACATGACATTAAATCGACAATGAAGAGCATCGCTAACCTGGTCCCTCGTCTTATTCAGCTCCTGGACTTTCTCAACGAAGACGGGCCCCATCAGCTGGCGGATGTACGCGCACTTGGGGAACCACCTGGCGTGCTCCACCCAGACGTCGTCCTCGTCCTCCCAGTTTCTCAGGCCACCCCCGCAGAAGAAACACCTGGCGCAGTCGCCGTAACCTGTCGAAGAAAAGTATATCTAGTCACCCGGTAAAGCTGAAACAGCAACAGGTCCAGAGTAGGGATTTTAAGTAAAGGTGATCAATGGTTTTTAAGTAAAGGTGTTCAATGGTTTTTAAGTAGAGGTGATCAATGGTTTTTAAGTAAAGGTGATCAATGTTTTTAAGTAAAGGTGATCAATGGTTTTTAAGTAAAGGTGATCAATGGTTTTTAAGTAAAGGTGATTAATGGTTTTTCAGTAAAGGTGATCAATGGTTTTTAAGTAAGGGTGATCAATGGTTTTTAAGTAAAGGTGATCAATGGTTTTTAAGTAAAGGTGATCAATGTTTTTAAGTAAAGGTGATCAATGGTTTTTAAGTAAAGGTGATCAATGGTTTTTAAGTAAAGGTGATTAATGGTTTTTAAGTAAAGGTGATCAATGGTTTTTAAGTAAGGGTGATCAATGGTTTTTAAGTAAAGGTGATCAATGGTTTTTAAGTAAGGGTGATCAATGGTTTTGTAGTGCGTTTAAAATAAGGTCGCGGCGTGAAATCAAATCTATTTAGAATGCTCAGAATGTACTCTCAAATCCTCCATGCTCAAAACTCATCAGCTTGCGATGTTATCTTGAGCTCACTGAAGAGAATGCATATTGCATCCTTAAGATATAGAATTCTATTTTTAGCAACAGTTAATAACCCTGAAGCTGAAAAAAACCCATTATTGTGAAAAAGCGTGTTTCCGTACTGCCTTGTTTATTGTTGCTGACGGTATCAGTAGGGCGATGGTTACTCGCATCAAATAAACATTGGACCTCTTTCTAAAACTTGACCTAAGGCTGTTTTGTGTGCTTTGGAGTATTTTTAATGTACAATCTAATGCATGGCAGGATATAAAATTAGGACATTTATACCTAAATCGTGGCCAGGAATTAGTTTCCTGGCTAAAGTAGATTCAAAAGATTTTTCAGGAATCATTTTAATGGCTAAAGCAAATACAAAATAATTGTAGGAATAAGTAACCTTCCTAATAAATTAAAAAAGCGTTTATTTGGCGTGAGAAGTATATATATATATATATCCATTATATAACTATACTGAGAGGAAATGTTTGTTTTAATAAAACAATTTACTCACCAGCGAAATAAAAACCTGCCGCCGAAAGATCGTCGGGCTTCAGATGATGATGTCTCGGCCAGTTGGTGTATGTCTCGAACCTCTTAGCCTTAAGGGCGTACTCTGGGCGCTTCGGTCGCTCCGTCATGATGCCAAGTTCTGCGTACGTTGGGCCTTTCCCGCTCTTATTGTCTTTCTGACCTCCGGCACTCTGTGTCGTCACCGCCCCGCCCGCCGGGTTGGTTTGGTTGGCAGGCGGCGGCTTGGCCGTCGATGCTGCTGTCGCGTTCAGGCTCGAAGATGTCGTAACGGCCGTTGTCGACGCAGCAGAGCTGTTCGTAGACGCCGACGGGGGCGCCTGTGGCACGCTTGGTGTGGAGTTTCGTGAAGCATTCGAAGGCACTGTCGGCGCCAAGGACTGGCTTGTGCTGCTGGGTCTCTGGCTTAAAGGGGATGGCGTTGAAGTATGTGATGGTTGCGAAGAATTTCCCGGTACTTGGTTTTTCTGGGAAACCGGCGCGCCTGGAATCGGTTTGGATGGATGTTGTGTTATCACAGGGGATGCGGGTGAAGAGGCAAACCCGTTAGCTGCCGTTTGTTGGTTGGGTATACTTTCATTAGACATGGACTTATGGTCAGTACTCCAACCAGAAGGATGTTGGGGCCTCGTGAGTGGTGGAGGAAAATTTGGACGCCGCGAATCATGCGGAGAGTCCGTCTCAATGTCTGACGATTGTTGAGACACACGAGGCCGCCTTGTCTCAGACGCACAATCCGTCTCAATATCTGAGGGTTGTTGCGTCAAACGTGGACGCCTAGAATCAGATTCACCGTCTGTGTCGAGGTCCATGTTTGAATGTTTACCCGTCTCCCTGCACTCAAACCCATCTGTCTGGGCATTCAACTTGTTCATTACATGATTAAAATCCGCGATAGAAATCATTGGGATGTTCTCACAATTAACGTGTGTCACCATGGAGCAATTGGGCGATCTCAACCCGTGAACGTGAGGAACTCTGTCCGACGGCTGCCAGTCTTTTATTTTCACACAGCAAAAGTAGCACATGACGGTGTCGTCGTTATTCCTGCCGCTGCCGACGTACACGAAGCCGTCCTCGGCCAGCACCAGTGCTGATTTAGCAGCACGCGTCGGGTAGTTCAGGAAAGTGCGGATTCTGTATCTCTCGTCTTTGAAACTGACCCACTCCATTCCTTGCACACTCGCGGGAGGGGGTTCTCTGCCTAGCTCGAGTAAATTAACAGTATATGTTTGAGGTCTTAGTTGAAAGTTTCTGTTACGACACAGTTCTCTCATGATGCTGTCTTCAGTGGCAGGCCGTGGATTAATGTCTCGACTTTCTTTGTTTTGTGACACCATCTTGTTGTAAGCGTCATCGGACTTTTTTGAAGAATCAGTTTCAAATTCAGAATTACCGGCATTGGAAATATCTGCCATATTGACCAAATAATATGTTAACATGTTCAGGTCGAAACCGAGATCCGTTTCCTGTTGCTCGAGTTGCAGTTTTGTACACGTGACATCATCCATCTTGACCGCGCTATTTCCTGTTTTCGTTTTATCGTTATGCTTATTCTCTTTGAGTAGTGTTATTACTGTTGGGATGTATGCTTTAATCACGTTATTCATGCGAAACCTATGGATGAAAATACAAAACACACCATTATAATTACGTGTACAGTAAATATAAACTCTTTATTGAGCTCATTTCAAGTTATCATTCCTACTTTGGACATCGACAATACGAGTTAAAACTAATCATAAAATATTTATAAAGTGTATCAAACATTTAACTAGTCTTATACTAGTTGCCACTATTTTTAAAACTACTCATTTTCCTATCATAAAAACTATTAAAAAAACAACAAAAAAACATGTTGCATTTTATATCGAGTAAATGATCTAAAAAAATGTAACACATACTTCTTGACAGACTTTGAACCCTTCCATTCAACCTTACGAAATCGACTTCTCTTGTAATGTTTCAAGCGTTTTTCTAGTAGTTTAGAAGGATATTTCCGTCCATTTAGGACCTCCTCATATCTTTTCAGAGTGTCATGCTTGTTTCTGAAGTATGAAGATTTTTCTTTTTAAATGTACACACATGGGATAAATTTATCTATTTTATTGATTTATTTATGCTACGTTGAGAAAATAAACATTTTTTATTTTATTGCGTATTATGTCAGTCTGCAGATTTAATCAAGATTTTTTTTTCAAGATTTTTTTTTTTTTTAAGTACATAATTTATACCTATACTGATTTTAAAAACATATTTTTTAAAATTTCCTGAGATAGTTTTGATTAAATGTTTACATTTCAAAATTCCTCCAAAATAAAACTCTGGATAACCTGAAATTTTTATTTAATATTTTATTTTAGATCTCTAACAGAATTTATTACGATTGGTTTTAATATTTTAAAATTATTTTTTTTTTTAGTATTTTCTGCCCATGATAAGTTTGGACTTTCTTTCAAAAGTGAAATGTAGTCTTTCATGAGATCCTTATGACAATGTTTTTTAAAAAAGTTATCAGTAACATAATAAAGTGAATATATAATGTTGGCCAACACAGGTAAGAGTGCCAGAGAATGTTACACATAGTGTTGTTTCTTTTTCAAACTATTGTTACGCTTTCTCCCCGTGCTTTCTGTGGTTAAGTCATGGACCCGAGTTGGTGGAGAATGAAAAGTCTATGAAACCTAAAATTACATTTTATCGTGAGAATTGTGACGCCTTGAAAAAAAGAATATATATATATATATATATATATATATATATATTATATATGTATATACATTTATACATATACATAAACATATATTATTATACATATAAGTTTGTTCTACTGAAGCCCACACGTACGAACTTAAACAATCCTTTAATCCTTATCCCCATGCGTAAGTTTAATGTTGATATCCTCAGATAACCCATTATTCAAGTCATTAAACTGGAACTTAAACCTCATTTAGAAAACTTACTTGATAGAGCCCCGCCTCCTTGTATTGGCCTTGGCTGTAAACATGACATTAACATTACAACTTCTGGCTTTGTGTCGTGATGTGCTGGGGGCTCTAATTCGATTACTAGGCACTTTAGATGCATCGTAACTTCTTTTATTTATAAGCCATGATTTGTGTTTAGGTATACTCTTATTTCTTTTTATTTCTCCCATTCTCAATTACAATAATTTTTAAAAAAAAATTTAACACTACGTGAAGACAATGAATAATGGGAATATATTTTCTTTAAGTCCTTGTTGACCAGACGTTCCTCATCACAGTCCAATCTAAATGATAAGGCGAACAGATCGGGTTTATAAAGTAGGCTAAAAAAATTGTAAGTCTGAGAACAGCTTTCCCTAATATCCAGTGCAGTCTCAAAGCTATACGAAAGTGCCAAGAGAATTTTCGAGATGGAGCCACGCACGTGTTTATCACTTGGTGATCTTCTGGTGTTTTCCCTGCCAATCTAGACAAAAGTTAGACTCTGCGAGGAGTACATGCATCCAGATGGCAGGGGGGCTCCACACTGAAAACATAGCCAAGCAGAATCCAAATAGAATTTTATAGCAAAAATACAAGAAATACATATACATATTTTATAGTATATATATGTATATACTTTATTTAAAATATATATAGATTATATGAGGTGACCAATTGCAAAACCTGCTCAGTCAGTTTAAAAAAAAAAAGTTATCAATCTATCTTGGCTGGTTCATTAAGTGTCAATCTACAGTGTTCTGTGTATTTAATGATGAAATGGCTTTATGTAGGTCTAAAAATCACCATTTAAAAATATATAAATGCTATATTTGCTATATAAATTAATTTACAAAAAAAATCATTTTTCTCTAAATGAAAAAGACGTTACTTAGCAGGGTTTGCCATTTGACTCCTCATATCATGTTTTTGCTTTCATACGAATTTATTTTGTTTGAGAAGTTTAGAAACGATCGATATAAAGAATTTCAATGAATCTTTACCTACGTCGGAACCTTTTTATCTTCGCAATGGTGGCACCAGGTTTTAGCACTCAGGGGAGCGAGTACATCAAAGGTGCCCCAAGGTTTTCTCACAAACAGACAGTTTCACAAGTATCGTGAACGACAACACCATCTGAACCTGTGTGCCATCTGGTCAGACAGTTTCACAAGTATCACGAACAACAACAACATCTGGGCCTGCGTGCCACCTAGTCATACAGGTTTTTAAAGTATTATGAACAAAACTATCTCAATCTACTGTGCCACCAATCGAAATAACTTTTGATATATTCGTTTTTCTATTGTTTTATCGGTTGCTTTGTCTCAAGACAATGAAACAAGTACATTTCCTCACCACAATCGATTCGACTCACGAAACACACGAAAAAAAAAGGTGCAGCGCGGAAATGGTGTCATCATGGCATGGGAATCTGTCTTTGCCTAATGTCAAATGACAGTATGATTTTATGAGTTTCATTCCGCTGATGGGTTTTCTCACGAAATACTTGTGTTGCGGCCGACCATGAAGTAGGTCACGCAAATTTTTTTGGGAACATTTTTACCCCCCACCCTCCCCTCTGTCACAAGTCTCAGACAGCATGGGGAGTGAGCACAGAGACTTACTGAGAGAACCACTCCAGGATTGCCTTCTGGGTTGCCAATGCATTTTACAATTTACGGATGAATCTTCTAAATTATCCACACACAAAAATTACAGACAAACAACTATTTGATGAAGGACACATTACGAAACATGGTTCTCGTACTCAGTGACAGCATTATTTCAAACATCAGTAAATTTTTCTTTTGACGCAACGACTGAACTGTTTCGAACATCAGTATTTTTCTTCGACTCTATGACTGCAGCATTTCAAATATCAGTCTTAACAATCTTTCCTAAAAGTATGTCTCTACTGTGACTCTTTGTCATACGACCATGAAACAAGACTAGTAATTAAAATAGTCTAAATTTTCTTGACGGACAGTCCATAAATTTATTACGGACGGTTGGCAACCCTGATTAGCTTTCCCCCCTTGAACACGAGTGTAACCATAGTTACTGTTCAACGATCACACGAGGCGGTTTTATGGACGACCGTGGTGAACGACGAGAGCAGTGTTGCATCAATCAAGGGGTGCCAACCGACCATAGCGACACAGGGCACGTAACCACATAACACGGAGTGTCACCAAAGGAGGAAAAATCAGACGGGATCCACGGGGACAGCCTGGAAGCAGGGCCGGCCCTAACTATTGCTGGGCCCTATGTGAAACGGATTGCGCGGGGCCAAGTCTGGGTAGGGATAAGGATAATAAGTGAAAATTAAGATTTTGTATTAGAAAATAAATTCGTCTTTGCATTTTATTCATTCTTTACTAAGTACAAAATCACGATCAAATTAACTTTATGAGCCTTGCGTGTAGCGAAGTCATAAAGTATATCATCAAAATTATGTTTCCTACACAGATCACACTCAATAGCAAGAATTGCCAAATTGTTCAATCTATCTTCGTGAATTGTTAACCTCAAGTAATTCTTGATTAGTTTGAGGCGCGAGAAGATTCTTTCACCAGATGCCACAGTTACGGGTATTGTTAAAAATATTCTGAGTGCAACAAAGTAGATTGGGAAAGCAGTGTATCTTTCATTAGTGGACAGATAAGCCAAAATTTCTACCGGGGTTTTGGCGGTATTTGGTAGAATATGCCTTAAAGATTCCATTTCATCTGCTAATTCTCGCCCACATATATCTGCTGACTGGTCTGTCGATGACGCCAATGCTTGCTCGAGGCTCGTTGTAAACTTCCATATGTCATCACGCGGAAGGCTTTTGAAGCTGACAAGAAACCCAAATAGATTGTGGTTTGATTTCAGTTGTTCAAATCTCGGCTGCGAGGATTGAATTGCAGTGTCCACAATTCTGTTGAAGCAATTTATCCTGTAGTCACCTTCAGCATTTCCAGGTGTGAAGTTTTATCATACTGTCTTTTGCTTTAATAATTTACACCTAGACTTATGAAAGGGGGGGCCTATGAAAGTGCGGTGCCCACTGCGGCCGCATAGGTTGCAGTGACCTAAGGCCGGCCCTGCCTGGAAGGGATGTCACGTTGTGTTTACGGCACTGGCTGACACCAGCCACGGCCAAGGCGGCACTGCAGACAACTATTTCGTACACATAAATGTGCGGAGTACGACAAAGGCGTGAAACAAAGATTGAGCACACAGTCCACTTCGCACGCAGACAATTGCGCAGCCTTTGCACGCACAGTCTATTTTCCTTACGCATAATATTGCGCACATAAAATCATTTTTAAAAAGCATTTGTTGTTTGTTTATATTTATAGGCCAATAGTACTATAAATTAAATTATCAGTAAAATGATTAGTCTATATATTTTATAATGCTTAAAACATTTTACGATCAAATAATACGAGCAAACACCCCCCCTCCCCCCCAAAAAATAGATAGATAAATAAATGGAAGAGGATATTAGGACGAAAATAACTAAAGGATAAAATACAAGAAATAAAATTGCTTTGGATCTGGTTGCAAAAATACGTTGTTGTTTTGCTTTCTTTAATTCATATTTACATATAAATTATTCTTTATGTTGAAATAAAAATAAAATTTTAGTTTTCATAGGTTTTAAACAAAACAAAACAAAAAAAGAAAATTCATAAAACAAATTATTCCCAAAAGCTGAAATTTATATAAATATATATTTTTTATATGAAGTGTAAAGTATAGCTACCATTTGACCCCCACAACGAACGGTACTCATTAGAGTTGAAATTTAATTGACTTTCCATTTCGACAATAACTTAGTTTGTTACGCAGGTTTAACATCCACAGCCCATTTAACATGTAGGCCTCATCTTACCAATGACTTGATTTTAAAAAATGTAAACATTTTTTAAAAAACCAACCAAAAAAAAAAGTTCATTTATGCTAACAGCCAAATGACAAACCACTCAAAATTTTGCCTTTTTAACATAACAGTACAGTATCCGCGTGCGCAATCTTTTGCGTTGGCAATAATTTGTCTGCGTGGCGCATGTGTCGATGTGTGCAGCTGTCGCGTGCGAAGTTGCCAGCTGTGCCGAGTCTGCTGGGCGCGATTGGTCGTTTGCGCCCGTGACGGCGAACCGAGCTTCTACGTTCAATTAATGGACAATATTCAGAATTAAATTTCAAAATTTATATTTTGTATGTTAACATTTAAAACACCATATGAAAGAAGTCTTGTTTTTCTCAAAAGAAAAAAATAAAGTTAAGTTATACATAACTCTCGTGACAGCTCACTGACTAAATAAAAACCTTTATTTTATTGCTAAATTGCAATAGAAATAGCCCTTTAACGCCAATTAGTTTTAATCTTATCTTAAAGTATATACGCAAAAAAAGTACACCCCCCTCCTTTTCCCTTTTTCGTTGCACGCGTACTGTTACGTACACACACACTACGCTGCCTACGTACAATTAGCTTCGGACCCCCCCCCCCCACCAACCATATGTTCTAGAATGTAAGATCATAAAAGAAAAGGACACTCGAGGGTCTATTTTGCATGAATTTTGCCCCCCCCCCCCCAAAAAAAAACCCCGTCCAAATTTTCTCTTAACATACTACTTTTAAAAAAAAACAACATTTTAATGAAATTTAAATTACTTTTAGTTTTAAATTAAAATAGTAAAAGCCAAAGTATTAATTAAATGTTTATTTATTAATAATTATATTCACGATGATCTCATTTTTTATAAAAATAATGTAAATATTGATACTTTCCCCCCATCATTTTTTGATGTATGCAGAATGTATGCGTGGACAAATTTCAAAATACCTAAATATTTCGGCTTCGGTTTCGACCGAAAGTCTCGTTAAGCTTTTGGTATCCGAATCGGCCTCGGTTTCGGCCGAAAGTCATTTTTTAATTTCGGCCTTGTTTCGGTTTCGGCCGAAATCAGAAAATCACTTTCGGTCGGTAACTAATTACTAATAACACTAGTCAGAAGTTGTTCAGCTCATTTCTCACCTTTGGTCGAAGTAATAAACCTAAACCGAACGTTCCTGAAATCCATCTTCAATATCCAAAAGGGCTAAAACACTAAATACATTTTTTTCCCCTCGCAGATAATTCAAGAATTGTGAAAATATCCCTTTTGCCAAAAGGTTTACAATTAAACTCACAAACTGAATTCACAAATAGAAAATGAAAGATTTGGGGGTTTCCCCAAATATTATTTTAAAAAATCGGGAATTTCCATAAAACGTGCGTGTTTCTAAATTTATGCCACAAGGTCGGCGTAGTAATTTTCGAAATTTTAAATGATTAAATGACGTACACAAAGTATTTTTTTAAAATGCAAGTTTATGCATTAATTGTGATAACTATACTTGAGAATCCTACCTGCATTGAGCATTCCATTTTATAGCAAAACATGCTTCACAATTTACAAATATGTTATTCTTTAATAATAATAGGTCTCGTCAATATGGTCCACCTCATTGAGGTCTATGTCTACGGTCTACGGTATACGACGGCTACGTCGCTATGCGGAACCTTTCCCTGGCTTTATCATGGCAACCAACAATGAGCACTATTAAATAAGCTTCGCTAAATTTATCAATAAGTCATTTTATGTAGTAAATTTATTAGGCCTACAAACATGGTAACTTAATAATAAACAATTTAAAGCAATACCTTCGGTTAGCTTCAGAATCTGTGAAACTAATTTTGTTTCACTATTCTCTTCCCTTCTGAGCTTTTCATGTTGTGATAGAGGGAAAACCCTTAAACGGCCCAATGGGCCAACATGACACAAAGCAGCCTAGTCAGCCGGACTAATGCATATGATAAGCCTTAAAAGATATAAGAAAATGTGTAGTGAGGTCACATGGGGGGAAGCAGATGTTCCTGTAAGAAGGGGTGCCTTTGATTTTTTTTTTATAATAAACGATTTAGCTTTCTATGAAAAAATATGTTAATTTTTTTTTAATTCTTAACTAACCGTATCCCATTAACAGTTGTTAGGGATGCAAGTCATAGTCAACCTTAATAGTTAGTGTCAATATGTTTACTTGAAATTTAAATATTTCTTTCCTTAATAAAAAAAGAAATTAACCAGTGAATTCGTAGAACCAATGCAAAAATAATAAATAATAAAACACTTTATTACTCTCTAAGCTTACATTTTACACCAAAAAAAAACACCAAAAAATATTTATATTTTAGGTAACACAATAGTGAACATATTCATATTTCAGTTATATTTTAGAGCCATTAAAATGGAACGAAAGAGTCATTTTGAAAGAGAGAGATGAATCAGATTCACCAAATGTATAATCATGGATCTGGTGAAGTCTTGATTCAATAGACTTAGACAAAAAAAATCGAATTTTAACACTAATTTTACAACGCTTGTTGGTTTTTAAAGCTACATTTTAAAAAATAGTACTTGTAGGTATGGAACAAAACATATTTATATTATTTATTTGTTGGTAACAATTTAAATAGCGTATTTTATATTTATTTTCGACATAGGCTTTTGGGGGAGGGGGGGGGGTGCTAAATAGGCGAATGTCAACACCTGTTGGTATTATTGCTAGTGGCGCCTCTGGAAATATAGCCTATAGGCTAACCCTCAACACGTTTTATCTTAAATGCATTGTACATGACGTGTACTGTGACGTGATAACAAATAAGCACGACCATCATTATCTAGAACATAGGTTCTCAACCTGTGGGTCGCGACCCCCTTTGCAGGTCGAACGACCCTTTTACAGGGGTCGCCTAAGACCATCGGCAAACACACATACTCTACAGTTATAAAGTAGCAACGAAAATAATTTTATGGGTGTGGGGGGGGGGGGCGGGGGGGGTCACCACAACACGAGGAACAGTTTAAAGGGTCGCGCCATTAGGAAGGTTGAGAACCAAGTATCGGTAAGGATTCAGATTCAAGCTCTATTCGGTGAAAAAAGTTGCAGGCAAGGGTCAACCACTGGTTACGGAATACAATATTTCGTAGCTCTCACACGAACACACTGAATCAGCCTAAGCAAATTATTTTCAAGCTGCAAACGCGCTTAGTGCTAGAAAGAAAATAGTTGGTTGTGTATGAAAAGGATTTATGCAGGATTTCGCTTCTTTTTTTTCTTTTTTTTTTTTTTTAAATAATATATTTGTTTATATTACATGAAATACGTTTATCCACATAGTTGTTTTTTTAAAATAATTTTTTGCAGGCAGAGGTGTCTTGTGACTTTTCGAGGCCACCCTCCTTCATTGTTTGGGGCAATTTTATTTTTTTCCTCACCACAACTTGCAAGTCCCATGCGAAGGCGCTGACTTCTGGTATTCTTCAAGATGATAAAAGGCGAATTTTGAAATTTGAAATTTTTTGTTTTACTTTCACATACATGAATCGTGATTGTATTTAAAAAAGTTTGCATTTTTAAATTAAGTGAAATATGTATATATATATATATATATATATATATATATAAGTACCTCGGCTAAAAAACACAGTGCATTGTTATATATATATATATATATATATATATATATATTGTATGGCATCCTTCCGTCTTCACGAGACGATGGAGTAGCTATATTGTTGTAGTCCTACACTTCGACGAGTGGCTCACTAGGCCAATCCTGGAATGACAATCTCGTCTGCATTTCACGCAGGAGAATGATGATTCCTGGTTAATTTTGGCCTTCCGTGCTGTTCTTTTTCTTGCAAGGGCTTCGTTCCGCACATCTTCTGCCTTTTTCACTCCTTCGTACACTGCCGTTCGCCAGCTGGAACGTTGTTCGGCAATGATCTCCCATTTGTTGACTTCAATGTTCGCTTCCTTCATGGTCTTTTTGCAAACGTCCATATATCTCAGTTTCCGCTCGTGACAGGTATATGTGGTCCACACTTCACTGCCATATAGGAGCGTACTAAGCACGCATGCCTGATAGACACTTAGCTTTGTTTTGTCAGTTACATTGAGATTATTCCACACCCGCTTATTCAGTTTAGCCATAGTTGCTGCTGCTTTTGCGATCCTGATGTTTATCTCTTCATCAATGGAGAGAGAACTAGATATATTGGATCCAAGGTATGTGAAATGCTCAACAACCGACAGATTATGGCCCTCAATAGTTATAATTGGAGGGGACGGCGCTTCTTGCATCATGACATGAGTTTTCTGTAGACTAATTAACAATCCAAACTCTTTACAAGCGTGTTTTACATTGATGTGTATGGGAAAAACGAGTATAACGAGTGTTTCGCTTAACGAGTAAGACTCTGGAACGAATTATGCTCGTTATGAGAGGTTCCACTGTATATATATATATAATTAACCAGAGCCAATTTTAATTCCAAAGAAGATTGACTTTAAAGAAAGTAATATATATATATATTAACCAGAGACTATTTTAATTCCAATGGAGTTCGACTTTAAAGAATGTAATATATAATAGACATATATATATTAACACGACCAATCTTAATTCCAGAGAAGATCGACTTTAAAGAAAGTAAGATAAAGTAAGATATTTATATATTACTTTTTTTAAAAGTCGATCTATTTGGCATTAAAATCGACTCTGGTTAATTTAATATACAGTGGAACCTCTCATAACGAGTACCTCTCATAACGAGTAATTCGCATAACGAGCAAAAAATATTTGAAGAAGTTGCTCCTTTAACGAGCGACATTTCGCATAACGAGTGACGCAGATAGGGGAAGTCCCTTTTTCTACAAAACGGTTACGTATTCTCGATGATGTTGAGAGGACCAGCAGGCTATTTCTAACTTTAAAAAATTCTACACTAAAATACTCTTCGAGCGTTGTTTTGAAGTTACCGAAGAGACAAATTTCACTCTTAGAGAGTTTTGGAAAGATCATTTTCACATGGTTGCTTGCCTCAAGATGATTGACAAGGCTTGGGAAGGAGGTACCAAGAGGACTCTCACTTCTGCTTGGAAAAAACTTTGGCCAGAGAGTGCTGTTGAATGTGATTTTGAAACAGTACCTGTGGAGTCTACTGTTAACGAGATTGTGTCATTGGCCAATATCATGGGACTCGAGGTGGACAACAACGATATTGAAGAGCTTGTGAAAGAGCACAGTCAAGAGTTGACCACTGAAGAGCTTACGGAGATGCATCGTGTTTCGCAGCAAGAAAGGAGAGCACATTAATGGAGGAGGAAGTAGCAGAGCAACAATCTTCTAGGGCAATAAGAGAAATGCTAAAAGCATGAGAAACTGTTGCATCGTACATTGAGAAGCATCACCCTAATAAGGTGCTGGCTATTCGTGCTACAAATTTATTCAATAATAATGCTGTGACACATTTTCGTCAAATTTTGAAGCGTCGGCAAAAACAAATGTCTTTAGACAGTTTTCTAGTTAAAAAAGATTAATTATTTGACATAATTTCATATTTTTATTTACTTTTTTTGTTTCAAATCTGAATTGTATTCCAAGTTGTTACACTCCTTAACAATTCATAAGTAATTTTATTTTAATAAATGTTAATAAAAACTTTTGAAAATGAGTATTTTTTCAGCATGGAACGCATTATCATATTTTACATTGACTTGTATGGGAAAAATGAGTATACGAGTGTTTCGCTTAACGAGTAAGACTCTGGAACGAATTATGCTCGTTATGAGAGGTTCCACTGTATATATATATATATATATGCATATTAACCAGAGCCAATGGTAATTAAAAAGAAGTTTGACTTTAAATGGAGCAATATATTAATATATATATATATATATATATATATATATATATATATATATATATATATTTATTAACCAGAGCCAGTTTTAAATCCAAAGAAGATCGACTTTAAAGAAAATAATATTAATATATATATATATATGTATATTTAAACCACTCACTTTTAATTCCAAAGAAGATCAACATAAAGAAAGTTATATAAATATATATATATATATATATATATATATTAACCCGAGTGAATTTTAATTCCAAAGTAGATCGACTTTAAAGAAATGTATATATATATATATATTTACATTTTCTTTTAAACACCACACCGTAACAAGAGGCACCAATCTGCACTACCCTAAAACACTCGACCAAGAGGCGCGTGGACTTTAAATTTTTTTTAGGCAGTTCTAATTCAAAGAGATGCAAAGTTTCTTCTCCTGTAATGCCAAAATACCAAATTTAAATTACAAAGAGGTTCAGCTAGATTTTCAAGTCATTCTTTTCACAAGCGTTTTCCACGTAAGCGTTCATTATCAATAGTGAGTACAACTAATTTATGGAAGGTTTTCAATTCTTGCTCGAACTGTTTCGTTTTGATGTGAATCACATGCAGTGCTTGTTTTTTTTTTTTTTTTTTTTTTTTTTTTTTTTTTTTTTTTTGCAACAAAATAAATAGAGCCGTGATGAGAGCATCGATTAGCAAAGTCATTGCAAAGTACAGCAGCGATCAACTTTGAACGTTTTGAAAATTTCTATCATCCCTCTACATCTATTGATAAGCCAGGATGCAGATCAGAACAGATGGCGTTAACTGCTTTCACCAGCCTTTGAGCAAGATTTATTACACTTATATATATATCTACCTATTTAGAAATGGGGGAAGCAGATCAGCCATAGATGGGGTTTTCTTTCCTTCGCGGGCCTGCTAGCAGGGTGTTAGTTGTAAGGTATTCAAATGAAAACAAATGTATTGAAGTCGATAAGCCAACTACTAAGTTGTTTTTTTTGTGTTTTTTTTTTTGTTAGAGATTACACCATTTCAAAAAAGTACTAACAATGCTCCATCGAAAAACTAAAGATCAATTTACTGTTGTTTTTTTTTTGTTTTTTTAAGAGTTCAGATTATGTGCAGGAGGGCCTTATTCGGCACGATCCTAGGAATGCCTTATTCGGGGGGGACACTCCTGCTCCAGATTATGATTCATTAGAATCTTGACTCTGTGGTATCATCATGGGACATAACCATTTTTTATTTTTATTATTAAAAAAAATATTATATTTATTCCCTTGGGCATTTTTAATCCCTTGGGCATTTTAATCCCTTGGGCATTTTTAACCCCTTGGGCATAGAAAGGATAGTCTTAGGATATAAAGGATTTATGTTTCAAACCATCAGACACAAACTAACACAGAACTATGGCAAAACATTAAACAATAAATAAATAAAAAAAACATGATTGAAAGGAATAAATACACAGCACACACATTTGAAAGGAATAAATACACAGCACACACATTTGAAAGGAATAAATACACAGCACACACATTTGAAAGGAATAAATACACAGCACACACATTTGAAAGGAATAAATACACAGCACACACATTTGAAAGGAATAAATACACAGCACACACATTTGAAAGGAATAAATACACAGCACACACATTTGAAAGGAATAAATACACAGCACACACATTTGAAAGGAATAAATACACAGCACACACATTTGAAAGGAATAAATACACAGCACACACATTTGAAAGGAATAAATACACAGCACACACATTTGAAAGGAATAATTACACAGCACACACATTTGAAAGGAATAAATACACAGCACACACATTTGAAAGGAATAAATACACAGCACACACATTTGAAAGGAATAAATACACAGCACACACATTTGAAAGGAATAATTACACAGCACACACATTTGAAAGGAATAATTACACAGCACACACATTTGAAAGGAATAATTACACAGCACACACATTTGAAAGGAATAAATACACAGCACACACATTTGAAAGGAATAAATACACAGCACACACATTTGAAAGGAATAAATACACAGCACACACATTTGAAAGGAATAAATACACAGCACACACATTTGAAAGGAATAAATACACAGCACACACATTTGAAAGGAATAAATACACAGCACACACATTTGAAAGGAATAAATACACAGCACACACATTTGAAAGGAATAAATACACAGCACACACATTTGAAAGGAATAAATACACAGCACACACATTTGAAAGGAATAAATACACAGCACACACATTTGAAAGGAATAAATACACAGCACACACATTTGAAAGGAATAAATACACAGCACACACATTTGAAAGGAATAAATACACAGCACACACATTTGAAAGGAATAAATACACAGCACACACATTTGAAAGGAATAAATACACAGCACACACATTTGAAAGGAATAAATACACAGCACACACATTTGAAAGGAATAAATACACAGCACACACATTTGAAAGGAATAAATACACAGCACACACATTTGAAAGGAATAAATACACAGCACACACATTTGAAAGGAATAAATACACAGCACACACATTTGAAAGGAATAAATACACAGCACACACATTTGAAAGGAATAAATACACAGCACACACATTTGAAAGGAATAAATACACAGCACACACATTTGAAAGGAATAAATACACAGCACACACATTTGAAAGGAATAAATACACAGCACACACATTTGAAAGGAATAAATACACAGCACACACATTTGAAAGGAATAAATACACAGCACACACATTTGAAAGGAATAAATACACAGCACACACATTTGAAAGGAATAAATACACAGCACACACATTTGAAAGGAATAATTACACAGCACACACATTTGAAAGGAATAATTACACAGCACACACATTTGAAAGGAATAAATACACAGCACACACATTTGAAAGGAATAAATACACAGCACACACATTTGAAAGGAATAAATACACAGCACACACATTTGAAAGGAATAAATACACAGCACACACATTTGAAAGGAATAAATACACAGCACACACATTTGAAAGGAATAATTACACAGCACACACATTTGAAAGGAATAATTACACAGCACACACATTTGAAAGGAATAAATACACAGCACACACATTTGAAAGGAATAAATACACAGCACACACATTTGAAAGGAATAAATACACAGCACACACATTTGAAAGGAATAAATACACAGCACACACATTTGAAAGGAATAAATACACAGCACACACATTTGAAAGGAATAAATACACAGCACACACATTTGAAAGGAATACATACACAGAACACACATTTGAAAGGAATAAATACACAGCACACACATTTGAAAGGAATACATACACAGCACACACATTTGAAAGGAATAAATACACAGCACACACATTTGAAAGGAATAATTACACAGCACACACATTTGAAAGGAATACATACACAGCACACACATTTGAAAGGAATAAATACACAGCACACACATTTGAAAGGAATAATTACACAGCACACACATTTGAAAGGAATAAATACACAGCACACACATTTGAAAGGAATAAATACACAGCACACACATTTGAAAGGAATAAATACACAGCACACACATTTGAAAGGAAAAAATACACAGCACACACATTTGAAAGGAATAAATACACAGCACACACATTTGAAAGGAATACATACACAGCACACACATTTGAAAGGAATAAATACACAGCACACACATTTGAAAGGAATACATACACAGCACACACATTTGAAAGGAATAAATACACAGCACACACATTTGAAAGGAATAATTACACAGCACACACATTTGAAAGGAATAAATACACAGCACACACATTTGAAAGGAATAAATACACAGCACACACATTTGAAAGGAATACATACACAGCACACACATTTGAAAGGAATAAATACACAGCACACACATTTGAAAGGAATACATTACACAGCACACACATTTGAAAGGAATAAATACACAGCACACACATTTGAAAGGAATAATTACACAGCACACACATTTGAAAGGAATACATACACAGCACACACATTTGAAAGGAATAAATACACAGCACACACATTTGAAAGGAATAATTACACAGCACACACATTTGAAAGGAATAAATACACAGCACACACATTTGAAAGGAATAAATACACAGCACACACATTTGAAAGGAATAAATACACAGCACACACATTTGAAAGGAAAAAATACACAGCACACACATTTGAAAGGAATAAATACACAGCACACACATTTGAAAGGAATACATACACAGCACACACATTTGAAAGGAATAAATACACAGCACACACATTTGAAAGGAATACATACACAGCACACACATTTGAAAGGAATAAATACACAGCACACACATTTGAAAGGAATAATTACACAGCACACACATTTGAAAGGAATACATACACAGCACACACATTTGAAAGGAATAAATACACAGCACACACATTTGAAAGGAATAATTACACAGCACACACATTTGAAAGGAATAAATACACAGCACACACATTTGAAAGGAATAAATACACAGCACACACATTTGAAAGGAATAAATACACAGCACACACATTTGAAAGGAAAAAATACACAGCACACACATTTGAAAGGAATAAATACACAGCACACACATTTGAAAGGAATACATACACAGCACACACATTTGAAAGGAATAAATACACAGCACACACATTTGAAAGGAATAAATACACAGCACACACATTTGAAAGGAATAAATACACAGCACACACATTTGAAAGGAATAAATACACAGCACACACATTTGAAAGGAATAAATACACAGCACACACATTTGAAAGGAATAAATACACAGCACACACATTTGAAAGGAATAAGTACACAGCACACACATTTGAAAGGAATAAATACACAACACACACATTTGAAAGGAATAAATACACAACACACACATTTTTTTGGCAGAAGCATAAGAGTAAATACATATATCCTTCCCAAAACATGATGAGACCCCCCCCCCTTTTTCCAAAATCAACAATATTAAAACTAATTCTTACACACATTAAGAAATACATATTCCAAGGAACAATTTAACACACAACATTAATCCAACCTAACTTAAAAGGGGACATTAATTTACAAGACATAGAAACAGAAATAGCAGCACCCATAATTAAATGTATAGTACAAGCCATTGGGATGAAAGCAGAAAATACATTTACACATTACTACATAGGAATTAGACTAGGACATGTTTTACAAATTGACAAGAACATACCACACTCCATATGGAGAAAACAATATCAATTTCACATAGCATGTATCAAAGCCTTAAAAATCAATGAATCACTCATACACAAAACAACCAAAGAGATATACACACATTTAATAAAGAGACACGCATCACCACTACACAATAGGACAAAATGGACACACATATATGGAACAGTAGGCCTAAACGCTGAGGACACATTAAAAAATACACCCATTCAAGAAATACGAAAATCAAGACAAAGTAGTAACATAGAGACTCATACAACATGACACGAATCTCATCAATACCACACAAAGACAGAGTGGGGCACATAGTATGTCCACTATGCAGATTAGGGGCTGGTGAGACTGAACACCATTAATTATATCTCACATGCAACACAGACAATTCAACAGACTAAATCTACACTTAGACAGATCATACAGGCAGGTACAATGCACACAGTAGATATAAACAGATCCATAGCACTAAACATAATACCATAATCTAAAAACAAGAAACAACACACAGTAAGTACTCTCACAATACAGAAAACATATAAATATGGTATCAAAGACTTAAGGCATTTTTTCCCCCCCACAAACATAATTACACAAATATTACATGAGTAAGAGAAAAAGATTATCTAACTGATAATTTGAGGAATATATAATAACACAAGAATCATAGGTAGCTAGTAAGAACTTTGAGAGCGAGGGTAGTAAAAATCAAGAGGAAATGTTGCTTTTTTTTCCTGTCATAATCTGGTGGTAAAAGTGATTTTCTTACAACTAAATATAGATACCGCTATTTCAATGTAAACCAGCGGCTAATGTGCTGTTGTGGTCCCCTTATTGGGAGTCACTTCCCTTTGTTTATGATAGATTTAGGGTTCGGGTTAGTGTGAGCGACAGAGGGACCAGTAGCGTGCATTAACCAAACCAGCTACTTGCCAAAGTTAAAAGTTGTGTAATTTTAAATCATGGACTCATTATGTAAAGTTACATTTTAATTATTTATCATGCAAATAATTTTATATCTTAAGATTTTTTCCATTGCAAAATTTTTATTGATCCTTTATACATTCACTTATTTTAAAAAAAAAAAATGTGTGTGTCATTTCAATTCATGTGTATAAAACGTTCTGATTTTTTACAAATATTAAGTTAAACATAAATTTTTGAAACAGGAGTTGAAAATCAATATGCTATATATCTATTGTTATAAAGGAAAATCTAAAGGAACAATTAAAAAAAAAAAAGAATCTAAAGATTAGTTTAGAATTTTGCACTCTCTAAAAAGAAAAAAAACTTGGCAGTTGGCTTTTTAAAATATCCTGTAGAGACATTTAAATTTGTATCTGATTGAGAGATAACAAATGGCATCATGAAGGCTGAAATTTTGTAACTCCTAAGCTCAAACTAATGTTTTGGATGTTAACAAATAAAGTCAAATAGGTTTGGGTAGCCATCAAATTATTGAAACTTAAACAAGTTACTTCGGACGCATCTCGACAGTTTTTTTTTTTTTTTGGTGAAATTAATGGAGAAATAAACATTTTAAAAAATTTAAAAAATTAAGCATGCTGTTAGATATGGACAGGCTTAAAACAGAATTTGTACAATCACATTCATATAACAAATGATCAAAGTAATCGGCATGTTTCCCATGCGATAAATGAACATTCTTCTTTATAAACAATACATAAATGCGTTCTTCATATTAATTAAAAAAAAAAAATTTAATGACAAGATAAATAATGGGCTGGTCCACTGATCTGGCATTAAACAGAAACTCGTCCCTCTCCCCCATAGATAGCGACGGGGCAATGACAGGCAGTTCCGGCTCATACCAGCCAGAAGCCAGTATAGGAACTTCTCAGTCCTGCCAAAGACAATCAGGGACTGGAACAAGCTTCCAAAAAGGAACTGTTGAGGCGACAACACTTGACTCATTTGCGTCTATTGCCTCCAGGCCTTCCAAACCCCAGTGCATGATACCCTCACTAGGTAACTCTTGCAACCAGTGAAATATCCTCATCAACACCAGGCACATAAATATTGTAAATCCCCCTCTACATGCATAGGAGCCAGAATGATCAATAAATTGATCGTGGGCCCTTAATATAAAGAAGAAGAAGAAGAAGCAAGAAACAAATCGCGCTATATAATATTGAGTTTTTAGTGCAATGTAAAGAAAAATTAAAACTGATTTAAAAATAAAATAGTTCGGGGAATTTGGAAGTTAAAAAAAAAAATAAAAAAAATTATGTTTCTCGTTACCTCAGCGCCCGTGCAAACAGCAACAATCATGAGTGGTTTCCTGCCATTGACATTTGTCATTATTTTCAACACCTTTAGGCCATCAAGACGTAAGTAACTTGTCATTGAATTAGAGTGCTACACAGTTTGTAAAGTTTACTAACCTATAAAATGTAAAATGCAAGACCATATATATATATATAATATATATATAATAAATGAATGTTTTTGTATTTTTAATGCGAAAAAATGCTACTATTTTGATGATTGTTTTATTTAGACGTAAAATAAAGTTCTCCGAAAAAATGTCTATGGTATAAGTAGGTCAGAGTGTCATACGATTATGAAGAATAACATAGGCATAATCTATTTTTTTTTTTTTTTTTTTTTTTTTTTTTTTTTTTTTTTTTTTTTTTTTTTTAGTTGTGCAGCTGTTGACGTTTCTTCATCAGTAACTACAAGTAACATAGTTTCCACTCTCCCCCCCCCCCCTTTTTTTTCCCCTTTTTTAAAAAAGTTCATTCTGCAACTTAAATTTGTCTTCCAGAAGATCTTGATTACGTCATCGGTGGCACTTACTACATTGTGGCGCTGCCTCGTTTCTCGGAGGTCCTCAATCCGGAAGTGGTGGCCTACATCGGCTTGTGGAACGATGAACCTGCAGCGGTGAGAGTGACCTTGACCCTCGTAGTGAGGGTCGGGTGTTGGAGGCAAAAAAGCGGTGACTGGGCAACTCTTAACACAAGTGCCAAAATTTGTGGACATTTGGGCGAAATTTTTTTTTGTCACGCTAAGCCCGAGAGAGAAAATTAATGTCAACCTACTTAATTCAGCTCAGACATTTGAAATGAATCATTTGTACTTTTATTCTATTTTGTGCTTTGATCAAGCTAAAGGAGAAAGATATTGGGGGACATTCATTGGGCATTGTAACATGATGGTGAAATTTGGTGGGGGTTGAGGGGTAGAGGCTGATTAATCAGATTTTTAAAAAAAATTTTTTTTTTTTTTAGAACACAATTTTAAAACTTCAGGATAAACTGTAAAATATATTTAAGATTATAAAAAATGATAAGCCTTGTTGCAAAGATATTTAGCAAAAACTCCGTAAATTAAAGTCCTTTTGGATTTTTCAAACAATCGTTTGGGAATATAATTCTGTTTTTTTTTAAAAATAATAATTTGTTAAGATGTTTCCAAAAAATTTGCTTGGTGTAAAGTAAAAAAAAATAATATATATATATATTTTTTAGCTTAATACAACGATAGCTTAGCTGCACGTTCTTTTTAATATATATATATAGACGGTTGTTACCCATTTTTGGATATCGTTCGTAACATATTACTATTTTAACTTGACATGGCTTAGAGACAAACGACACGGGGATAGAGGAGCATTGAGAAGAATCAGTTACGCTGTACCCATAACCTAGATAGTATTTGTTTAAATGCTTTCGTGGCTCCTCAAACAGAAAAATTGGGGGGAGGGCGATTTTTTTTTTTTTTAAAGTTTTATTTTTAAAAAAATGTCAAAGTGTAAGTGTTGATTTTGAAAGCAATTCCAAAATATGTGCCACTTTCAAATTAATGTCAATTTTTAAATTTAGTGTCAATTCAAAATCAAATTCATATCCCAAAACGATGCCGTTCCAAAAAATCATTTTCAAATATTAGTGTCATTACAATCTATGAAATATTAGTGTCATTACAATATATGCCATATTAGCGTCATTACAATATATAAACTATTAGCATCAGTACAATATATGAAATATTAGCCTCATTACAATATATGAAATATTAGCATCATCACAATATATAAAATATTAGCATCATTACAATCTATGAGATATTAGTGTCATTACAATATATGCCATATTAGCGTCATTACAATATATAAAATATTAGCATCAGTACAATATATGAAATATTAGCCTCATTACAATATATGAAAGATTAGCATCATTACAATCTATGAGATATTAGCGTCGTTAAACTCCATGAAATATTAGCTCATTATGTGGGTCTAATCTTTTTGCGGTCGCTCCCTGTGATATTTCATTTCGTTATGAATGATCTCTGCCTGCGACAGATGGAATTGACGGTAGAGGATTCCTGGACGACCCTAGTAGAAGTAAACGGAAGGATTACTCAACGTGTGGTTATCGGCTACAAATGGTTAGTTATACCTGTACAGACAGGTTAGTCATTAACTACTTGATTCGTTCATATTTCCGAATTGTTTTTCGATTTTTTATTTCATTTTATTTATTTATTGTTTTGCAATATAATGTTAACATCAGTACAGTGATTCCCAAATTGGTCTATATCGACCCCCAGGGGTCGACGACAGCATGCAAGGAGTCCATGTCAGCGAAAAAAAAAAGTTGGGGGTCTAAGAAATGAAAATGGGGGTCAACAATAGTGGTTCTCCTGTAACCAGGCCGTGACTTCTATTTTGGCCTTCCATGCATGGAATAATCCACATACACAGATAGTAGTCTACCTATTTACTTACATAATAGTACCTTGTAATATAAAGGCATATATCTGTGTACATAAATTATAAAAGTACCTATGAAGTAAAAATTAAAACAAAACATAAATGTTCATGAAATGTGATAAAGAATCGTATTAAAATTTAAGTTATTAGGTAAATTTTCCTGATATATGAATATAAATTAAAATCTTTTAAAGTGAGTAGCACTATACCGGCTGTCAAAAATACATTTGAAATTAATGAATTTGCAAAAAAATGAATATCAGGTAAGCAGGGGGTCTACCCACAACCGAAAAACAAGTGGTCTACGAGACAAAAAAGTTTGGGGACCTCTGATTTACATCATTTGTTTTTTCTATTCTAAAATTAAGTGCCCACACACATTTTATGAAACAATTTTGCGGAAAACATATTCTAAATTGATTTAAACACATATCGGTGATTCGTTAAGGTGAATTGTGACATGGACGCTAAGAAAAACAAAACAACAATATAAACAAATTCTGATCAACTTGACTTAAGAGTGGACTTTTCATGGCAGTTGGATTTCTAAATGATTTTTAGCTAATAAAATAAACATGAATTATTGTGTTATAGTTGCAATTTTGAAACACTGGAAAGTAACTAGCAACAGCAACAATCTAATAAAGCCATTTAACCAAACGCGTGTACAAATTTATACAAAATAGTTGTAAAAATGGGATTTAGAATCTTCTCCTCATTGACATGTGGGTAGCACAACCTTTCTTGTGGCTATAAAATCTAAACAATGTACAGCAATCTGGTAAGCATTTACACAACGGTATTTTTGACAAGTATGCAGGGGCGTCATTTCGGGTTGTTGTTTTTTTTTGCGGGTGAGGGGTTTCAATCAAAACTTAGTCGGCTGGTTCAGGTGTTTATTACTAGAGGCGCCACAGTTCATAGCAATTTAAATAAAACCTGCTAACGCAGGGCGGTGGAGGGGGGCAAATGCCACACCCTTCCCTACCCAAATGGCGTCCCTGCAAGTATGATATATTTATCTAATTACTGTAACATACCAATGTCAGAAATTATGACAATGTTAAAAAAAAATATATTACACTTAAACTATCCAGGACCACCTATGCTGGTCTTTGCAAATATTAATGGTTTACACCTCGGGGTCCAAACCTAGGGGTCCAAACCTAGGGATCCAAACCTAGGGGTCCAAACCTAGAAGTCCAAACATAGGGGACCAAACCTAGTGGTCCAAACCTAGGGGACCAAACCCAGTGGTTCAAACCTAGGGGTCCAGACCTAGTGGTCCAAACCTAGGGGTCGAAACCTCGGGTTCCATAAATGTAAAGTCACAGCAATCGGGGGGGGGGGGAAGTCGGGGGGCTACGTTTCCGACAGTCCTTCACACTACCTATGCCTTCTGTCTCGTCTGCCCATCTACTGTAAGGTCATTGACGGAGAGGTTCGGACGGGTCATGTTTGTGACCGAGTCGACAGGCAGCAGCGCGCTGTTCTCTCTGGTCGTCAGCTTCTACGGGCAAGACACGGCGCCCGAGATCCTCCACGTCATGGAACCTCTTTTTGGTTTCACGTACTACGTGGCCACCCTGGGGTAATGACTCGGTTTCAGCGTTTCAGTTGGAATTATTAACAATTCATTTACAACACATTTAGTTTTCCAATCCTGCAAGCAATGTAAATTTTACTTTAAAAAAAAAAAGAAGCGGCTATTCGTACCAGGGTGCCAGAAGTGAGAGGTTGGAATTAAAAAAAAATATTTTCAAAATATTATTGTTGGGTTTGTAAGGCAAAATGAGGTATCAAATGAAAGATAATTGAATGGACTATACGTTTGTAAACCTAATTCCTTAGTTTTAACTAAAATAGACTATCACAAATAACATCCGAATAGTATTTAGTCAAAATGGACCCGGACACGCAGCGCCGCCATTCGCACCCGGGTCCCATTAGACTCAATGGTATTCGGATTTTGTCTTACAAACCCAGCAATAATATTTTATATAATTTTTTTAATCCCAACTTCTAACGTCTGGTACACGGGTGCGAATAGTCGCAGCCTTAAACAAAACACCACATAATAGAGAGTCATCCATTCAGGATACTTTGTTAAACATTTCATCCCACTCATAAACTGGCATTACATAACAAAATTAAGCGATCCAGTAACAGTATGCTACTTTTTAGTCTTTGTTATTGAACTGTCGCGTGCACTGTCCTCTGAATCGAGGTAGTAGCTATCAGTGTCAAGATCAGCCATTTTTTTCAGTGATTGTCCACGACAGTGTCAACACAGATATGACGGGTCTTCAGTGTGTCATTAACGTTATGCAAATGTGTTAACAATGTCAATGTTAGTGGAAAATGCATCGCCACTATGCTTTTAAAAACAAAAAAAAACGTGTTCAATACTTGAACAATCTACGCCATCCAGTACACATCGCTCGTCAATATTACGTGGACAAGGTACGCACAAAATTTAATGAACTGGGCGTGATCCTACATAATTTTTCAGACCGAATCCTCTGATCATCGTCAGCACTTCGAGGAACTTCGTCCTGGTCAAGATCACGTTCAAATTCTCGCCGGCCGATAAGAATTACAGATACAGTCACCAGGGCGAGATTTTCTTGAGCGGCGACGAAACCGAAGTTGAGTGCTCTGCGTAAGTCTTATGTTGACCTCTTTCTCTTAAATGTATATATATATATATATATATATACAGAGAGAGAGAGAGAGATTGTTTAAGGTAACAGCACTAAAAGATACTTTTAGGGGCAGTGGCATAGATAGGGCTAGTGCTGCTTCGGGCGGGGCAAGGAGTTTGACGCCCCCTCCCACAGAAAAAAACACCCATCTGCATTTGGCAGGAAACGCCGCCCCTTCCAAATAAGAAAAAAAATTGGTGACCGGGGTGTACCGCCCCACCCTTCGGCTACATTAGTTCCCACCTTTTCCCAGACTAATTAATTCACGTTAAAAAAATTGAACAAGCCTCACTATGCTGCTGCTGTGCTCTTGTCTTGGTCAAAAGATTGTTTTCAAATGGCATTTTTAAAGGAAATTTTAAAATTAAATTGACTAAGCGGACATTTTGTTAGATCTATAACTATAAGTTGTTAACTTCAAAAATGTTTGTACTATTTCGGCAACAAACTGATCTAACGTCAGCATTAAAAAAAAATCAAACTGGATTACATCATCGTTAATGATATATCTTTATAATTATATACAAAAATTATCAGTAGTTGTATTTTTTAACTGCTGATATATCCGATTTTAAGTATTATCAGCTAAACTAGCATAATCCTTGATTATATAATCAAGCAGCATTTATGTCACCCCCTGAAGTTTGTAACTTCCTCTACGGCTGACCTTCTGGTAGCTGGAGCATATAGGTTGAGAACCACACGTCTGAAGGAAATCTTTACACTGGTGAAAGGCGGGCCGCCAAAAATACGGCGCTCTATGGCTGTCGACCCCCTTAAATCAATCAGTTGAATTATGTATTAGTCTCTATTAGAATAAGTCCAGTAACTTTACAGTTAACCGTGCAGTTCTTTATTTCCACAGCCACGAGCATATCATCATTGGCAAGTGTCCTTTGGACGAACAACAGATCGATTTCACAGGTAATCTTAAAACCTAGGTGAGTATCTTCACGCCAGCGAAAACTGTTTTTGTTTGTTTTGATAAACTTTTTTGTTAGCCGCCCATCGCATTTGTTAAAAACAGGGAAATCTAACTTACCACAGAAATACAGCACTCCACACTCAGCCCCCACCCCCACTCCCAAACCCAATCTTTGCCTTTAAAAAAAAAGTTTCACACCAATAAATAACGGGAAATATATACATACGGGTATATATATACATACGGGTATATATATACATACGGGTATATATATATATATTTATTTTAAAAAGGTAAGTGTTGTGTATGACAATTGTTTTTTAACTTTAATTTTGTTTTAAAATGGCTCGGTAACAAACATGGCATAAAGGAGTTTTAGAGATAATTTAGAGCTTTATGTCCATTGATTAAAAATAATGATAACCCAACCAGTGCAAATTTCAGCATGTGAAACGTATAAAAATAGAAATGTAAACATATTCCTTTACACACACACACACACACACACACACACACACACACACACACACACACACACACACAGGGGAAGACATATGCGTCTTGTAAGCCACGTATGTCTCTTCTATCTCTGGTACGTAAACCGGTCCCAGTCGACCGTCTTATTTAAACAAAGTGAATCAGAATTTAAAAGAATAGGAAGTTGAAATTTCAATCGCCAGAGAGAAGGTTCTTCTACCTCCATGTAGAACCTTCTGGAAAACGTAAACGAGTGGTAGAATGTTGCACCAAAGGAATTTGTGACCACATAGATATAACAATGGGTGGGGATAAAGGATGTACGCTATTACGGCTCTCCACTGAAGACATAACAATGAGATATATGCTATTGCACATACAGTTCTTCAAATCTTTGACTGAGAAGTTACACACGGATGTTTGTTAGTATTCTTATGCGTAAGAAATTAAAAAAAAAAAGAATGAAATAATGAAATTAGCCCGGAGTGTTAAATTATTGATAACTTTAAAAAAAAGTAAAGTGTGTCTTTTTCAATATATATATATATATATATATATATATATATATATCTTTACCGGTATATATATTGTGCTTACTTTATAACTTTTGTACTTATAACTTACTTTAATTGGTCTTAGACATGTCCCAAGAAAACTATATTAAAAGTTGCATGAGCTTAAGCTGACCTGCCACAGCAGAGTAACGTAACGAATCGTTGCAGCCATAGCTATAGCCAAAAAAAAATACTTAGTAATAGTGGGGTAGGGGTTCAAAGCCGTACCGTCACAATATTAAAAAAAAACCCGCCTGTCATCGGTGAGCTGTGCACTGTGCACACTAAATAATTACAAACTCTATCCGTTGTTTTTTTTTCTGTTGTCAGTTCTAAACCCCATTTAAACATCTGAAATCTTTAGGTACTAAAATAACTGGGGGCTCGGCCTTCTCTGTACTAGGTGGAAGTTGTGGCGCCTTAACGGAGGTAGACCCGTGTGGGGCTCCAAGCTACCATCTTATGCGTGTCATAGCAGGTTAGTTGGAGTGGCGAACCTGGAGGGGGGAGGCAATGGGGGGGGGTAGCGCCCCCTACATTTAATATTGTGGCGAGCCTGATGTATCAAAAACGTATTTCTTGATTGAATAATTACTGATTATTTTCATTCTTGGGTGGAGCATAAATTAAAAATTTATCTAGCACTTTGGCGATGTCAAAGGTCGTGGAATTAGAGATGCATTGTGTTTTGACAAGTGGGTTAATTAAACGAGTGTTAACTCTTGTCATGTCAAGGCCGGGTGCGTGGATTCGGGGGTTAAAAGGATGAGAACGATTTTTGAGCGTCAGTGAGAGAATGATAAGTTCTGAGGTCAGACACCGTGAGAGCCAATGTCAATAACAAATAGTCTGACATATGATTACACGGATTATTTAATTTCGAAATATTTACCTAAGAACATTTGACTGGCGACATAAACGAAATTTAACAAAAGTCGGCAGTGGTTAATAATTGCAAAAAATTAAGACGTAAATTTAAAACTTGCCCTGGGTGAGGAACGAACTCAAGACATTCAGATTGCTAGAAGACATACGTGATTATGAGACTGACGCGCTACCTACTGCGCTACCGTGGTTGATGTAAGAGTGTAATATCTCAAAAATTTGTCAAATATGTGGTATTAGATAATGTTCATCTACTCAAGTGCGTTGGTTGGTCTAAATATTAATCAACTCTTTTAAAAGGATTATTTATCTCTAAAACTCTTTTAATGAATCTTCCCTTTCAAATGCTTTAACTATGTCTTCAATAATAATTTATTTTTTTTTTTTATTATTTTTTTTTTTTTTTTTTGAGAATCTGATATTTTATTTTGCCTCCAAGTGTCGGGCCCGATATAGCGGCCCGGCCAGAAAAACGACTTTTTTTTAAACGTTTAATTAGTCAATCAAGTAAACAATTCCACTGTTTAAAAAAATTAATAACAACTAAAATAAATATTGAAAACATCACTTCTAAAAGTTACTACGCATTCCATTGTCCTCGTGTTTTTTTTTGTTTTTTTGTTTTTTTTACAGACAACGCTCTTCCACTGGAGATGTTCGGGATGGGGTTTGTCTTTGTTCAGGTCCCAGGGAGGAATGTGACGGCCGTGACCAAGGCCGTGGCCGGGTATCCAAATACCACTGTGACCGTCAAAAGGCAAAGCGGTATCAGGGCTTCGTACCCATTAGCTCGTGCGGGGGATTATGTTGAAGTAGGTCGAGCTGACTGATGTGGGAGAATGTTGAAGTTTGTAATGTTATGTTTTGTGGGAGAATGTTGAAGTATGTAATGATGACTGATGTGGGAGAATGTTGAAGTATGTAATGATGACTGATGTGGGAGAATGTTGAAGGATGTAATGATGACTGATGTGGGAGAATTTTGAAGTATGTAATGATGACTGATGTGGGAGAATGTTGAAGTATGTAATGATGACTGATGTGGGAGAATGTTGAAGTGTGTAATGATGATGTGGGAGAATGTTGAAGTATGAAATGATGACTGATGTGGGAGAATGTTGAAGTGTGTAATGATGACTGATGTGGGAGAATGTTGAAGTATGTAATGATGACTGATGTGGGAGAATGTTGAAGTGTGTAATGATGACTGATGTGGGAGAATGTTGAAGTATGTAATGATGACTGATGTGGGAGAATGTTGAAGTATGTAATGATGACTGATATGGGAGAATGTTGAGGTGTGTAATGATGACTGATGTGGGAGAATGTTGAAGTATGTAATGATGACTGATGTGGGAGAATGTTGAGGTGTGTAATGTTAACTACATCCATCGCATTTCTATAGCTTAACCTCGCAAACACTGAATTATGATGTGATAGCCAAAGTCAGTGTGTTTAAAACATCTACTCCGAACTATAATGTGAGAGCCAATGTCCATTTGTTTAATTTCTATACTCTGAATTATGATGTGACTGAATGCTCCAAAGAACCCATTTTGAAAGTGGTGAACGGCTCAGAACACAAGGGGTGACATAATATGTACTGATCTGGAAGTGATCGCACTTCTGCTAAGACTACACATGTGGTACACAAAACAAATGTGTTTTTTTTTTGTGTTGCAGTTGTGAGGACTCAGTAACTACTAGAGTTAAACAGTGGTCTCCTAGATCTGAGCATATAGTTGGTCGGCACAACGTGCGGCACGAATCATTGGTGGAAGCCAATGAAGGTGCACCTCCCATGACCACTTAACATTAAACTGGGCCTCATGAAAGTTTTTGTTGTAGCAATAGACCGCATTGAACAAGGTTTCCAGAATCTGAAAGAGAAATTCGTTGCAATGAAAACTGGACGGAAATTCTGCTTGTGCCAGGTGGCCGTTGAACTGATGCGCATGCGCTATACTGTATTATTGCTGCCTTTCTCTTTATTTAACTGAAGAGAACAAACAAAGCATTTTTATTTTAAATAGTGAAAATAGATGCAGGGGAGATGGGGTGAGGAAAGAGTTTTTTTTTTCAAATGGATAGTCCCGTTTGACGGAGTCATAGAGCAATATGTCTATAAGTATAGATAAATAAGTCTATAGATTCCATTAGTCCACCACGGAGAAGGATGTGAAAACAAAATTGTGGTTTTGGGGAAAACGGGGGGGGGGGGGGGGGGGGGTGGCCAAACCATGGTGATGATGGCAGCATTAAAGACGCTTGAACTCAAGTATTTTTTAAAAGAACGAATTTAAAGGAACACATATTTTATATCTCCACATAGATAGATACAGGAAACACTAAGCCGTTTTGGGTGGCGAGCGACAAACCGATACAGGTTCTGTACCTCCTTAAAGCCGCGTGTCTGACGACTGAGAACGTACGTGAACCGTTGCCTGGAAGGGTCTACGCCAGCATCAGCCTCATCGTCCCCAACGCCCTTTTCTACTTCTTTTATGTCATCGTGTAAGTTAGAGTTAGAGCAAAACTATAGCTTTTTTTTTTTTAAATCAAAAATGTTCGCGAAGGAGCGTGGTATCCAGCTAAGAAATTGTGAAACCTCACGCACCGTATGTTTAAGTCTCCTATCTCATCCAACCGAAAAAAATGTGAGCTCCACGCACGTATTTGTTTAATTCTCCTCTCTCATCCAGTTGTCCTGATGAGTTATACTGGAGCGCCGTTGCCGTTGTGTTGGAAGAACTCACGAGTGGATCCATTCGTCTGAATGGTGCGCCGTTGAAAATGTAGGTGGTTGATTAAAAGAAATGTGTTCACTTTCAATTTACCTTTGTCCATTGCAAGGGATTTGGTGGGGATATTGGTGGAGATGTTGGTGGGGATGTTGGTGGGGATGTTGGTGGAGATTTTGTTTGGGATGTTGTGGGGATTTTGGTGGGGATGTTGGTGGGGATATTGGTGGGGATGTTGGTCGGGTTGTTGGTGAGGTTGTTGGTGGGATGTTGTTTGGGATGTTGATGGGGTTGTTAATGGGGTTGTTGGTGGGGATGTTGGTGGGGATGTTGGTGGGGATGTTGGTGGGGATGTTGGTGGGGTTGTTGGTGGGAATGTTGGTGTGGTTGTTGGTGGGGATGTTGGTGGGGATGTTGGTGGGGATGTTGGTGGGGATGTTGGTGTGGTTGTTGGTGGGGATGTTGGTGGGGATGTTGGTGTGGTTGTTGGTGGGGATGTTGGTGGGGATGTTGGTGGGGATGTTGGTGGGGTTGTTGGTGTGGTTGTTGGTGGGGTTGTTGGTGGGGATGTTGGTGGGGATGTTGGTGGGGATGTTGGTGGGGATGTTGGTGGGGTTGTTGGTGTGGTTGTTGGTGGGGTTGTTGGTGGGGATGTTGGTGGGGATGTTGGTGGGGTTGTTGGTGTGGTTGTTGGTGGGGTTGTTGGTGGGGTTGTTGGTGGGGTTGTTGGTGGGGTTGTTGGTGGGGTTGTTGGTGGGGTTGTTGGTGGGGTTGTTGGTGTGGTTGTTGGTGGGGTTGTTGGTGGGGTTATTGGTGGGGATGTTGGTGTGGTTGTTGGTGTTGGTGGAGATGTTGGTGGGTACGTTGGTTGGGATGTTGGTGGGGATGTTGGTGGGGTTATTGGTGGGGATGTTGGTGTGGTTGTTGGTGTTGGTGGAGATGTTGGTGGGTACGTTGGTTGGGATGTTGGTGTGGTTGTTGGTGTGGTTGTTGGTGGGGTTGTTGGTGTGGTTGTTGGTGGGGTTATTGGTGGGGATGTTGGTGTGGTTGTTGGTGGGGTTATTGGTGGGGATGTTGGTGTGGTTGTTGGTGTTGGTGGAGATGTTGGTGGGTACGTTGGTTGGGATGTTGGTGGGGATGTTTGTGGGGACGTCGGTGGGGATATTGGTGAGTATGTTGGTGGGGATGTTGGTGGAGATATTGGTGGGGATGTTGGTGGAGTTTTTGGTGGGACTATTGGTGGGGCTGTTAGTGGGGCTGTTGGTGGGGATGTTGGTGGGGATGTTGGTGTGGTTGTTGGTGGGGTTATTGGTGGGGATGTTGGTGTGGTTGTTGGTGTTGGTGGAGATGTTGGTGGGTACGTTGGTTGGGATGTTGGTGGGGATGTTTGTGGGGACGTCGGTGGGGATATTGGTGAGTATGTTGGTGGGGATGTTGGTGGGGTTTTTGGTGGGACTATTGGTGGGGCTGTTAGTGGGGCTGTTGGTGGGGATGTTGGTGGAGATGTTGGTGGAGATGTTGGTGGGGATGTTGGTGGGGATGTTGGTGGAGATTTTGTTTGGGATGTTGGTGGGGACGTTGGTGGGGACGTTGGTAGGGATGTTGGTGGGAATGTTGGTGGGGACGTTGGTGGGGATGTTGGTGGGAATGTTGGTGGGGATATTGGTGGGGACGTTGGTGGGGATGTTGGTGGGAATGTTGGTGGGGACGTTGGTGGGGATGTTGGTGGGGACGTTGGTGGGGATGTTGGTGGGAATGTTGGTGGGGATATTGGTGGGAATGTTGGTCGGGACGCTGGTGGGGATGTTGGTGGGGATGTTGGTGGGAATGTTGGTGGGGAAGTTGGTGGGGATGTTGGTGGGAATGTTGGTGGGGATATTGGTGGGGACGTTGGTGGGGATGTTGGTGGGGATGTTGGTGTGGATGTGGTTTGGGTTGTTTGTGGGAATGTTGGTGGGGATGTTGGTTGGTTGTTGGTGGGAATGTTGGTGGGGATTTTGGTGGGGACGTTGGTGGGGACGTTGGTGGGGATGTTGGTGTGGTTTTTGGTGGAGATGTTGGTGGGGACGTTGGTGGGGATGTTGGTGTGGTTTTTGGTGGAGATGTTGATGGTGACGTTGGTGGGGATGTTGGTGGGGACGTTGGTGTGGTTTTTGGTGGAGATGTTGGTGGGGACGTTGGTGGGGATATTGGTGGGGTTTTTGGTGGAGATGTTGGTGGGGATGTTGGTGGGGACGTTGGTGGGGATGTTGGTGGGGACGTTGGTGGGGATGTTGGTGGGGATGTTGGTGGGGATGTTGGTGGGGACGTTGGTGGGGACGTTGGTGGGGATGTTGGTGGGGATGTTGGTGGGGACGTTGGTGGGGATGTTGGTGGGGTTTTTGGTGGAGATGTTTGTGGGGATGTTGGTGGGGACGTTGGTGGGGATGTTGGTGGGGACGTTGGTGGGGATATTGGTGGGGTTTTTGGTGGAGATGTTGGTGGGGATGTTGGTGGGGACGTTGGTGGGGATGTTGGTGGGGACGTTGGTGGGGACGTTGGTGGGGACGTTGGAAGGGACGTTGGTGTGGATGTTGGTGGGGATGTTGGTGGGGACGTTGGTGGGGACGTTGGTGGGGACGTTGGTGGGGACGTTGGTGGGGACGTTGGAAGGGACGTTGGTGTGGATGGTGGTGGGGATGTTGTTTGGGTTGTTTGTGGGAGTGTTGGTGGGGATGTTGGTTGGTTGTTGGTGGGAATGTTGGTGAGGATGCTGGTGGAGACGTTGGTGGGGATGTTTGTGGGGACGTCGGTGGGGATATTGGTGAGTATGTTGGTGGGGATGTTGGTGGAGATATTGGTGGGGATGTTGGAGGGGTTTTTGGTGGGACTATTGGTGGGGCTGTTAGTGGGGCTGTTGGTGGGAATGTTGGTGGAGATGTTGGTGGAGATGTTGGTGGGGATGTTGGTGGGGATGTTGGTGGAGATTTTGTTTGGGATGTTGTGGGGAGGTTGGTGGGGATGTTGGTGGGGATGTTGGTGGGGATGTTGGTGGGGATGTTGGTGGGGATATTGGTGGGGATATTGGTGGGGATGTTGGTCGGGTTGTTGGTGAGGTTGTTGGTGGGATGTTGGTGGGGATGTTGGTGGGGATGTTGGTGGGGATGTTGGTGGGGATGTTGGTGGGGTTGTTGGTGAGGTTGTTGGTGGGGTTGTTGGTGGGGATGTTGGTGGGGATGTTGGTGGGGATGTTGGTGGGGATGTTGGTGGGGATGTTGGTGGGGTTGTTGGTGGGGTTGTTGGTGGGGTTGTTGGTGGGGATGTTGGTGGGGATTTTGGTGGTGATGTTGGTGGGGTTGTTGGTGAGGTTGTTGGTGGGGTTGTTGGTGGGGTTGTTGGTGGGGATGTTGGTGGGGATGTTGGTGGGGATGTTGGTGGGGATGTTGGTGGGGATGTTGGTGGGGTTGTTGGTGGGGTTGTTGGTGGGGTTGTTGGTGAGGTTGTTGGTGGGGATGTTGGTGGGGATGTTGGTGGGGATGTTGGTGGGGATGTTGGTGGGGTTGTTGGTGGGGTTGTTGGTGGGGTTGTTGGTGGGGATGTTGATGGGGATGCTGGTGGGGTTGTTGGTGTTGGTGGAGATGTTGGTGGGTACGTTGGTTGGGATGTTGGTGGGGATGTTGGTGGGGATGTTGGTGTTGGTGGAGATGTTGGTGGGGATGTTGGTGGGGTTGTTGATGGGGATGTTGGTGGGGTTGTTGGTGTTGGTGGAGATGTTGGTGGGTACGTTGGTTGGGATGTTGGTGGGGATGTTGGTGGGGATGTTGGTGTTGGTGGAGATGTTGGTGGGGATGTTGGTGGGGTTGTTGATGGGGATGTTGGTGGGGTTGTTGATGGGGATGTTGGTGGGGTTGTTGGTGTTGGTGGAGATGTTGGTGGGTACGTTGGTTGGGATGTTGGTGGGGATGTTGGTGGGGATGTTGGTGTTGGTGGAGATGTTGGTGGGGATGTTGGTGGGGTTGTTGATGGGGATGTTGGTGGGGTTGTTGGTGGGGATGTTGGTGGGGATGTTGGTGGGGATGTTGGTGTTGGTGGAGATGTTGGTGGGGATGTTGGTGGGGTTGTTGATGGGGATGTTGGTGGGGTTGTTGGTGGGGATGTTGGTGGGGATGTTGGTGGGGTTGTTGATGTTGGTGGAGATGTTGGTGGGGATGTTGGTGGGGTTGTTGGTGGGGATGTTGGTGGGGTTGTTGGTGGGGATGTTGGTGGGGATGTTGGTGGGGATGTTGGTGGGGATGTTGGTGTTGGTGGAGATGTTGGTGGGGATGTTGGTGGGGTTGTTGATGGGGATGTTGGTGGGGTTGTTGGTGGGGATGTTGGTGGGGATGTTGGTGGGGTTGTTGATGTTGGTGGAGATGTTGGTGGGGATGTTGGTGGGGTTGTTGGTGGGGATGTTGGTGGGGTTGTTGATGGGGATGTTGGTGGGGTTGTTGGTGTTGGTGGAGATGTTGGTGGGTACGTTGGTTGGGATGTTGGTGGGGATGTTTGTGGGGACGTCGGTGGGGATGTTGGTGAGTATGTTGGTGGGGATGTTGGTGGAGAATTGGTGGGGATGTTGGTGGGGTTTTTGGTGGGACTATTGGTGGGGCTGTTAGTGGGGCTGTTGGTGGGGATGTTGGTGGAGATGTTGGTGGAGATGTTGATTGGGATGTTGCTGGAGATATTAGTGGGGATATTGGTGGGGACGTTGGTGGGGATGTTGGTGGAAATGTTGGTGGGGATATTGGTGGGGACGTTGGTGGGGATGTTGGTGGGGATGTTTGTGGGGACGTCGGTGGGGATATTGGTGAGTATGTTGGTGGGGATGTTGGTGGAGATATTGGTGGGGATGTTGGTGGGGTTTTTGGTGGGACTATTGGTGGGGCTGTTAGTGGGGCTGTTGGTGGGGATGTTGGTGGAGATGTTGGTGTAGATGTTGGTGGGGATGTTGGTGGGGATGTTGGTGGAGATTTTGTTTGGGATGTTGTGGGGAGGTTGGTGGGGATGTTGGTGGGGATATTGGTGGGGATGTTGGTCGGGTTGTTGGTGAGGTTGTTGGTGGGATGTTGGTGTGGTTGTTGGTGTTGGTGGAGATGTTGGTGGGTACGTTGGTTGGGATGTTGATGGGGTTGTTGATGGGGTTGTTGGTGGGAATGTTTGTGGGGTTGTTGGTGGGGATGTTGGTGTGGTTGTTGGTGGGGTTATTGGTGGGGATGTTGGTGTGGTTGTTGGTGTTGGTAGAGATGTTGGTGGGTACGTTGGTTGGGATGTTGGTGGGGATGTTTGTGGGGACGTCGGTGGGGATATTGGTGAGTATGTTGGTGGGGATGTTGGTGGAGATATTGGTGGGGATGTTGGTGGGGTTGGTGGTGGAGATATTGGTGTGGTTGTTGGTGGGGTTATTGGTGGGGATGTTGGTGGGGATGTTGGTGGGGTTGTTGGTGGGGATATTGGTGTGGTTGTTGGTGGGGATGTTGGTGTGGTTGTTGGTGGGGTTATTGGTGGGGATGTTGGTGTGGTTGTTGGTGTTGGTGGAGATGTTGGTGGGTGCGTTGGTTGGGATGTTGGTGGGGATGTTTGTGGGGACGTCGGTGGGGATATTGGTGAGTATGTTGGTGGGGATGTTGGTGGAGATATTGGTGGGGATGTTGGTGGGGATGTTGGTGGGGTTGTTGGTGGGAATGTTTGTGGGGTTGTTGGTGGGGATGTTGGTGTGGTTGTTGGTGGGGTTATTGGTGGGGATGTTGGTGTGGTTGTTGGTGTTGGTGGAGATGTTGGTGGGTACGTTGGTTGGGATGTTGGTGGGGATGTTTGTGGGGACGTCGGTGGGGATATTGGTGAGTATGTTGGTGGGGATGTTGGTGGAGATATTGGTGGGGATGTTGGTGGGGTTTTTGGTGGGACTATTGGTGGGGCTGTTAGTGGGGCTGTTGGTGGTGATGTTGGTGGAGATGTTGGTGGAGATGTTGATGGGGATGTTGCTGGAGATATTAGTGGGGATATTGGTGGGGACGTTGATGGGGATGTTGGTGGGAATGTTGGTGGGGATATTGGTGGGGACGTTGGTGGGGATGTTGGTGGGAATTTTGGTGGGGACGTTGGTGGGGATGTTGGTGGGGACGTTGGTGGGGATGTTGGTGGGAATGTTGGTGGGGATATTGGTGGGAATGTTGGTCGGGACGCTGGTGGGGATGTTGGTGGGGATGTTGGTGGGAATGTTGGTGGGGAAGTTGGTGGGGATGTTGGTGGGAATGTTGGTGGGGATATTGGTGGGGACGTTGGTGGGGATGTTGGTGGGGATGTTGGTGGGGACGTTGGTGTGGATGTTGGTGTGGATGTGGTTTGGGTTGTTTGTGGGAATGTTGGTGGGGATGTTGGTTGGTTGTTGGTGGGAATGTTGGTGGGGATGTTGGTGGGGACGTTGGTGGGGATGTTGGTGTGGTTTTTGGTGGAGATGTTGGTGGGGACGTTGGTGGGGATGTTGGTGTGGTTTTTGGTGGAGATGTTGATGGTGACGTTGGTGGGGATGTTGGTGGGGACGTTGGTGTGGTTTTTGGTGGAGATGTTGGTGGGGACGTTGGTGGAGATGTTGGTGGGGACGTTGGTGTGGATGTTGGTGGGGACGTTGGTGGGGATGTTGGTGGGGACGTTGGTGGGGACGTTGGTGGGGACGTTGGAAGGGACGTTGGTGGGGATGTTGGTGGGGATGTTGGTGGGGACGTTGGTGGGGACGTTGGTGGGGACGTTGGTGGGGACGTTGGAAGGGACGTTGGTGTGGATGGTGGTGGGGATGTTGTTTGGGTTGTTTGTGGGAGTGTTGGTGGGGATGTTGGTTGGATGTTGGTGGGAATGTTGGTGAGGATGCTGGTGGGGATATTGTTGGGGATGTTTGTGTGGTTTTTGGTGGAGATGTTGATGGTGACGTTGGTGGGGATGTTGGTGGGGTTTTCTTTGTGGTGGGGCATTAGTTTAAATGAGTAACCTTTAAGTTTAGACGTGATTCGCAATGATTCATTCAGTTTACATTAATTTAACGATTTTTTGTGTGTTAATAATAAATCCTGTCTTTTCAACTTTTGAGTTCGAAGAGTTGTGTATATAAGACAAAAATAAAATAACGCTTGTTTAATGGAGGTGTTCTTGTTCCATTTGTCTTCTCCAGAAGGTGAATCTCAGAGCGTGTGATAACACTAATATGGATGAGGCAGACCTTCGCTGATTCTGTCTAGAGTTGAAAGTGGATTCGACTTTATTAAAGCTGTCGTTGAAATAGTATTAGCATTAATGGATTGTATTCGTGCATTTTTAAATAAATAAATATCCCACGTCGACTATAAATCTATGCAGCGTGGGTTGTTTTAGGTACAAATTTGTTATCACGAAACAAAAAATAAGCATTTTGTGTGAGATAATTAGCTACATTAATTAAAGAGTTATGACACAATCATATAAACGTCTTTGTCAAATGAAGGCATTCGAAACAGCGGATGATATTGTCGATAATGAAGTTAATTCAAACAAATGATAACATTACACTACATCTTCATGGACGAAGGAGGGACAACATATTTTCAGTATAAGCCCTTGCTTCTCTAAATGAAATAAAAAATTAACCCATTTTCCATACATTGAGGAAGCAGAGTAGGTATTGCTTCTCGGAGATTTATGAGTTGGGATGAACTGAAATATAAAATATTCAATTTATGAAAACAGACATGAATTTCGAAATTCCCGAAGATAGACTAAACAAAACAATCAACGCATCGCCTAAAAGCCTTCAAGAGCAAACAAACGACAACACATGGATAAAAAAAACAGCAGACAATTAAAATAAAGATAAATTAGGTGTATAACAGGAAATTGTTTATAAGAAAACATCGAATAAAATCTTTAAATCTGTATAATTTTATTCATCATAGATTATCAATATTAAGACCTTTTTAAAATCGTTTGAGACCGTGATCCTCTATCTTTTATATGCTAAAGCTAGAATATTGATTTATCTGGCTAGGATCTAATTATAATAAATATGTCAATGTATTTTTTTAAAATAAAATGCTCAATGCCTAATTGTTTGTTTCCAGCCAGGTCGAGACTGTTGACGGCAACGCCCTCTGGCAAGTCATTCACGTCAAGCTGAGAGACAGCTTCAACAACATCTTCAGAACGACCTACTCCCCGTTTGGATGTTACGTCTACGGCTTCTTGGGGAAATACTCATACTTCCGGGCTGTAGAATACGCTAAAATGCCACCAGATGTAAGTGAAGGAATATTTTTTTGAACAGCGGCTAAATATAAACAGCTTACAGCAATGATATATAATTTTTTTTTTTAAAATAATATATTTTCAAAACAAATGAATTGTGTGATTGCTTTCAGCCCCCACCACAGGAGCGTGACGATCATTACATTGTAAATATCAATTCTGAAAATAAGAAAATTTATAAAGGGAAAGGTATGTAGCAAAAACTCTTATAAAACTCTTATAGTACTTAAAAAATGTGTGTCGTTGCGAAACAATGAGTAATAATTATGGGACTTTTATTCCCATTTGGAACTAAAGATCCGAACGTCATACACTAACTTCCAGATGAACATTGAAGATTCAGATACTCTAGGAGTATATTTTGGAAATAAACCCATGGAGCTGCTAGACAACGACTTGTTTATACCTGTTGCCATTTTTTGTTTGTTGCTAATGCGTGTTTTATAATTTGTTTAGATGATTATCGTATCATATTCGATTTGAAGACTATACATAATGCTCGCCATTACAGAGCGCGAGAATGATATTACCCATGATATTTTCGCGCAGTGAATTCATAATTTACGTTTCTTTGAAATATTTTTCACCCAAAAAAGGCAGAGCATAGTCTCCCACACTTTTGCTCTCAAGCGATGAAGTTACGGCCGCATGGAAGCCCTAAAAGTAAAAATATGCAATTTAAATTATTTTTTTTTTTTTAAAAAGTCTGCAATTTTCATTTAAAATGAATACATGTCCACTGCATACATTGTGTGTGCTTTAAAAAACAATAGAAGTTAAAATGAAATGTGTTAGAGCATCAATTCGTTTCTTCCAAACAACACTTTCCTTTCTCTTTCATCTCTCTCTCTCCCCCTTCTTTCTCCCTCTCACTGTCTCTCTCTTACTCTCTCTTTCTCCATCTACCTTTCTCTTTATATGTTTGCATTCTAAACATTATATTTTTTTTTTACATTTTTTTAAGTTAATGGAAATTGGAATGAATGGGCAAACGCAGAGATATTGTGTAATGATACGTGTGCTGTCAGACAAAAGTATCTATTCAGGTAAATCATCAGGGGACATAATAAGGTAATACTTACCGAGAAATGTGTGGGTTTCCTACAGCATAGCTAAATAAATTTTGTGGGAAGCTCTCGATAAACTGAACAGCGGCTCACATCGCAACATTTCACCAAATTTAACTGTAACTTAATGTAACATATAATTTAGGTGTCAATTACACCTTAGTGTGCTACGAGGTGCTCTACGAGCTGTCACACATCAATATTCTCCACACATTTATCAGAAATTATAAAGTATGGAAAATACTATACAGAGGACTGAGCACTTCTAAATACTCCCAAACCAGGGCTGTCGAGTAAGCCCTGTATCCCTTGCTGTCGAGTGGGCCATGTATCCCTTGCCTTCGAGTGGGCCCTGTATCCCTAGCTGTCGTGTCGGCCCTGTATTCCTATCTGCCGAGTGGACCCTGTATCCCGTGTTGTCAAGTAGGTTCTTTATCCCTTGCTGTCAAATGGGCCCTGTATCCCTTGCCTTCGAGTGGGCCCTGTATCCCTTGCTGTCGAGTGGGCCCTGTATCCCGTGCTGTCGTGTCGGCCCTGTATCCCTTGCTTTCGAATGGGCCCTGTATCCCGTGCAGTGGTAGGGGCTGGGGGAGGCCTCATACATGTACGGGATCCAAAATTATGCTGTAGAAAAAATCCTTTTAGTTTCGAAAGAATGCTAAATTACTTTGAAACTCTAAACAACACAAACATGAACAGTCGGAAAAAACCCATTTCACCCCTAGCTATGAGTAAGCACCTCATTTCCAATACTCACACGAAACAAGTTATTCAACAGCTAGGGGTTAACCGGTTGAAGTTGTTTTGTTTTTTTGTTACATTGGGTCCACGTATTTTAAGCTATAGGCCCACAGACAGTCCTACAACTTCCTGCCAGCCCCTACACCCTACCTGCCGGTCTTTAAACAAGAGTCCTACAGACCGAAAATGCACCATACTCTTTGCTCTTCATTGTTTAATATAGTATCCTCAACCCTAGAGGAAAAAAAATTACCTCAGTTCAAACGCCACTGTTGACCATCTTTGTTTTTCACTCAGTACAAATAATATAAAACATGTGGTGGGGGGGGGGGAGGAGGGCGGTTTCGAAAAAGAATCAGGACACACCAGAAGCAAAATATATATTATTTATTAAACTATCTTGTCCAAATTTTTTTTTTTTTTTTTTTTTTTTTTAATTCACAGGGCGTGCAAAAACCCGCCGTCACTGCACGGAGGCCAGAAATGTCAAGGAGACGCAAAGCGTTACCTACACGACTCCTGCCCTAACCACTACTGTCTTGAAGGTTGGTGAACACTGTCCTGAACCATTATAGCCGTGATGGTTAAACATCCGGTCGTGTCCGCTAAGTCCGCGAACGTGAGACAATCTGTCCTTAGCTTCAACATCTTCAACATCTTCAACATCTTCAACATCTTTAACATCTTCAACATCTTCAACATCTTCAGCATCTTCAACCTCTTCAACATCTTCAACATCTTCAACCTCTTCAACATCTTAAAGATTTTCAACATCTTCAACATTTTCAACATATTCAACATCTTCGACATCTTTAGCATCTTCAACATCTTCAACATCTTCAATATGTACAACATCTTCAATATCTTCAAACTCTTCAACATCTTAAACCTCTTCAACATATTCAACCTCTTCAACATCTTCAACATCTTAAATATAATTAGCATCTTCAGCATCTTCAACATCTTCGGCATCTTAATCATCTTCAACCTCTTCAACCTCTTCAACATCTTCAACCTCTTCAACATCTTCAACTTCTTCAACCTCTTCAACATTTTCAACATATTCAACATCTTCGACATCTTTAGCATCTTCAGCATCTTCAATATATTCAGCATCTTCAACATATTCGGCATCTTCGGCATCTTCAACATCTTCATATGTACAACATCTTCAACATCTTCCAACTCCTCAACATCTTCAACCTCGTCAACATCTTCAACCTCTTCAACATCTTCAACATCTTAAATATAATTAGTATCTTCAACATCTTCAACATCTTCGGCATCTTACGCATCTTCAACCTCTTCAACATCTTCAATATGTATAACATCTTCAACATCTTCAAACTCTTCAACATCTTCAAACTCTTCAAAATCTTCAACCTCTTCAGCATCTTCAACATCTTCAACCTCTTCAACATCTTCAACCTCTTCAACATCTTCAACATCTTCAGCATCTTTAACCTCTTCAACATCTTCAACATCTTCAATATGTACAACATCTTCAACATCTTGAAACTCTTCAACATCTTTAACATCTTCAACATGTACAACATTTTCAACATCTTCAAACTCTTCAACACCTTCAACATCTTCAGCATCTTCAAACTCTTCAACATCTTCAATATCCCCGAGTTCTTTGTAATTTTGTTTTTGTTAATTAGGAATATTTCGTAATAATTGGATATATCATTTGGCAGATTCCCCCCCCCCCCGCCCCGGTCAGTCGTCAACACAAAACAGTTATATGGTGAAGATCTTCACTAGACCTATATATCAAGCATGTTGACCACAGCGGGGTTGACTTGAGCGTTACTGGGCGTTAAATCTTGTATAGAGTTTTAAGACAACGTCTGATAGAGGAGAAACACGTTGCAAAGAATAAGATTAAATAGGGACAACTTCACTAATATAGATAGTGACCACTTCACTATTATAGATAGGGACAACTTCATTATTATAGATAAGGACCACTTCACTATTATAGATAGGGACAACTTCACTATTATAGATAGGGACAACTTCATTATTATAGATAAGGACAAATTCACTATTATAGATAGGGACAACTTCACTAATATAGATAGTGACCACTTCACTATTATAGATAGGGACAACTTCATTATTATAGATAAGGACCACTTCACTATTATAGATAGGGACAACTTCACTATTATAGATAGGGACAACTTCATTATTATAGATAAGGACAAATTCACTATTATAGATAGGGACAACTTCATTATTATAGATAAGGACAAATTCACTATTATAGATAGGGACAAATTCATAATTATAGATAAATATCTGCCTGATTTTTGAAAAGTCACTTTTGTTAACCTATGAACTAAATTGTGACTTCAACACAACCCCTCCCTCCCCCCCTTTATTTCATTGTTCATGTTCAACGCATTTCTTCAGATAAAATTTCGAATTATTGAATAATAATTTTGGGGGTAAAATGTTTCATTCTATGGGAAGTGATCTTGACGACTACAAATCCAGAGAAAGTTGTTTGACCCTACTCCTACCACAAGTAGTAAGATGTGACATTTTTTGTGAAGTAATCTTAACGACTCCTAATCACGAGAAAATTGTTTGACCCTAACTCCTGCGACAAGAGAGTTCCGTTCCGTTATCCGTTTTTTTTTTTTAAACTGTGATTTATTGTCATTTATTTTCAGACTGCCCGGAATTTACTTTCGGACCACAGTGCGAAAGTTGCAGAAATTGCGAGCCGGCCTGCGATAATGTGACCGGCACCTGCACATCCTGTAGAGTCGGATTCAAAAATCCTAGAATCCGATGCCTTTCAAGTGAGAATAAACTCAAACTAAATTATTTTTCTTTTAAATGGCGCATCACAAATTCGTTGTTTTTATCATCGACCCTGCTCATTGATGGTGTAATGTATCACACGGGGTAAACAGTTGTTGTTGTTGTTGTTGATCTTTCCACATGCCCAGACCCCCAAAAGAGAAGTTGTGATTTGTAACGTCCTTAGTCGGACTACAGGACATTAAAATGCTGACGGTATCTAGGCCACTACGCAAATGGTCTCAGGGACAAATGTAACCACCTGTTAACTGCATGCCCCAGGCGTGGTCCCCGGGGAGGCTGAAACGGCGAGATGGCCACAAGTTGTTGTTTGGTTTAAGTTGTATAGAGCTGCCCGGACCATGATAATGATAATGAGCGATCAAGTTGGGCCCCCCATTGCATCAAAGTATGGATACGTATAAGTCAAATTTCAAATCGAATTGAAGACCTTAGTGTTAAAAGTACTTAAGTCACATTTTTTTCAAAATCAATCTAAACTGTGATCTTTTCTTATCCAATTTATCCAAGTGTACTGCAGAAATTTGAAGACATTAAAATGTGCATTAGGCCCTTAATTAAACAAGACAAAAAATGAAAATAGTCACATTTTATAGACGAAAAGTATATTTGAACTTGATTATCTCGAAATGTGCATTTTGTGACTTAAGTACTTTTAGCACTAAGGTCTTCAATTGATTTTCCGCCCACATTTAACTTGCACATCGCCAAGTAAGTTATACCGACGACGAGATCCCATGAACCCCTGTTAACATTAGAAGTTGGCTTTAACCAAGAGAAACTTTTGAAATAGTTCTCCTACTAAGTTTCTTAACCTATCGTTATTCTTTTATAATATGAGTGGCAGACATGTCGCCAAAAATCCTACTTAATTAATCTGTCTTTTTTTTTAAGCACATAAGTTATTTGTTTTTTGTTTTTTTTATCTTCTCTAAGACATTTGTAATAATCGTTGCCGACACCCAGCAAACGTTGGATACAGATGGCCCGCATCAACTCGTGTAATATTACTTTTGTCATGACGCCCCAGATTAACTGATGTGGTATCGCTTTTGTTAGGACTTTTTCAGCTTTCGCCAGCCCACTGGTCGGGCTGCGGTACCCGTCTGTTGGGATTACTGCGTTTACTGCATTAGCTGACCTGCAAACGAGATAGCATTACGTTGTAACTTTGTAGCTTTACCAATCTCTTACGTATGCTTTGCTTCTGGTGTGTCCCGCTTCCTTTTTTGAAACCAGCCCCTTCCCAACCCAACATGTTTTACATTCACAATACTGAGTTTCGGGGGGGGGGGGGGGGGAGGGGGAGGCTGTTTTGAGTGACTTGTGAACTTAGGTAAAATTTTTAAAAAAATATTTCTATAGGGCAGGCCTGAGCAACTCAAAGTGTGAGGCGGGCCGTAATACTTTATGAAAAATGTGTGCAGGCCGTAATATTGTATGAAAAACGTGAGGGCGAAAAGATAATTGGACAGGGGCGAGAGCTATTAAAAAAATAATAATAACTAAGAATATTTCGTTACTTCGCGGGCCGCCATGTGTGTGCTGGCGGGCCGCATGTGGCCGCGGGCTGTATGTTTTGCAGGCCTGCTTTACGGAAAGGTGAATATTATATCAATCGATAAAGAGCCACGGTTATTGTATAGGACTATCTGTAGGCATATTGCTTAAAGACCGGCTAGTAGGATGTAGAGCTGTCTTTATGGCTACTGTCTAAAGAGCTTCATTTATTATAGAAAATGAGAAGTTAATTTCTTTTATTTTTTTTGGTAGCACTTCGACTCACCGCTTAATTTTTCAAAACTACACGGACCCTGTGTAACAAAACTACACGGACCCTGTGTAACAAAACTACGCGGACACTGTGTAACAAAACTACGCGGACCCTGTGTAACAAATCTACGCGGACCCTGTGTAACAAAACTACGCGGACCCTGTGTAACAAAACTACGCGGACCCTGTGTAACAAAACTACGCGGACCCTGTGTAACAAAACTACGCGGACCCTGTGTAGCAAAACTACGCGGACCCTGTGTAACAAAACTATGCGGACCCTGTGTAACAAAACTACGCGGACCCTGTGTAACAAAACTACGCGGACCCTGTGTAACAAAACTACGCGGACCCTGTGTAACAAAACTACGCGGACCCTGTGTAACAAAACTACGCGGACCCTGTGTAACAAAACTACGCGGACCCTGTGTAACAAAACTACGCGGACCCTGTGTAACAAAACTACGCGGACCCTGTGTAACAAAACTACGCGGACCCTGTGTAACAAAACTACGCGGACCCTGTGTAACAAAACTACGCGGACGCTGTGTAACAAAACTACGCGGACCCTGTGTAACAAAACTACGCGGACCCTGTGTAACAAAACTACGCGGGTTAAGCGATAGTCTTATTTATGTTTGACTGATGTGTGCCCCCAAAACGAGCTACACTCCTCTCGTCCATATTTGACTGGTGTGTGGTGTCCGAAAAGAGCTCCAATCCTCTCCGCTATATTTGACTGGTGTGTGGTGTCCGAAAAGAGCTCCAATCCTCTCCGCTATATTTGACTGGTGTGTGGTGTCCGAAAAGAGCTCCAATCCTCTCCGCTATATTTGACTCACAGTGTGCGCCCCCAACGAATACGGGAAAGACTGCGCGGGGGACTGCATGAAAAAATGCGGAGAGATCTGCGAAGACCCGTTGACAGGGCGTTGTAGGAATGAGTCGCTGTCCACGACAGCCCAAAGATTAAAAACAACGATGACAACCGCCGCGACACAAACAAAGAAAGGTAACGTAATTATTATTACTTTAAAAAAAAAAAAAAACCCTTTTTTCATTTTGATTCTACGGATCAGGACTTAACCACAAAAAGAAAAAACAACTTATTTAAATAAGAATCAGTCTTAGCGATGTTCACATAATTTAGAATTTGTGGAATCTTTTAGAAATCTTTTCTTACAATATTCAAGAGCGTTGTTTTTGTTGTATTATGGTTTGGGGGGGGGGGGGGTTTAGCGTGTATTCCGTTTTTGACAACACCTGATCCAAATTGTCTATGTTCCGTAGATGTTAATCGTTACTTTTTCTTTAAAGTAAGGTTTAAATATAGTACTTATTGAAAAAATGACTTCGCTTCTCAACGTTGTTGTTGTTTTTTGTTTTTTCAGATTCTCGCTCTGGATGGTCATTTAAATGGTTGCTGCTGTTGTTCATTGCTATTTCACTCGCACTGTTGGTAATATACTTACGGTAAGTCATTATTGGATTATCATATTTAGAACAGATCTGTTGTGATACAAAGAACCCTTGCAAATTCTTGATGGTAAGAAAAATAAAGTTTCAGAAAAAATAATCTGGGTGTGAATTTAATTATTTTTTTTTAAAATACCGTATATATTTCGAGTATGGTGGTGTGTCTTTATTCGTACGTACCTTGGTGTATGGTGTGAGAAAAAAATAAATTACAAAAAAATTACTATGGTACGTACCAATGAAACATTACAATGCGTGTGTTGTTGAATTCTTCTTTCACGTACGAACACAGGTTGATTATATATATATTTAAATATATTTTAATTAAAGGTCACAAAAGGGAAATATATATATTTTAATAAAGGTAAAAAAAGAAAAGAAATATATATATATTAATTAAAGGTCACAAAAAATATGTATATATTTTAATTAAAGGTCACAAAAAGGAAATATATATATATATATTAATTAAAGGTCACAAAAAGGAAATATATATATTTTAATTAAAGGTAAAAAAAAAGAAATATATATATCTTAATTAAAGGTCACAAAAAGGAAAGGTTCCTGACGACCAAGATAAACAACCCGAAATGATCTATTCGGACTTTGAGCCGGAGGCGGACTCAACGTCAGAAGAACAGAGACGACAGAGCTACGACTCTGCGCTGTCGAAATATGGGACTCACGTGTAAAAGTGTAATGCCTATGGTGCTTTGCCCAACTTCGCCATTGACATAGCTGTCTTCGTCAAGCTACATTATAATTAAATTTGTTTTGTCCAATAGTATTATTAAATTAGCCGTTTCTGTCCAAATTTAAAATGATTTTTTTTCTTAAGTTATAATTAAAAATGCTGTTGCTGTACAAAGTTATAATTAAAAATGCTGTTGTTGTCTATATTTATCATTGAAATGCTGTGTTGTACAAAGTTATCAACTAATTGGTTGTTTTTATTCATATCTTTCTCATTTATGACGCTTTTCTTTAGTTCACAATTGAATTGAGAAGAGACATTCGATTATTTTTAACACAGGCTAAAATATGCACATTTTTCTGGCATTAACAGTTGGTATAATAGGAGAGAATTCCTTATTATACGATTTAAAATGATATTATTCTATTATTAATATTATTATTCCTCCTTAGAACGCGAAGATGGCCAAGACAATTTTCAACCTGAATAGTAGCCTAGCGTTGAAGTTAGTTGAATTGTATTCTGTTTGAAGTGAAGGGGAGTGGCTCAATTCGTCAGCTTCACTCTCTCATCCTCGTCCATTTGATCCAATGGTAAGAACTTAACCAAGACGACAGGAAATAGACCAGGATGCAGTATTTGACCAGCCGTGTGTTTTTAACTGTGCTCTTTTGCGCTCCATCTCGCAGGAGTAGCCGGAATTTTCATCGCGTCAATGTCATACCCGCCCACGGGACTCCATCTCCGGGATCGATTTCAGATTTTGCCTTCTCTTGGAAGAGTTTCCAGTGATAATTGTTACGGCCTACTCTCGTTGTCTAGAGTCGTTGATACTTGTGACTTATTTATTACGTCTATGATTACAGCTCTAATGGACTGACAGCTGTGGATCGCCAATGACACAATTAAGTCCACAAAAGTCTCTGGATGTTTCATAACTCAATCCTTTATTCATTATATACAACTGTAGTCCCATCAAGAGTCGCCAACATGTAATCAAATCCTCAATAACACGTATGGAATAAACTCCGACTAACACAGGTGTTCATCACGATCTCTCTTCTTCTACCACGATTCCTCACGATCTCTCTTCTTCTACCACGATTCCTCACGATCTCTCTTCTTCTACCACGATTCCTCACCATCTCTCTTCTTCTACCACGATTCCTCAAGATATCTCTTTTTTCTACCACGATTCCTCACGGTCTCTCTTCTTCTACCACGATTCCTCACGATCTCTCTCGACTAACTAACACCCTGTCCTTTTATCCACGCACTTGTTTATAATATTTCCCTGTCAGCCAATGACCATTCAGGTACAATAATACAATGCATAACAACTCATGGACCAAAAAGTGTTCACACTAACAACAGTGGTTCTCATACAAACTCTCACCATGCATGAACAACCTTTCATACCAAAACATCACGCTACCAAATCTTATTCACAACAATAATATTAGGGCAATTGTCGGTACTCGACATCAACATGACACTAGTGTATCATTATAATTTATTGGTCATAGCATTTAGAGTCAATGAAACCTTTAGTATTCGTGAAAGACTTGGTTCGGACGGATTCGTCTGGTGCACTCTCGCTTACCCATTCGATATATTTAGTGCTTAACTGTGATAATTGTGTCTAAGTGGATGCTTAGCTAATCGACCAGTTAATCATTGTGGATCGATCTAAGATCATGTGTGCTTTTTGTTGTTGTTGTTGTTTGTTTTCTGAGAGGGAGCACACGTTATCTTGTTGTGATTGCTTTGAAAAGAGATTCAAATGGATGGAGTGTAGAAGCACTCTGATTTACGTTAATTGTATCAGGTCAACTATTTTGTAAATATTGCATCACACACACTTATCCTGCTTCACTATTTTCGCTATACTTGTCTTGGATACACATAAAAAAAAATATTTAAATAATAATATAAGAAAATGATTTGGATGGATATTTGGAACTTTTTTGAATATATATATAAATAACGTATCCTAACTCATGTATAAAATGTGAACATAATTTTAGTTTATTTTTTCTATGTGTTTATTTCATTTAAGGAAGTGCGTTTGAAACGGAATCAAGATGGTAAAAGGGGATTTCGGAATCCAGTTTTACAGAATAAGAAGATTAAATAAAACGCAAAAGACAAAGAAAAAGCTTAACGTTTGCCATGAATCGATGATAAGCCATATAGGCAGGTCAACAGAAGGAAACGATTCGGAGAGCCTTAAAATAACTAACTGACTTTGATATAATATAACCTCACTTTAGATAAAAAATTTGGATAAATTTTAACCATAATGAGGATTTTCGTGATTTAGTTCACTTTTCTATTTCTATAACATTTTCTCATATTCAATTATTTATTTATAGAAGCCATAATGATCAATCCATTGATCGTGGGCCCTCAAAACATAGAAGAAGATTTTTTTTTTAAAATATATTTTTTTGGACGGGGGTGGGGGGGGGGGATGGGGCTATATTTTGTTCAGTAATACTTCAGATTCAGGGATGTGTCGCTTCTCGTCACCCATAATCCCTAAAAAAAATATTTGTAAATCCCTAAACGCTGATAAACTATTTGTATGAATCTACCTTAAATTGCTGTCACTCTCCCGAGTTCCCCCTCTTTCTCTGACACATAGTGCTTCAAGTACACATTAGTCTCATAAATGTGTAGTGGTGTACAAGACACATACTGCTTCAAGTACACATTAGTCTCATAGATGTGTAGTGGTGTAAACGACACATAATGCTTCAAGTACACATTAGTCTCATAAATGTGCAGTGGTGTGCAAGACACATAGTGCTTCAAGTACACATTAGTCTCATAAATGTGTAGTGGTGTACAAGACACATACTGCTTCAAGTACACATTAGTCTCATAGATGTGTAGTGGTGTACACGACACATAGTGCTTATAGTACACATTAGTCTCATAAATGTGCAGTGGTGTACATGACACATAGTGCTGCAAGTACACATTCGTCTCATAAATGTGTAGTGGTGTACATGACACATAGTGCTTCAAGAACACATTAGTGTCATGAGTTAATGCGTGCGTGAGGCAATGTTGTGCAAGATCACATGAAGTAATTATCATGAAGCCGGAATGTTCAAATGTACATGACGCACGCATGTTCAGATGCACATGACGCACGTATGTTCAGATGCACATGACGCACGTATGTTCAGATGCACATGACGCACATATGTTCAGATGCACATGACGAACGCATTTTCAGATGCACATGACGCACGTATGTTCAGATGCACATGACGCACGTATGTTCAGATGCACATGACGCACGTATGTTCAGACGCACATGATGCACGTATGTTCAGATGCTCATGACTATTGAATGTTAAAATGCACACAGTGCACACATGTTCAGTTTACAGTTTGGGGGGGGGGTGTATTTCGGTTTAGGCTCTTCGAGGAATTTCGAGCTAGAGGCATAGCTCAGGGGATGGGGGGAGTAGGGCGGCACAGATATCCCTCGGTGCCATACTAGTTAGGGGCGCCAAAATGTGCTTTAATAAAATGTTATTGGATGAAAATAATAGGTTATAGAGTCAAAAAAAAAGAAAGAGTGAGGCTCTTTAAAATGAATATTGTCCCCGGGCGCCAATCACTCTGGCTACCCTTCTGGGTCGAGCATGCTGGGAATTTTTTCTATGAACTTTTGTAGGGATTAGATTTATGAGGAATTGCACTGTTTGCAAAAGGTATTTATTTATATGCTACAACATGACGCTCAAGCATCAATTTTGATGAAGAAGAAATAAAGAAATAATTCGAAAATAATAGTTTACTCACAACTAATCAAAGTAATGATCTATTTTAAAATGGTTTTTTTTTTCTGAAATATGCATTTATTTTATGTTTGGCATTTAAAACACATGTTAACTTTTGTGAAAACATACGACAACTTTTTGAAAACCCACGATAACTTTTTGTAAACACACGTTAACCTTTTGAAAACCCACGATAACTTTTTGTAAACACACTTTGACTTTTTAAAATAGAAACAAACATAAATTGTCAACATAAACTTTTTTTTTTTTTTAAAATGACACTTTCAGAGTTTTGAGCTATGGCATTAAAGCTGCAATGTCGTCCCGACCATAGAGTGTGGTGAACTGGAACTCGTATCTTCAGAATCGTCGTTCGCAAGTTTCTCAACGTCAGAGAACAGTTCATGCTTCTGTGCTTCAGTTTTAGGCAGTGATTTCGGTGACGGGGGAGATCCGCCGCTGACTAGCATTGCATCGTTCGCTCTTTTATGGCGTCGCCTTTCACAGAGAAAAGAAATAAAAACAACACGCAATTATTTCACTACCGAGCGAAAGAAAAATATTAAAAAATTAAACAACACTTGAAAACAATTATTTTCGTATAAAAACTTAATAAAATGTTAGCATCCAGCAATGAGGAGTGGTCCTAACAAATTTGACAAAACAATCCCACAAGTAACGAACTGTATAAGAATCCCTATTAGTTCTCTCACTTAAAGGCTCGCGTCAGCACATTTTCTACACACCCCTGAATTATTTTAATATTCTAATGACCCGTCCGCTTGCACACCAAAGCTTTTTTTCACCAACTATTTCAGAAATAATTAAGAAAATATTAAGTAACCAAACGCACTTGCGATATTTTTTTTTTTTTAAAAGAAAGAAATTAGCGCAGTTATCGGGAATTATCTATAAATTTGCTTCTTTAAATTATGTTTTATTAAAATTAAATTGTTTTCCTTATTCGATGTAATAGAAAAATGTGATTAAATGGGGGTGGGGGCACCAATTTTATAGTTCGTCCACGGGCGCAAAATATCATAGCTACGATTCTGCAACTAGGCCAAACTTAGTAAACATACCTTTTATGATCCCTTTTAAAAATATCGGTGAAGTTCAATTTAATGCTATCCTCATCTTTTTGTGTATGGGGTAGCCCAATTTCAGTTTTGGCTTTTTTCCAAGCGATTTTCAAATTCTGTGTATACAGTATGGAGTCTTTGTACCAAACTCACAATTTTACATAGCTGCAATGTCTTTTTTCCGGTTTGGTTTTTAAATTTCACTTTCACCAACTTTCTTTCCACTCTTCTAGGCTTTGTTTTTTATATGGACTTGTGCCGATTCTTATACTTCTCTTTTTGTTTCATTTTTAAATAATATATATATATATATATATATATATATATATATATATATACTTATAGGAATTGTTTTGTTGCACTCAGGAAGGCATCTGCCGAAACGTTTGAATTTTATATTATGTGTAAAGAAAATTAACCTCATTTTGTTTTAATTACACAATTTCTTTGTGTTTCCTTAATGTCCACCCGTTACTATACACAACCAATCACCGTGTAGCACTACTTCATTTCCTCTCCGTTCTCCAATGTCCCTCTATTATTTACCGAACGTACTTCGAGTGCACTATCACCTATTTGAAGTTCTTTAGGGACAATACCTGAGACATGTGTTTATTTTAACTTTTGTTTTACATTAAAAAAATATATTCTAAGTTTGTACCTTACCGCTGACGGAGGCCTCTTGCCGAATCGTTCGCTGGTTTTGTTTCGTCTTTGTCTAGGTTTTTTTCCCCCATACACTGTTCTCTATATTTCCCCTACCATATGTGGTATACAGATAAATACTTACCATAATGAAATTAAAAGACACAGAGGAATTAGCTGGAAGCCAACCAGAAGCCATATGAACGAATACACAATTTCTGTCTCTACAAAATAAGACAAGTTGCATTAAGAAATTTTAAAGACCCTTATTATAACTAAGCAAGGGCAATTAGGGTGAAGAGATGAAGATTATAACTCAATTTGCCGAGTCTTGACTTTCTAACAAACCAAGTTTTGGCCACAATGCGTAATCATAGTAAATAGTTAATTCGACTGCAAGTCTCAGATTCGATAGGGACTGGAACGAGCACAAAGATAGTTAAGTGTTGTTTTAATTTTAATAGCTTTTCTTTTTCCTTTTACTGGTGATATACTAGGAAAAGTTACGTGGCTGATTAACACTCCCCCCCCTCCCTTTCCATCTGCCAGACCGCTTAACTGTTTCATGCTCCACTTTCGGCAATAGTTTAACTGCACGATAATACAGCAAGGTTGAGTGTGTGTCCTGGTGGGGGCACACCATCAGATGAGGCCACTAGGGTGAAACGTAAATTAAATGCCAGTCAAACTACTTGTCTTGTCATATATGTCATTGTCCCTAAAGATGTCAAGTTGACAGATGTCAGTCTAATTTGAAATAGAGGAAAACATTTCGTTTGAGCTTTAGAATGTCTTTAGCTGACCAGGAAAAAACGGTGAATGTCCCGGAGTACAATCAGGTCTCTTTGAAAACGAGGCGCGGGCCAGCTGTCATGGGGGCTGATTTTACCCTAAAACGTTGGTGGCGTTGGTAACGACTGTAATTAATGTCGGTGTGGTGTACTGCCGACTGTACTTATTAAGAATACTAAATGCACCTAATATCGCAGCTGTTTGTATGTACTAAATGTACCTAATATCGCAGCTGTATGTATGTACTAAATGCATCTTATAACGCAGCTGTATGTATGTACTAAATGCATCTAATATCGCAGCTGTATGTATGTACTAAATGTACCTAATATTTTTGGTGTTGGTGCTGATGACAACTAATGTCGGTGTGATTTGGTACCGACTGTACCTTAATATCTCAGCTGGATTTATGTACACATTTTACCTAATATTGGCAACGTTGGTGTAGTGCTAGGTCCTGTCACTACTAATTGCGTCGTGTTCTCGTCCCGCTGGGTTATCGGCTCTTTGGGACACTTCCCCGAGACGGAGTCGAGGCAGTCCTCGCCACACTTCACCTGGCAGCTGCCCTCGCAGTTTTTACCGTACTCGCTTGGTGCGCATTCTGGTGGAGCACAGTAGCAAGTAGATTACATTTATTTGTTGGCACCAAGACAGCACCAACACTTACATGAACACTACCACCAATACTGCCACAAATACTATCAAAAATGCTACCAGCAGTGCGATACCGATTCTACCACCAATGCTACTAAAATAAGAAAGGCAAACCTCCCAAATAAGAGAAGGAAACTCTGAATTCTAAGCCCGGAGATGGAGTCCCGTAGGCGGATAACATTGGTACAGTACAATGAAACATTCTGAAAACTCTTGCGACACCACTGGTTCCAAGCTTCCACATGATGTTCCCTTGGGTTATCCAGTGGCACGGAGGGAGGCGATTTGCTGTTGGGAACCAGCTTATAATCCTAAAAAGAATGATCCCAGGCCTTGTGGATATCGTCCGGACGTATGCCAGCAAAAGAAAAACATCCCTATTAAGAAAGGCTTACATCCTTAATAAGAAAGGCTTACGTCCCTAATAAGAAAGGCTTACATCCCTAATAAGAAAGGCTTACATCCCTAATAAGAAACGCGTACATCCCGACTACTCATCAAGTAGGGATTATCCCTAGGATACGGATGTTTTCAACATAACTCTCACTTGTTTTACACCTCTGCTCCGGGTGTTTATACCCAACTTTGCACGACTCGCAGACCCCGGTGACGTTATCGCAGGCCGGATCACAAAGTCGACAACTTTCACACTTCGTCCCGAACGTGAAACTTGGGCAGGCTGGAAACGAAAGGAAATGATTAAGTCGTCAAATAGTGTTTACATTTTTAACACTTTTGACTGCATATTTGTAGACAGATTTGGATTTTCGTAATCAAGCATCCACATTAACCACACACTTTGGTTGGTTCATTACTGTGAGACTGATCGTGAGATGTGGAGGTCAAAATACAGAAAGTGAGCGATGAAGTTGTTTAGCTTGAAGGGACACCCTTGTTGAAAAAAAAGTCTTTAAGCTTAAAAGAATTCAACGTAGATACTAACTAGAAGACATGAATGACACTTAAAACTAGTGGTTGGACATAAATGACACTTAAAACTAGTGGTTAGACATGAATGACACTTAAAACTAGTGGTTAGACATGAATGACACTTAAAACTAGTGGTTAGACATGAATGACACTTAGAACTAGTGGTTAGACATGAATGACACTTAAAACTAGTGGTTAGACATGAATGACACTTAAAACTAGTGGTTAGACATGAATGACACTTAAAACTAGTGGTTAGACATGAATGACACTTAAAACTAGTGGTTAGACATGAATGACACTTAAAACTAGTGGTTAGACATGAATGACACTTAAAACTAGTGGTTAGACATGAATGACACTTAAAACTAGTGGTTAGACATGGATTACACTTAAAACTAGTGGTTAGACATGAATGAAACTTAAAACTAGTGGTTAGACATGAATGACACTTAAAACTAGTGGTTAGACATGAATGACACTTAAAACTAGTGGTTAGACATGAATGACACTTAAAACTAGTGGTTAGACATGAATGACACTTAAAACTAGTGGTTAGACATGAATGACACTTAAAACTAGTGGTTAGACATGAATGACACTTAAAACTAGTGGTTAGACATAAATGACACTTAGAACTAGTAGTTATACATACATTACAGTTAGAATGCAAGATGTTTAGTCAAATCTATGTCAATCAATATGTATTGGTGGGTGCTTGGGGGGGGGTGAATTTGTGTAAAAAATATTATAATAAAGTTTTACTGCATACATTAAACTCGGTTTACGGAACAAACCTGGTATAATGTCTTAAATCTATTACCGAATGAACTTTTGAAGGTATCGGTTAAAAAGCCTTCTTAGGTTTTAAAAACAGAAATTCTTGAGGTATCAATAAAGATAAACGGTGCAGCTCATAAATAGGGAAATTTACATTTTTGAGTAATTATTTTGTTAACAGTTTAACAACAAAGAAACAAAGAAAAACAACAACACAATGTCATATCAATAAGGGGTAAGAGGCCCGTCACAGCACATTGATATTCACATCGTCACCAACGTTACACTTGATGCTCTAGTTATATATATAACTTCGTCACCAACGTTACACTTGAGGCTCTAGTTATATATATAACACTTGAGGCTCTAGTTATATATATATATATATATTGTTTTCATCTTTATCTGGCATCTTATAATTCTAGGTGGTAAATTAAATAACACATTTAAAAAAAAAAAATGATTGACTATTACGTTCAAGGCAGTAATGATTGGGGCAGAAATCCTCGGTCTGTAGTTCAGATATTCCGGTGCAGGTCTGGCCACCGTTCCTTTGTGGGGGGTTGTTACACTCCCTGCAGATGTTCACATTTTTGGAGAAAATGTCCAACATATTTTAAAAAAAACTCTAAAATAATAATCTTGTACCACATTTTGCTCTAAAGCACACCATGGAAGTTGCATTTAATTATCTTTTTTGAATGTGACAAATCTAATTTATTCGCCTATATAACGTGTCCCCATGTGGATCATGTGGTGATATAATTATATTAGAAATACCCCCCCCCCCCTTTTTTTTTTTTTCGCCAACAAGGGCGGCTGCAGTACGAGAACTTTCCATGTACTAACATTACTTGACAGAAACATAAATTCAAGTAATGCACTTTATTATAACAATTTTTATAACAATCCCTCCTTAGGTACGCTACCCCACACTTATTTCACGCCCCTGAACAAGACTAATATTTTAATGTCCCGCCCCCCCCCCCCTTTTCACATCGCATGTTTAATGCACAATATTTAAATTGAGACTATTTTCGGTAAAATAACAGAAAATATTAAACACAACATTTGGTTGCATTCATCGGGAGTTGTATTGGGCGCGCTGTTCAACTCAGCATTACACCATATACATCGTTGCGTACATATATTCATATCTCGAGAAGTATACTGATTGACTAGATTGTTGTCTTTAAAAAGAATGTATAGAAATAATATGGTTGCCCTCTCGTACAAGCATACCTTATCACTTACAACCTGACAGATATCCCCTAAAACTTAATGTTGTTTCTAAAGTCCCAGTATAACCTTTACACTACACCACTGAACACCATCAGCACTAACCCTAACTCTAGCACTATACCACTGAACACCATCAGCACTAACCTAACACTATACCACTAAACACCATCAGCCGTAAACCTAACCCTATACCACTTAACACCCGCCACCGCCCCCGCACCCCCCTCTCTTTTTTTTAACAGACCCAGGGTGGCGAGTCGTGGTATCGGAGAACTCGCGTGCCAACCCTCCATAGCTCGGCGACAGTGCAATGCATTAATATGCTAGCTTGAAACAAGTTTGTGATCGTCTTTCTGTTCATCCATTGAAGCTACAGGGGGAAAGAAAGAAAAAAGGAGGGGGGGGGGGGCGCACGCTCTCAATAGATCGTTACCTGAGGATGTACTTCAGTCTGACGTCACAGGTGTCGTTACATCGAACCACTCCGTTTTCCCACTCGGTCCAGTGGCCGTCAACTGACAAATAAAACAGAAATGTTTAGATATTGATTTTAAAATTTAAAAAACAACCTTTGTACAATCATAGTGCTGCAATCATCTTTAAATAAAAGGATGTGCTAACAAAGTAAATCATGTGGCGATTCAGTGTGAAAACTAAATGTGAAACTGAGAGAGACAGAGAGACACGCACATCTTTAGGAGTGTCTGTGTTGGGTAGAAAGATAGAAAGAGTGGATTGGTTAGTAAGATTAGTTATATATTCTTTCTATATATAAATCTATATAGAATTTGAGCCGACTTGTGTTGGATGTGTTAGATAATATATTAGAGGATTGATCGAAAGGAAGGAATGGTATGTGGATAGACGTGGAGAGACGGGGAGATACGGGGAGAGTAGTGGAGAGACGTGGATATACGTGGATAGATGTGGATAGACGTGGATAGATTGTGGACATTTACATTAGGGTAGCGGGGAGAGTGAAGATGAAACAAGTGGTTTTTAAATGGACGGCACTTTACATCAGGGCTCTCCAACATATCCAATAACTACATCCACTGAATAGACTTCAAACCTCCACAGTATCCTATCTTCACTTAAAGAACTTCAACCTATCAAATACCTTACCTCCACCGAGTGGACGTCCATCTACCCATGACCCCATCTCCAAGGCGGAGATGAGATTTATTTCGAAGCGACGCCCACTTACCTTTCGGTTTGTAAATTTGCAGTTTTTTGTTATTGATCACAGCATTGTACAGATCGATTCTCTCCTCCGGGACCGGCTAAAGGTGTCAAGATACAAAAAGAAATGAGACAATTTGTGATCAGGTCACCGGAATAAAACGAAACCTGTCGTCAAAATGTTAATGTTACGATTCGTAACAATTACAGCTATGTAGATAATAGGAATTATTTACAAATCTTTTAGATGTAAAATTTGAAGACAGTTTATTTTTCTTCTTCGAGATTTTGATTATGATCAGGGCACACAGCAACGAGCACATACGTAATGAGACACGGACGATTTGTGTAAATAAAACAGTGTACGTTGATCTTTATTAATTGTGATTAGAACGAATAAAAATTCAAAAGTTTCGGCCTAACGCCTACATAGGTACAACAAAAAAGCATTAGTATAATTGTAAATTAAATATACATATTATATATCTATATAATACATATACTTACAAAATGAGAGTAAAGAAAAGAATAAGATTGGTCAAAAGTTCCGGTCGAAAACAAGATCACAAGACCGGAAAGGAAGTGGGGTGGGAAGTAAACTTTAAAAACCAAACAGGAACAAGACATTGTCAAATAGTTGTGTTTGGCGTCAACGTAAAAAATATTTTCATACATTTTTCACATAAATATGTATCAGTTTTATTACTCGCATACAATATACCAGTCACTGCAATGTGTGATGCTCCATTATGGTCAGCACTATTGAAATGTATTTAGCAACAGTGCAGAGGGCTTGTGTACTGATGTTGTCCGGGTGTTCTCCAAAAACTGTCTACAATCAACATACACTATTGGATACAGACTGAAAACACGTCTAGGATGTCAAATGAACTTACAGGCTAGGTGACATTCAGCTACAATTGAATTTAGTTTTCTTTGTAATTTACAAAACGTTCATCTCGGCTCATGAAACGCCTAAGCAGAATCCTCTGCTATGTCCACTTTCATCTCGTTGTGACCAGGGACGTAAGTGACTATTTTGATAGGGTGTCCAACCTTAGCCATCCTTTGAGCACTACATACTGCTGAGCTTTACTTCTTTTAAAAAATTAAACATTTTTTTATACCAAGGGTTGTGGGGGAGGGGCAGACCCCGGGACACCCCCAGGCATATACGCCCGCAGTTGTGACGAAATAAAGTTCTTTTCCTATAAACGTAAGGTTTGTTTCATAAAAATGAATCTAAACGTAGCCATTTAAAAATAAAATAATTATGGCACTCACCTCTGGAGGCAGGTTGAGGCGTCCCGCCGGATAGAGGTAAGATTGTCGTCCGGTAAACCCGTAGACGTAGCAGCCGAACGCGGCCGAGATGGTGGTCTGAATGGTGCTGAAGTTCGACTTCAGCTTCACGTGCTTAATGACCCACGACAGTTCCCCTTCAACGTCGTACACCTGTCTGTAGAAGACAGTGGTTGATGTTCTAGTCGATGCTTAAAAGATGCAGGGTTATAATTTTCTAGTATAACGATCGAGTGGGAGAGATAAATATGTCACATTGGGAAATGGTGTCGGATGGGCCGTCGAGTGTGAGCTCGAAATGCCCCCCCCCCCTGGCACACCTCCACACGGGTCAGACGCCGGTTCTCCCCGCCGCCAGGTCGTGCGGCAGCGCGCCGGGAACTATTTATCCATTAACGGCAACAAGTAATCATGTTAGTGTGTTACTACTCCCGTTGCGTTGGGAGTCATGCGGTCGGCCGAGGTTTTTGGCTTCGGGTGGGCAGGTCCACCTTACTTGTCCGCCACGGAGAGGCAAACCCCATGTGGGCGCCGCCCAAGTTACATTGGAGACGCTCCTGTTTGTGCAGGACGGAGTGAGAGAGATTTTTTTTTTTTAAATGACCTGTTCCTCTCGAATACCAACTGGGCCTGAAAGGCTTGGAACTAGAGCTTAATGGGATACCCGAAAGCCAGTGGCTCTCAACATTCCGAATGCCGCGACCCTTTAATACACTTCTTAATGTTGTGGCGACCCCAAACCACAAAATTATGTTCTTTAGAACTTTATACTTGTTTAGTATATGTGTTTTCCGATGGTCTCAGGCGACCCCTGTGAATTGGGTCGTTCGACCCCCAAAGGGGTCGCGACCGACAGGTTGACAACCACTGCCGTAAGCGAGCACCCCAATGTAGGACTTTTTTTTTTGGTCTACTTTATATCTACGATAGTCTCCCCTTGATATCTAAAAATACAATTTTAAAAGCAAGAAACTTTAAATCACTAAAGGAAAAAATAAGATTCTAGAGATGAAATGAAGAGCCGAGAAATTTAGGCTATTAATAAAGTTGAAAGATATAATTGTTTAAATTTATTAGCAACGCATTTGCGGATTTTATAATGTTTTAGAACATATAGCTATAGATTAGGAAAAAAAAAATGTTAATGTTAAAAAGGTTTTAAAAATCAGTTAATAAAAATGAGGTAATGTAACAAAAAAATTGTTTCACAGCGCTAATATAAAATGCTGCGACTAGTCATCTCTGTGTTTTATTCCAACTTTATATTGAACGCGAAGCATTATGTTATCTTGAAATAGAATACCACAAATTATCGTTGATCACAGAACAGTCTTTTAGCCAAATCGACTGGGAATGGAAATAAAGAGCCAGAAATAAAATTCGTGTCCGTGTAATATTAATTTTTCTAGCTTATATTGTTTTGTATTGTAAAGATGAAGGCATAATAATTAATATTATAATTAAATCATTACTGTCAATAAGGGAATTCATTTTTTAGTTCTACGCTATAATTATAAAATTATGTTGTCTTGGTTAAAGTATGTTTTTTATGTATGTGCTAAAAATGAATATATACAATGTAATTTAACTAAAACAAACATCTCCGTTCCCAAATAAAAGAATCTTATCTTATCTTGCAAATTTTATTTAAGCAATTTAGTTAGCTTAGATTACAAAACGAAAATATGTTCAAAGAAATAAATGTATCTTTAAATGTGCATATATTGTATTTATGTTCAATTCCAGATTCTGCGTGATACGTCCCCTTTTATCTTTTAATGGGAATTCCCTTCTCCTTAAATATCGTTATGTGTCAAATAGCTAAGGAACATACATCTTGTGAATAGTGAGACAATCTCTTAGCTCCACTTCTAGCTACAAAAAAATACTACCATGACTTCTTTTTAAATGTTTTAAGGTAAACATGTCGACTAATTATTTATTAGGCACATAGTTATTTATTTTTTTTTTAAAATTCAGTTGAACCAAAACCACCGATGGCCTCCTGTAAATGCACGGAAGAGTGAACAACGTCTAACAAGCATTCACCTCCTGAAAAAATGGGCGGGGGGGGGGGGGATGAGAATCATTATTTAATTTTTTTATAATTTAAATATCTTTTTGACATACACATATATATATATATTATTTTAACTTTTGATTTGTCAACATGTACGAAAATAAAAAAAAAATAAAAACTAATGAAAAAAACATTTTTAAAAGTTTTAGCCATTCCAACTCAAAATCCATTTTTTTAAAAAATGGAATGGAAGACTAATTGGTGGGACATGACTTACGAGGGAACCTGCGCACCGTCCAGCTGAAGAAAGTAGATGGCGCTGCTCTCTATGACAAGGGCGACGTAGTGGTTCTCATGGACGTCGGACGGTGTGCTGAAACAAGGACCAGGCTATCTTTATGGGGGAAAATAAAGGGTGAGGTGTATGCTAGGGTTTTGATTGATTGATTGGGCATTCAAATATCGCTGGCATCCATGCTACTTTAGAATGCTCACTGCCCCCTGGTTTTCATAAATCTGCTTAAACAAAAAAAGTTTTAAAATGTTTCTTAAATGATGCTTTATCCTTCTCAACACCCCTCAGAGATTGAGGCTAACTATTCCATATTTTTTTGGCGCTGTCGCTATCAAAAGAGTTGCTTTGATTTTCGTAACACAAAGTCCCCCTTTCAGTATGTGCACATTGGTAACAGAAGATCCTAAGTATGTGCACCTTTGTAACACAAGATCCTTTTAAGCAAGTGCACCTCTGTAACACAATATCTTTTTAAGTAAGTGCACCTCTGTAACACATGATCTTTTTAAGTATGTGCACCTCTGTAACACATGATCTTTTTAAGTATGTGCACCTCTGTAACACAATATCTTTTTAAGTATGTGCACTGCACCTGTGGTTTGGTGAATGAGAAGTTATTAAACAGTAATAAACAAAGAAAACACCCATAAATTTAGTTATTAATAATTAGCAACATTTGTAGAAATGTGTAGCCTATGTGTAGAGTACAGAGAGGCTTTTTGGGAGGAGGTAGGGGTAGAAAGAGAGAGTGATGAAGCTAAATTGTGATATGGGAACAAATTAAGTTTTTTTTTAATTTCAAATAATTTTGTTATTTTCTTGTCTGCTGAAGAAGGCATTTAGCCGAAGCGTCCTTTTCAATTATTGTCCTGTCTTTTCTCTTCAAGGCCAAACAATTATTGTCCTGTCTTTTCTCTTCAAGCCCAAACAATTATTGTACTGTCTTTTCTCTTCAAGCCCAAACAATTATTGTCCTGTCTTTTCTCTTCAAGCCCAAACAATTATTGTCCTGTCTTTTCTCTTCAAGCCCAAACAATTATTGTCCTGTCTTTTCTCTTCAAGCCCAAACAATTATTGTCCTGTCTTTTCTCTTCAAGCCCAAACAATTATTGTCCTGTCTTTTCTCTTCAAGCCCAAACAAAATCTTGTTCCGCTGTTTATGCAACATTTGCTTTTTGTAAGCGTGTGATTATATATAGGAGAAGTCAAGACATAATGAGAGAGTGGTGGGGGACAGTGAGAATAAGAAACGGATAGAGACTGGCAGATGGTTGGCCGGGGGGGGGGGGGGGGGGTTGTGGAGAAAAGAGAAAGAGAGACATAGTCAGAGTGAGTCAGAGGGAAAGACAGGGGAAATGAGAAGAGTGCGAGGGAGTAGAGAAAGAGAGATATGGTAAGACAGGGTGAGACTTTACGGAGACAATGGAGACGGGAATATGGTTAGAGTGAGTAGAGGAAGAGAGATGTGATAAGCCAGAGTCAGTCGGGGGAGGGGGGAGACAAGGGACACGGTAATAGAGTGTGAGTGAGGAGAGAACGAGAGAGGTGGCTTTTAGAGAGAGGGGCCAGAAAGAGACAGTGAAACAGATAAACAAAGAGAGTGAGAGAGAGAGGGACACAAAAAGGACAGAAAGAGCTGTGGAAAGATAATCTAGGCAGGAAAGGAACGAAAGAATGTGATTCCACCCTGAGATAAACGTAAGAGACACTGCGAGGCTGTGAAAAAAAGTGTGTTTGTGTGGGGAGGGGAATGATATCATTTTAAAAAAAATCACCGGCGAGTTATTTGAACTCACATGACGAAATAAAAAACATAGAAGAGTTCGTTAGGGACAAGCACACAGATGCTAGCGTAGACCGATCCATTGTGTGAGTCCAGGCTCGAGTCGTTTCTCAGACAAGCACCTTTCAGAACGTAGACCACCTGAATGGGCTGATTGCTGGCCACCCAGTAAGGGAAATTTCTTCTGGTCTTGACCTAAGGAGGGGGGGGGGTGGGAGAGGCAGTAGTAGGGCATCACGTACTTCTAATGCTAAGTACAAACTACTCAGATTACGTCATCAACTTATTAGTGTTCTTTGCCGGGCAACTATTCAGCCTCTATTGTTGGATTTGGATGAATTAACAGCATATATATATATATATATATATATATATATATATATTATGTTTTGTACGTGCGTATGTGAGCTATATCTTCCGGTGTTGGGCTTTCCTTCGCCCCATTTTTTTATTTATGATGATTCCTTTTAATCATGCGTTAGTTCTCTGTTTTTTTAAAAACTAAATATCAAGTAGTATTAGAATGAAACGAAGCCTTAGTTTTAATCGTTTGGCGGAGCCTTCCGGTTTCAATTCAAGGTTTTTTTTAAAATTATTTTGTAATACTTATCATTTGATGTTCACCGAAATGAGTTGACTTAATTTACACAATTCTTTGACCATAAGCCCCTATTACCCTGGGCGCCCTTTGACCCTACGCCCCAATGACCCTAAGCCCCTTAGCCCCCAAGCCCCCTAAGCCCCTAAGATCACTCGCCCCTATGACCCCACGCCCCTAAAGAACCCAAGCCCCACGTGGCCCTCTCAGCCCATATTATACAAACCTATGTTTTGTCCTAATACTATTTTTTTTTATACCGAGCAGAAGCCCATCGGCGTTTGCTTGAAATGCTATTTATTTATACTGAACAGTAAACCGGTCGGCATATAATACTATTTATTTATACTGAACAGTAAACCGGTCGGCATATAATACTATTTATTTATACTGAACAGTAAACCGGTCGGCACATAATACTGTTTATTTATACTGAACAGTAAACCGGTCGGCATATAATACTATTTATTTATACTGAACAGTAAACCGGTCGGCATATAATACTATTTATTTATACTGAACAGTAAACCGGTCGGCATATAATACTATTTATTTATACTGAACAGTAAACCGGTCGGCATATAATACTATTTATTTATACTGAACAGTAAACCGGTCGGCATATAATACTATTTATTTATACGGAACAGTAAACCAATCGCATATAATACTATTTATTTATACTGAACAGTAAACCGGTCGGCATATAATACTATTTATTTATACTGAACAGTAAACCGGTCGGCATATAATACTATTTATTTATACTGAACAGTAAACCGGTCGGCATATAATACTATTTATTTATACGGAACAGTAAACCAGTCGCATATAATACTATTTATTTATACTGAACAGTAACCCATCGTCATTGGCATGCAAAACTATTTATTGGTACCGAACAGTAGCCCGTCGGTAATATGCCTATAATACTATTTATGTATACGGGACAGAAAAGCGAACAAAACCAAAAAAAAAAATAAAACAAAAAAGTGACGAGCCAGCTTCTTATAGAAAACGGAGGAGAGAAATAATTGTTTTTGGAGGGTTTTGATTAAATCTATCAGACTTTCTGATGTGCAGGTTGTTTTGAAAGGCAATGATATGATTGGTTAAGAATGAAATTTGTTTAGGTCACAGTTGAAAAGTTGATGCCTTCATCGCTGATGTTAGGGCCAAAGACGTTATTCGTTGTTGTTTTATATCGTGACCAAACGCACCCAATACACCAATATTTGTATCAATAAAATTATATTAAGAATTTTAATCAGCTGCCTACAACGAATGGATACAATGACCGATCATTAAAAAATAAACAAAAAAAACTCCAATCGCCTGAAACACACAAAGCAGTAACACGTCTGAATATAATGTACCACTAGACTGTACCACTATATAATATACCACTATAATAGAGTACCACTATATAATGTACCACTATATAATGTACCACTTGACTGCACCACCATAATGTCACTCTATAATATAACCCAATAATGTAACTCTGTAATCTACTTGTTGATTTGCAAACTATTTTTTAAATGCGTTGCGAATTGACTTGACGCCGCCTGTGAGTACCACAGGAGCCGAAAGATATTCAACTTTCACAACAACAAAAATGACAAAAACTAAAAGCTGTTTTGTGTCTCTGTGTTGCTTTTTAGAAATAAATTAGTCTAATATCAACGCTGTCCTTACCATTTCTTTTAAAAATGTAAATACAATTTCTTTATTATAAAGTCAGAATAATCTTTAAATAGCCCCCCCCCCCCCTTTTTTTCCCCCTCCTTAACCTTGTGTGCGTACGCCACCACTTTCGAAAAACTGGTTTTAAAAAGGAACATTGGAGGCAGACGTCTCTCAAAACCTACCACGTTGTAATCTCCCGCCTCGTTGAGATAATACTGATAGAATCGGGCGCCTTTGCGCGAAGCGTTCACGACCGTGTTGTCGTAGCCGGCCACGATGATCATCAGGGTCCGGGTGTCTCTCTCCGGGATGTGGATGAACACGAATTCCTTCCCGTAGAGCTCAAGTGGGAGGGATTGATCTGTAAAACAGGACATGTGGGGAGGGGGTTTGATAGGTGAGCCAGGACAGGTGGGAGGGGTTGATAGGTGAGCCAGGACAGGTGGGAGGGGTTGATAGTGAGCCAGGACAGGTAGGAGGGGTTGATAGGTGAGCCAGGACAGGTGGGAGGGGTTGATAGTGAGCCAGGACAGGTGGGAGGGGTTGATAGGTGAGCCAGGACAGGTGGGAGGGGTTGATAGGTGAGCCAGGACAGGTGGGAGGGGCTGATAGGTGAGCCAGGACAGGTAGGAGGAGTTGATAGCTGATCCAGGACAGGTAGGAGAGAATGATATGTGAGCTGCGACAGAGGGGACTGATTGATTTTTGAGCCCCGACATATTGGAGGGATTGATCTTTGAGCAGTGACGGATTGTAGGTATTGATCTTTGAGCAGCGACCGATTGTAGGGATTGATCTTTGAGCCGCGACAGGTGGGAGGGATTGATCTTTGAGCTGCGACAGATTGGAGGGATTGATCTTTGAGCTACGACAGATGGAAGGGATTGACCTTTGAAATAGAACAGTGGGGGAGGGACTGATCTGTGAAGCTGGATAGGCAAGGGACACGATGTTCACTGTGAAATTAACTGAAACAATATTAAATGTGATTTTCCCGTCAGGAAATGTTAGTTGTTTTCATTTAATCGTGGACTTTAGAATTGTAGTATGAATACCGTATTTAATACGAAATTCACACAGCGGAGGTTCTCCGTGCTAGGCTCATCTTAACAACCTCGTATAACAATATCTCTGTGAATATCACAACCCACCGGCATCAAAAAAGTTTCCAAAGTTTAAGGGGTAACCAATTGTTCCATTGATTTTTTTTTAATGTTTACACCTGTAAGGCCCAGCCGTGGACTTCATCTGTGTGGCCCAGCCGTGGACTTCATCTGTATGGCCCAGCCGTGGACTTCATCTGTGTCGCCCAACCGTGGACTTCATCTGTGTGGCCCAGGCCGTGGACTTAATCTGTGTGGTCCAGCCGTGGACTTCATCTGTGTGGCCCAGGCCGTGGACTTCACCTGTGTGGCCCGGCCGTGGACTTCATCTGTGTGGCCCAGACGTGGACTTCATCTGTGTAACCCAGCCGTGGACTTCATCTGTGTGGCCCAGCCGTGGACTTCATCTGTATGGCCCAGTCGTGGACTTCATCTGTGTGGCCCAGCCGTGGACTTCATCTGTGTGGCCCAGGCCGTGGACTTCATCTGTGGGGCTCATACCTGGACTTCATCTGTGTGGTCCACCCGTGGACTTCATCTGTGTGGCCCAGCCGTGGACTACATCTGTGTGGCCCAGCCGTTGCTTTTTACATGCGTGGCCCAGCCGTTGTCTAGATTTTGGTTCCTTCACACGTAGTTGCACCGACGAGCCATTGACAACTCACCCACAAATGCGGCATCATAGCGCCTGCGCTTCCTTGAACATGGCACTATCTTGGATTCACCTGAGCAGCTGCCACCCAGAACCGAGAAGGCTGAGTCAGCGGTTATCTTGGTCCCTATCATATTTTTTTAAAAAAAGAAATAACAATTTATTAATTTATCTAATTTTTGTTGTGAAAAAAAATATGTTAGGTTAAATATCGGTTAATTAATAAATTCATTATGTAGGTTGTTTGGTATGTCTTCACACTTCTTTAAAATTAGATACAATACGATTTTTTTTTAACGTTGACTAGAAATTTTTAAAAGTCGACATTATTATACAATGTGGTGTATTTCGTAAGTTCGTCTTCATCTTCAACTTTTCCCATAAGCTGGAGAGCAAATCAAAGCCAAAATATTCCATTTAAATATATGTTCCTTTCCTATCGTCGACGTGTTTTAATGTTCAAAATCTGACACATCATTTAAGACAGTGGTTCTCAAACTTCCTAATGCCGCGACCCTCTGATACAGTTTCTCATGTTGTTGCGACCCCCAACCAGAAAATAATTTTCGTTGATACTTCATAACTGTATACTATATGTGTTTTCAGATGGTCTTAGGCGACCCCTGGTAATGGGTCGTGCGACTCCCAAAAGGGTCACGACCACCCACGGATTGAGAACGGCTGATTTAAAACCACATAATGCATTGGGCTAAAAAAAAGAAGAAATGAATCAATAGTAGTTTTGTCCAGTCATTAAAAAAAAAAATATAATTTTTATTAGCCTTTAAAAGTGAGCCTTCAGGTGTATACATTATTACCAGTAAAATCAATGTTTGCTTTCTCTTCAGAACACTGGCCTAACGTGACACTTTCATATCTACAGCAAGAACCAAATACAAAAGATAATAATTAGTGCATGGGAATTTAATTATAATTATATATATATATATATATATATATATATATATATATATATATATATTTAAAGTCATAAATCTCTGAATATATTTAATTGTTACACAAATAAACCTTTGTTATTGTTTTTTTTAGATTAAGCGTTTTCCCAAACGTTACACTCTGTGGCGTATAGAGATTTAGTGCCATCCAAGGCGGCCAAGTTTTTTCGCTGCAAACTTTCCACCCTCCACCCCACTCTCTCAGCCCCAGCCTCCCCCCCCCCCCGAAGAAGGTCAAGTGCCCGCCCCCCCCTCGGAGAAAAATGTATACAACAATTAAACGATAATATGTTTTAATTTTGTTTAAAACGACTAAGTCGTCATTTTCATAACATTTGTCAAGAGAGTTGTAACTGGTGCCTTTAACCGCTTTCAATTAATAGAACATATGTTGAATATATACTTGTAACAAATGATTCCATTGGGCACGCCACAACCGTAGTGAATTAAGTTTTATGTATGGCACTGAGCGTCATAAAGCCCTCCTCCCCCCCCCCCCCCACCGACGTTTAAAAAATTCCTTACGTCTGAGAGAGCCATCGGCGCCCTCAATTTCTAACCTACTGCCCGATTCAAATTATCGCCAATTTAGGTGCCGATCGATACACTGTCCAGTGGCGTAGCTAGCATTGGTTCCGCCTTAGGCGAGCCAAGGTTTCTGCCGCTATTCCTTGCACGATATTAACTCTGCGATTGTCCGAAAATGCTGCTCCTCTATATACAAAGAAAAAAGTGACTCCTGGCGGATCAACCCATCCCCCTTCTTTCTACGCCACGGCCAGAGGCGTAGCTAGAATGTTTGACGTCGGGGGGGGGGGTCTAGATTAGTTTTGAATCCCTCCCTCCTCCCAAATCTAAAACCCATTATTTTTATCCGGTGAAAACATTAAAGCCCTTTTTGGCGCCGCCTCCAGTCTAGAGCAAGGGGACATTGATCCACCCCACCCCAGCCGCCCCGGAGTAAATAGTCTGGATAGCACTACTGTTCAAGTCTTACCCAGGAACGGGAATTGTCAAGGAGTCCCCACTCCTTAAAAACGTGCCCCAATAGTCCAGGACGTAATCATTTGAAAATTTGAACTTGAGTTGAGCGAAAATAGATTCGGTTGAACTTGTTATGATTATCAATGGATTGGGTCTGGAAATAAAACCCACAAAAAAAAATTGATGAAATCGCCAAAAAGCATACGTACAGTAGTCCCGTGAACACATTAATGCCAAAGGATATATATCGCAGTGGTTCTCAACCTTGCTAGTGCCGCGACCCTTTAATACAGTTCCTCATTTTGTAGTGACCCCCGAACCATACAATTATTATCGTTGCTACTCCAGAACTGTAGACTATATGTGTTTTTCTTAGATGGTCTTTGGCGATCCCCTGGGAAAGGGTAGTTTGACCCCAAAAGGGTCGCGACCCACATGTTGAGCATCGCTCAACATCATTAGTTATCATTCATATCTTCTTGGAATGACAAACACATGAACATCAATTGCAAATTAGTATACACATTTTTAAAAAAATTAATAAATGCACTTCTAAACACTGAAAAGTGATACTGGTCACTTAAAGATAGGCGACCATCATTTAAAGAATTTTGGTTGGCGAATGGGGGGGGGGGGGGGGAGTCGGGGGTGTTTTAATCACTTATAACGAAGAACTTCAAAAATACGTAGCAGTAGACAGCACCCAAAAATGACCCGGACCTTTCTCGTGAATCAGGCGAGCCCTACCTCAGCATAGTGTCAGTGTTTTAATCACTTATAACGAAGAACTTCAAAAATACGTAGCAGTAGACAGCACCCAAAAATGACCCGGACCTTTCTCGTGAATCAGGCGAGCCCTACCTCAGAATAGTGTCAGTGACGTAGGTGCGTGTTTCATACTGCCAAGATCTTTTGGCGGTTAATATCTAACTTGTTTGCGAAAATCTACGGCCTTTTGCTTTATAATTTTTAACCGATCGTTTACGATTTTTTTTATGGAATGTATCCTGATGTTGTATTTGCATACCGATATAATGGCTTTAAAGAAAAACAACAACTACACCAGTGTTTCTCATTCTTCCTAAGGCCGCGACCCTTTAATACAGTACCTAACGTTGTGGTGACCCCCCCCCACCCCCAATCACAAAATTATTTTCGTTGATACTTCATAACTGTAGAGTATATGTGTTTTCTGATTGTCTTAGGCGACCCCGCTCGAAAGGGTCGTTCGACCCCCAAATGGGTCGCGACCCACAGGTTGAGAACCACTGAACTACAGGGTCTCTGTATCTGAACTCCTCAAAATAAGCTTATTCCATCGGATCTTATGGGCCAGAAATTGTAAAAACATAGATAGAAATTCAAACGTGTTTTAGATACAAATCACCAGTGGTATAACCTTTGAATTTCCATTTATTACGTTGGACAACAAAAAAAAAACAAACATACAGTTCTAAAATCATTTGCACACTTCATTTTTTGTTTAACTGTAAAGAATTGTAATACAATTTCATATTACTCAAGAGTCACCACAAAGTACGTGACGCCCCTTAGTGGTTGCACTGGCATCAGCACTTGCGCGGCCATACCGCGGGCATTGTAGACCACACAGAGAGAAAACAAGCTGGTTCTTCTCAGATCGAAGATAAACAAGGCTCCACTCTTTCGACCGGACCACTTGGTCAGTCTGGAAAGGAAAGGGTGAGGGGGGGCAAAAAAGAATGAAACGAACGTGCTAGATAGGCGTTCGACCCCCCCCCCCCCTTTTTTTTACCCACCCCAATTGGTGGTCCGTGGACCGGCACTGGTGGTCCGCGAGACATAGTTTGCCGGCCCACATAACATAAATATCTATGGTCAAATCCAAATAAAATATAATTAATAAATCTGGCACCGGAACCTGGGCGAAGTTTTGAACTTTGGTATGGTTTTAAATTATTTTTTCTTAAAGTGTTTGTTGAAATTTATAAGAAGATAAAAAAATTGTAATAAACATTTTAACTTTTTCCATTTTAAAAGTTAATACCCATTATCTGCACTGCGTTACATTGAATTTTGCATTCGAATTATAACTATGATATTTAAAAGACAGTCTCTATCAGCTTTAGGCTGCCGTAGCCCGTAGCCAGATATGTACTACATCGCGCTTACGTGTGTTCTTCTAGCTGTACGCGCGTGGTCACTCTCCTTTTCACCTGTACATCGGTAACCAGTTCGGCCGCCAGTGTGACTCTTATCTACATAAAAAAAAGAAAATTATAATGACCATTGTATAAGTGACTAACCTTGCAATCATTTTTTTATAAAATAAATTATGGAATTGTTCTATCATTATACAATGAACTTTTGTTTTTATATCTTCTACCACGTGACCAAAACAAGTCAATTTTCGGCCAAAATCTTTTCCCCCAAACAGTGGCGTAGCGAGGGGGGAAAGGGGGAGCATCATACCACGGGCTCTATTCACAAAGGGGCGCCAAATGGTATATTTTACATATAATATTGTATGGTTTTGGAATATGGGGGGGTGCTAAAAAGGTATTGTGCCCCGGGCGCGAGTTAAACTTGCTACGCCACTGCCCCCAAATGACGTAACAAGGTGGCGCAGAACAAAGTGTTAAAGAAAACCACCCGTCATGCTATACACAATTCGTGTTTATCGAATCCTCGCCATGGGTATTGGCTAGAGTGAGTTCTACGTAGTCATTCATATCCGCTTTGTTTCCCCATTGCTGAACTTAAGACTTTCATTTTCAACAAACTTACAGGTCTTGTGTCGCGTTCAAAGATAATTACTTAAATCCTTTCCGATTTCCACCCACCACTGCCCCGCCAGATGCGTCTACAATTGGAGGATTTTTAAAAAAAACCAATCATATGCAAACTTCATATTCAATGCCAAAGTGTGTGATCGGACATAAGATTTATTTGTAAGACTTAATTTGTGCCATACTATTTTTCTTAAATTCTTTATTTTATGCGCACTAAATAAATATACGAAAGTTATTAAAGAAATAAAAAAATATTAAAATCCTAATTTGTCTTTATTTTTACGTTAGATCGTGTACAAGTTTTAAAAAACAAAATGACGACCAAAAGGCAGTGTTTACTATAACAGAGGTCAATTGTGGCAGTGGTGTGGTGGTAGTGTTGTGGCGGTGTTGGGACAGTGTTGTGGTGGTGTTGTGGCGGTGTTGTGGCAGTGTTGAAGTGGTGTTGTGGCAGTGTTGTGGCGGTTTTGTGGTGGTGTTGTGGCGGTGTTGTGGCAGTGTTGAAGTGGTGTTGTGGCGGTGTTGTGGCAGTGTTGAAGTGGTATTGTGGCAGTGTTGTTGCGGTGTTGAAGTTGTGTTGTGGCAGTGTTGTGGCGGTGTTGTGGCAGTGTTGTGGCGGTGTTGTGCTGTGTTGAAGTGGTCTTGTGGCAGTGTTGTGGCGGTTTTGTTGTGGTGTTGTGGCGGTGTTGAAGTGGTGTTGTGGCGGTGTTGAAGTTGTGTTGTGGCGGTGTTGTGGCGGTGTTGTGGCGGTGTTGTGGCGGTGTTGTGGCGGTGTTGTGGCGGTGTTGAAGTTGTGTTGTGGCAGTGTTGTGGTGGAGTTGTGGTGGTGTTGTGGCGGTGTTGTGGCGGTGTTGTGGCAGTGTTGTGGTGGAGTTGTGGTGGTGTTGTGGCGGTGTTGTGGCAGTGTTGTGGTGGAGTTGTGGCGGTGTTGTGGCGGTGTTGTGGCGGTGTTGTGGCAGTGTTGTGGTGGAGTTGTGGCGGTGTTGTGGTGGTGTTGTGGCGGTGTTGTGGCGGTGTTGTGGTGGTGTTGTGGTGGAGTTGTGGCGGTGTTGTGGTGGAGTTGTGGCGGTGTTGTGGTTAAGTTGTGGCGGTGTTGTGGTGGTGTTGTGGGGGAGTTGTGGCGGTGTTTTGGTGGAGTTGTGGCGGTGTTGTGGTGGAGTTGTGGTGGAGTTGTGGTGGAGTTGTGGCGGTGTTGTGGCGGTGTTGTGGCGGTGTTGTGGCGGTGTTGTGGCGGAGTTGTGGTGGAGTTGTGGTGGAGTTGTGGTGGAGTTGTGGTGGAGTTGTGGCGGTGTTGTGGCGGTGTTGTGGTGGAGTTGTGGCGGTGTTGTGGTGGAGTTGTGGCGGTGTTGTGGCGGTGTTGTGGCGGTGTTGTGGCGGTGTTGTGGCGGAGTTGTGGCGGTGTTGTGGCGGTGTTGAAGTTGTGTTGTGGCGGTTTTGTGGCGGTGTTGTGGCGGTGTTCTGGCGGTTTTGTGGCGGAGTTGTGGCGGAGTTGTGGCGGTGTTGTGGCAGTGTTGACGTTGTGTTGTGGCGGTGTTGTGGCTGTGTTGTGGTGGAGTTGTGGCGGTGTTGTGGCGGTGTTGTGGCGGTGTTGTGGCAGTGTTGTGGCGGTGTTGTGGCGGTGTTGTGGCGGTGTTGTGGTGGTGTTGTGGTGGAGTTGTGGCGGTTTTGTGGCGGTGTTGTGGCGGTGTTGTGGCGGTGTTGTGGCGGTGTTGTGGCAGAGTTGTGGCAGAGTTGTGGCGGTGTTGTGGCGGTGTTGTGGCAGTGTTGTGGCGGAGTTGTGGCGGTGTTGACGTTGTGTTGTGGCGGTGTTGTGGCGGTGTTGTGGCGGTGTTGTGGCGGTGTTGTGGCGGTGTTGTGGCGGAGTTGTGGCGGAGTTGTGGCGGTGTTGACGTTGTGTTGTGGCGGTGTTGTGGTGGTGTTGGGGCGGTGTTGTGGCGGTGTTGTGGCGGAGTTGTGGCGGTGTTGTGGTGGAGTTGTGGCGGTGTTGTGGCGGTGTTGTGGTGGAGTTGTGGCGGTGTTGTGGCGGAGTTGTGGCGGTGTTGTGGCGGAGTTGTGGCGGAGTTGTGGCTGTGTTGTGGCGGTGTTGTTGCGGTGTTGTGGCGGTGTTGTGGCGGAGTTGTGGCGGAGTTGTGGCGGTGTTGTGGCGGTGTTGTGGCGGTGTTGTGGCGGTGTTGTGGCGGTGTTGTGGCGGTGTTGTGGTGGTGTTGTGGCGGTGTTGTGGCAGTGTTGTTGCAGTGTTGTGGCGGTGTTGTGGCGGTGTTGTGGTGGTGTTGTGGTGGTGTTGTGGTGGTGTTGTGGCAGTGTTGTGGCAGTGTTGTTGCGATGTTGTGGCAGTGTTGTGGCAGTGTTGTGGTGGTGTTGTGGCAGTGTTGTTGCAGTGTTGTGGCGGTGTTGTGGCAGTGTTGTGGCAGTGTTGTGGCGGTGTTGTGGCAGTGTTGTGGCAGTGTTGTGGCGGTGTTGTGGCGGTGTTGTGGCGGTGTTGTGGCAGTGTTGTGGCGGTGTTGTGGCAGTGTTGTGGCAGTGTTGTGGCAGTGTTGTGGCAGTGTTGTGGCAGTGTTGTGGCAGTGTTGTGGCAGTGTTGTGGCGGTGTTGTGGCGGTGTTGTGGCAGTGTTGTGGCAGTGTTGTGGCGGTGTTGTGGCGGTGTTGTGGCAGTGTTGTGGCGGTGTTGTGGCAGTGTTGTGGCGGTGTTGTGGCGGTGTTGTGGCGGTGTTGTGGCGGTGTTGTGGTGGTGTTGTGGCAGTGTTGTGGCAGTGTTGTGGCAGTGTTGTGGTGGAGTTGTGGCGGTGTTGTGGCAGTGTTGTGGTGGAGTTGTGGCAGTGATGTGGCAGTGTTGTGGTGGAGTTGTGGTTGAGTTGTGGCGGTGTTGTGTCAGTGTTGTGGCAGTGTTGTGGTGGAGTTGTGGCAGTGTTGTGGCAGTGTTGTGGCAGTGTTGTGGTGGAGTTGTGGCGGTGTTGTGGCGGTGTTGTGGCGGTGTTGTGGCAGTGTTGTTGCGGTGTTGTGGCGGTGTTGTGGCGGTGTTGTGGCGGTGTTGTGGCGGTGTTGTGGCGGTGTTGTGGCGGTGTTGTGGCGGTGTTGTGGCGGTGTTGTGGCGGTGTTGTGGCGGTGTTGTGGTGGTGTTGTGGCGGTGTTGTGGCGGTGTTGTGGCGGTGTTGTGGCAGTGTTGTGGCAGTGTTGTGGCAGTGTTGTGGCAGTGTTGTGGCAGTGTTGTGGCGGTGTTGTGGCGGTGTTGTGGCAGTGTTGTGGCAGTGTTGTGGCGGTGTTGTGGCGGTGTTGTGGCAGTGTTGTGGCGGTGTTGTGGCAGTGTTGTGGCGGTGTTGTGGCGGTGTTGTGGCGGTGTTGTGGCGGTGTTGTGGTGGTGTTGTGGCAGTGTTGTGGCAGTGTTGTGGCAGTGTTGTGGTGGAGTTGTGGCGGTGTTGTGGCAGTGTTGTGGTGGAGTTGTGGCAGTGATGTGGCAGTGTTGTGGTGGAGTTGTGGTTGAGTTGTGGCGGTGTTGTGTCAGTGTTGTGGCAGTGTTGTGGTGGAGTTGTGGCAGTGTTGTGGCAGTGTTGTGGCAGTGTTGTGGTGGAGTTGTGGCGGTGTTGTGGCGGTGTTGTGGCGGTGTTGTGGCAGTGTTGTTGCGGTGTTGTGGCGGTGTTGTGGCGGTGTTGTGGCGGTGTTGTGGCGGTGTTGTGGCGGTGTTGTGGCGGTGTTGTGGCGGTGTTGTGGCGGTGTTGTGGCGGTGTTGTGGCGGTGTTGTGGTGGTGTTGTGGCGGTGTTGTGGCGGTGTTGTGGCGGTGTTGTGGCAGTGTTGTGGTGGAGTTGTGGTGGTGTTGTGGCGGTGTTGTGGCAATGTTGTGGTGGAGTTGTGGCGGTGTTGTGGCGGTGTTGTCGCAGTGTTGTGGTGGAGTTGTGGCGGTGTTGTGGTGGAGTTGTGGAGGTGTTGTGGCGGTGTTGTGGTGGAGTTGTGGCGGTGTTGTGGCGGTGTTGTGGTGGAGTTGTGGCGGTGTTGTGGCGGTGTTGTGGCAGTGTTGTGGTGGAGTTGTGGCGGTGTTGTGGTGGAGTTGTGGCGGTGTTGTCGTGGAGTTGTGGCGGTGTTGTGGTGGAGTTGTGGCGGTGTTGTGGCGGTGTTGTGGCGGTGTTGTGGTGGTGTTGTGGCGGAGTTATGGTGGAGTTGTGGTGGAGTTGTGGTGGAGTTGTGGTGGAGTTGTGGCGGTGTTGTGGCGGTGTTGTGGCGGTGTTGTGGTGGAGTTGTGGCGGTGTTGTGGCGGTGTTGTGGTTGTGTTGTGGTGGAGTTGTGGCGGTGTTGTAGTGGAGTTGTGGCGGTGTTGTGGCGGTGTTGTGGCGGTGTTGTGGCGGTGTTGTGGCGGTGTTGTGGCGGTGTTGTGGCGGTGTTGTGGCGGTGTTGTGGCGGTGTTATGGCGGTGTTGTGGCGGTGTTGTGGCGGTGTTGTGTCGGTGTTGTGGTGGAGTTGTGGCGGTGTTGTGGCGGTTTTGTTGCAGTGTTGAAGTTGTGTTGTGGCAGTGTTGAAGTTGTGTTGTGGCAGTGTTGAAGTTGTGTTGTGGTGGTGTTGTGGCGGTGTTGTGGCGGTGTTGTGGTGGAGTTGTGGCGGTGTTGTGGCGGTGTTGTGGTGGAGTTGTGGCGGTGTTGGGGCGGAGTTGTGGCGGTGTTGTGGCGGAGTTGTGGTGGAGTTGTGGCGGTGTTGTGGCGGAGTTGTGGCGGAGTTGTGGCGGTGTTGTGGCGGAGTTGTGGCGGTGTTGTGGCAGTGTTGTGGCGGTGTTGTGGCGGTGTTGTGGTGGAGTTGTGGCGGTGTTGTGGCGGAGTTGTGGCGGAGTTGTGGCGGTGTTGTGGTAGTGTTGTCTCGGAGTTGTGGCGGAGTTGTGGCGGTGTTGTGGCGGAGTTGTGGCGGTGTTGTGGCGGTGTTGTGGCGGTGTTGTGGTTGTGTTGTGGCGGTGTTGTGGCGGTATTGTGGCGGTGTTGTGGCGGTGTTGTGGCGGTGTTGTGGTGGATTTGTGGCGGTGTTGTGGTGGTGTTGTGGCAGTGTTGAAGTTGTGTTGTGGCTGTGTTGAAGTTGTGTTGTGGCAGTGTTGAAGTTGTGTTGTGGTGGTGTTGTGGCGGATTTGTGGCGGTGTTGTGGCGGTGTTGTGGCAGTGTTGTGGTGGTGTTGTGGCGGTGTTGTGGCGGTGTTGTGGCGGTGTTGTGGTGGAGTTGTGGCGGTGTTGTGGCGGTGTTGTGGTGGAGTTGTGGCGGTGTTGTGGCGGAGTTGTGGCGGTGTTGTGGCGGAGTTGTGGTGGAGTTGTGGCGGTGTTGTGGTGGAGTTGTGGCGGTGTTGTGGCGGTGTTGTGGTGGAGTTGTGGCGGTGTTGTGGCGGAGTTGTGGCGGTGTTGTCGCGGTGTTGTGGCAGTGTTGTGGCAGTGTTGTTGCAGTGTTGTGGCAGTGTTGTTGCGGTGTTGTCGCGGTGTTGTGGCAGTGTTGTGGCAGTGTTGTGGCAGTGTTGTGGCGGAGTTGTGGCGGAGTTGTGGCGGTGTTGTGGTGGAGTTGTGGCAGTGTTGTGGCAGTGTTGTGGCGGTGTTGTGGTGGAGTTGTGGTGGAGTTGTGGTAGTGTTGTGGCGGGGTTGTGGTGGAGTTGTGGCGGTTTTGTGGCGGAGTTGTGGCGGTGTTATGGCGGAGTTGTAGTGGAGTTGTGGTAGTGTTGTGGCAGTGTTGTGGCGGTGTTGTGGCGGAGTTGTGGCGGTGTTGTGGCGGAGTTGTGGCGGTGTTGTTGCGGAGTTGTGGCGGTGTTGTGGCGGAGTTGTGGCGGTGTTGTGGCAGTGTTGTGGCAGTGTTGTGGCGGTGTTGTGGTAGTGTTGTGGCGGTGTTGTGGCAGTGTTGTGGCAGTGTTGTGGCAGTGTTGTGGCGGTGTTATTTGGGGAGTTGTGGCAGTGTTGTAGCGGTGTTGTGGCAGTGTTGGGACAGTGTTGTGGCGGTGTTGTGGTAGTGTTGTGGCGGTGTTGTGGCAGTGGTGTGGCGACATTGTGGCAGTGTTGAGGCGCAGCTACGCACAATTAATGATTGTACCTTCATCACCGGCTGAAATATCAAATATGACCAACAAAAGAGGTCCCTAATGACATAACGACCACTGCCATTGTTTCGCAGCGAATAATCTGGACATTTTACAAACAGAAAAGTTTTGTTCAAGCCAAGCGGTCGTCAAAGGAAGGCATGCGTTATTCAAAAATTGACAGAGCAATTCCCAGTGTCGCCCGTGAGGACCAAAGCAATGACACATGTCCTTGTTTTTTAACATTTTCCTGATAAGCCAGATATTTAGGGAGTTTTCTTTCTTTTTGCCACGCTGAATGAATTAGAAAAGTTTACCTTGACCATTTCTACCATGAGGTTTTTAGGTTGTCCACCCTTACCCCCAACCTCCCTACTCTAAGTTCCGCTGCGTAATGAGGGTTTTCAGCGCGTGCCTGGAGTCGACAATTACCGTAGCATTCTTTTCGTTCCACAAGGCGATGTAGATGGCTACCTCCGGATTGGTCTTTGTTGAGACAGGTGGCAATGCCAGAGCGTAGTCTTGGCCTCCGAAAATATAGTTATGATATGCTGTTAGGTGGGAAAAAAATAAAAATGTTGTTCTTCCCAAACACACGCAATTTTAAAGACATTGTTTGAAGTTATTTTTACACTAAGCTCCACGCAGTAATGTTAGAGCTTATCAGGACCTCGTGTGTTGTTCTGAGTGATCTAAAACCATTTGATTTTTCGGTAAAGATATTTTTGGGGTTGTGTGAGAGCTTATCATGAGAGCGTCGTGGTACTGATAGTTTTGGTAGCATATGTATTTTGTGTCTCATAAAACCAAATTGAAAGTTTCTTCATGAGTTATGAAACTAACCTGTAATAATTAACCTTAAATTATATTAATTTTGACAAAGATTGATATCCAACGATAGAAACATGAGGTCGAAAGCTGTTATATTGTATCTCCCAAATTCCGGGACACAAATCAGACAAATAGATTTACGTATAATTCTACACACTCATTCGATGAGATGTGAATGTTTTAATTTACCAATCACATTTATAGAATCATTTTTTTTTCTTCTTTTCTCAAACCATTTATCATTCGGGGTCGGTGCGAGAATTACTTACGTCTTGACGGTCTTATAAGGTTGAAAAGAATCAACAAGCTAAATGGTAGAAAACCGGTCATGATAACCCAGTGAAAACCAATGGTTATCTTTTCGATGCAAGATCTTGCTACGACTTTGAGGCAAACTGAAACAAGATCTTTTTAAAAAAAAACACTGGTATGCGGTTAGTCTTTACAAAATGGTCGCTATCTCGTGTGCTAAAATATGCGTAAATTGTTAAATATTCATTATACTTTCGAATATAATATATGCTTTTTACGCTCTGAGCATGCCACAACTGATGTTTCCAAACTTTGAACTTAAAATCCATTTTTGAAACGTTTAAAAAAAAAATATTTTCCAAAAAACTATGATAAATTAGTGTAATACTTTTCACAGTCATTTTGAATAGAGGCTCCCAACCCATAGGGGGCATGCGGGGGATCATTAGGGGGTTACGCAAGAACTAAATGGATAATGGCGAAAACGGTCAAAAAGGTTTTTTGCTTTTTACACCCTTTCATCGACGAAGATTTCTGTTTGAATATTTAGCGGTATAGTCACAACTAATCTCATCCATAAAAATAGTGACTTAAATTTGTAACTAGAGCACCGTATGACCTATTTAAAGTCTGGTAGTTGATAGTTGACAGTTGAATGTTGATACTTGATTGATAGTTGATAGTTTATTTTTAATTTAGTTTTCCAGTTTAAGGCCAAATGTTATATTGCAGTGTTCATTTATGAGATCCAGTTTAAAATTAAGTTATCTTTCAAATGCAAGACAACGAAATACTTTGTGAAAGAGAAAACAAAAGCGCTCTAAATTACGTCTTTTGATTATTTAGATAATCAATTGTTTTAAAATACTTCTTGGAGGGAGTGTGAGTGGGGTAAGTGAAATAAGGATGTCGAATTGGGGGGGGGGGGGGGGGGTTAGGGCCCCCATAAATTAAAATTTTAATCTAGGGTACAGAAAAAAAAAGTTTGGGAACCGGTGAGTTAGAGCCATGCAGTGTGTGACGCACGTTGTCTGAGCTATTTTTGTTCCTTATAAACATTAAATCAGAAAATATTTTTTATTTTTTCCTTCAATTTATTCAAATCTATTTCCCAAATCATCCGATATTTGCTGAGCTCAGTTTCATTTGTGACTGAACGATTAGATTTCATTGTTTCTGCCAAAATATTTTTTTTTTTTTTTTAAAAAAACAAGAACATTGGATCAGCAAATAGAGCTTGTACTCACAGACGATAAGTAGTTAGACTATATTTCAATGGCTTTGATATAGACGGGTTTTTTAATTTTTTTTATAAGTTTCTTGTTTTGCATATCGCGATCATAAAAGAGATACTTTTCCGAGTTGTTCAACCATGGGTTTCTGAGCTGCAGGCGTAAGTGCAACACAGTGTTCACGATACGAGCGGATTGGTGCGTTCTGAAAAAAAAATGAGGAAATCTTGTTACTAATTTTTTTATATTTTTTTAAAATCTTTTGTACGGCGTCTCAGACAGTTAGGAAAATGTTGTATTTTTTAGTCTATTTATTATATGGCATCTCAAACACTCCTAACAAAATGTGTCTTTTGTGTGTGTCTGTGATTGTGAACGTTAAAAAAATATTTGGGTACGTTGTTTGTTTTTTTTTACCCCGTGCGCCATAAACCACTGCCACAACACTACCACCACACCACTGCCACAACACTGTCACAACACTACCACCACACCACTGCCACCATTGGCCACTGTGATAGTAAACACTGCATTTTGGCCGTCATTTTTTTTTTCATAAAAGCTTGCATACGATCTAACGTAAACATAAAAGACAAACTGATGTGTTTTTTTTTCAACTTAAGTTGAAGGGAACTGAGATGTTCTTTCCATTTTTCCGTTTCCTTTCCTCTAACGTGGTACTTTTTTATACTGATAAATGCATATAGCCTATATGTATATGTACATATATATGTATATGTATTCTGTCATTTTTGGTTAACTTAACAAAAGGGAAACAAAATATATTTTATTATATAGTTGTGTGTGTAAGCGCCTGTGTAACTAATACTTCAAGTCGACAGACTCGAATCAATAGATCAGCTTAGAAGTAGAAGACCGTTCGGATAAAATAATTATTACAAGGCGGAAACTGGAGAATCAAGTTTTTTTTTAAAAAACAAATGTATACAGTAGATGGCATCCGTCCGTCACAGGATGAAATCCACAAGGCCTGTGATTATTCTTCTAGGATTATAAGCTGGTTCCCAACAGCAAATCGCCTCTCTACACGCCACTGGATAACCCCAAGGGAACATCATGGCATGATACAGCTTGGCGCCAGTGGCGTCGCAGGAGTTGTCGGAATGTTTCATTGTATCATCTACGGGATTGAATTCAGAGTTTCCTTTTTTTTAGGTGAATTGCCGTCCAAGGTTAACGAGAACCAGCGGAGTGCTGGTGATGTTTTGGCTTGGCTGGGCTTTGGTGGGGATTGAAGTCCAGACCATGAACTTGAGATTTTGCGTAGTTTAGACCACTCAATCACCCAGCACCCAATACTATAGCATACACTTTAAATCTAAGATATTTCGTCGACGCAAGTATTTATTATCAAACAAAAAAGGACTTGAAATCATTGAAAAATTCGTTATTTTTTTCAGAGTAGAAAACGTTTAAATGAATTCAACTCAAATAACCTATGAATGATATAAATGTATGGCTTATCCATTTTATAGACAATAACTAAGTACTTCATTTTTTAAAGAAAAATTGACGGAAAAGAAAGATTATTTTTTTTAATGTTACTCCTCATGTCAACTGGGATTGTCGAACTAAACATCGTTTATATCCATGTAATGTTGGTCCAGTAACAGAAAAGAAAATATTTTGTATGAAAATTTAAGAATTGTTGGGATGGCGATAGAACCTTCAAAAGATTTTAAAAACTGTAATCAGATGGTGGGGGGGGGGGGGGGGGGGAACCCGAATACTGATTTAATCGGATGGAGTGTTTGAGATTTATTTCATATTCACATTTATTTTTATTTGAAGCTAAAAGAAATATCGAATATTTTTAATTAAAAGAAATCCTAATCTAACTTGAATAGTTCATATGCAGTGATCTAGCACTCTTTCATATCTTAGTTGAATAATTTACTTTGATAATTTTTAATTTAAAAAAATTGAAATAAGTGCTATAATATTGATGCCAAACAGAGGGTTAGGACAGGACAGATACGTGGCTCACATACTGGGAGATGAAAAAAACAAAAATTGAAAATCTTCAAATGTACATTTTTTAAAAACCTCTAGAGGACACACTTGATCAAAATCAATAGACTTTTAATTCTACTAGAGTCGAAGGAGCCGTGGCTAACTAAGTAAACATTTCACTATAAACGTAAAGGATCAGCTTTGTTCGAATCACGATCATTCATGATACTTATACCTCTCATTTATGGTATCTTAACCCTCTATTTTATATTATCTTATACCTATCATTACTTTTATCTTATATCTCTCATTTATATTAACTTGTATATATCATATATAGTATATCATAACTCTCATTATATTATATAAGAACTCTCATTTTATTATATAAGAACTCTCATTTATGTTATCTTGGGTCTGCTAACACATCAGTACAATAAAAAGAATATAATTATAAAGTAAATGTCCCAAAAGATATGTAAAGATGTACATAAAAAAAAAAGAAATGAAAAGAATAAGTATGGGTGCAACTCCCTAATGAAAGAGAAAAAAAACAGCTCAGAAGACCGGAATGAAAGTGGGTGAAAGTACAATAAAAAACCCAACAGTAAAAGGAAATTGCAATTATATAAACTTGTGAATTTATTTGGTTTATAGCGTATGGAGTCAACGCACCAAATATTTTTATTTAATTTGTTGTCCATATAAAATTCTATCAGGTTTATCACTCGCAGACAATATATACAAGTAACGGTAATGTCTAGTATTCCGTTACGGTTGTGCACTATTGAAATGTCAAGCAACGGGCACAACCAAATCAAGTATCTGTTGGCTCTTGAAGGCGCGCGTTGTATCTGGAAAATTGACTTCAGTGTCGTCCGGAACTAAAGCCGGTGCAGTTGGTTGCTATGACGCTCGGGCGCCTGGGGCTTGCTTCTTCTCGATACAGGGCGCAGTTCGGAAATTTTTCGGCGTGCTCCCGGATCGGGTTGTCTCATGGTTTCCAGTTTTCCAGCTCACCGGAGCATTTGAAGCACTTGACTCGGTCCCCGACCCCTGTCACAGGAGCAAAGTTGTGTGGCAAATAAATGACGGGCAATAAATAGAAATGAAACCACTTTTTTAAAAGAGCTTCTTTTTAACAGTGTCTCTCCCTTACCCTACAAATGTGTAAAACATACCTACATGACCTATCGCAGAAAATAAAAGTCCCCATATTATCTTCAAATCACCCCCGCCCCGGCCTGGTTGGCCGTACGCCCCAACGTTGGAAAACTGATATCGCCTTACACGTGCGTTACAGTCAATGTATTGAATTCACTTGAAAACAATTTTACCATTAATAATATTCGTAAAGCCTTGCAGAGTAACCCTGGATATCGTTATTTCTAGACTACAAAGCATTGTATACTCTAGATTTAGTTGGAATCTCACTCCAGCCAAAATATGTCTATCTATCTGTCCATCTATCTATCAATCTATCAATCTATCTATCTATATATCTATCTATCTATCTATCTATCTATCTATCTATCTATCTATCTATCTATCTATCTATCTATCTATCTATCTATCTATCTATCTATCTATCTATCTATCTATATCCATCTGTCTATCTGTCTTTCTGTCTGTCTGTCTGTCCGTCTATCCACCCATCCATCCTTCTATCTATCCATCCATCCATCCATCCTTCTATCTATCCATCCATCCACACATCCATCTATCTATCCATCCACCCATCTATCTATCTATCCATCTATCTATCCATCTATCCATCCATTCATCCACCCATCCATCTGTCTATATCCTTCAAGGATGCACTGTGATGAGATGCAACTAATCCATGTATATAATAAATAACCTTATTAAATATACTAGCTCACTTATGATCCAATTTATCTTCAAAAACACCTTTCTGACAACCAATGAAGATCTCTCAATCCAGACAACACATCCACAACGAACACGCAACACATCCGCAACGAACACGCAATACATTCACCACAAACACGCAACACATTCACAACAATAAAGGCAACACATTCACATCTTAGCATCGACTACAACGTATTCTGATCCAGTCCCACCTGTGTAGTAGAGTCCGGCACGGACGAATTCTTCTTTTTCCGTGTCGCTTATCGACCAATCCCTGAAGGTCTTCAGCCGTTTCGATGCGCTCGACCAATCAAATGACTGCGCTGCGACTACTACAGAGCTCTCGAAGATGGCGTTGGGACCAGCCAATGGGGCAGCACGGTCAACTCCTGTTCTTGAGACCACGTCTGAAATTTGAATTTAAACTCATTTTATTTTTTAAAACCTTTGTTATAACCTCGCTTTTGTTCGTGTGTTTCTGGCTGGGTGGAAAACTCTTTCAGGGGAGAAAAGAGTATATTTAGGTTGTTGGATATCATTTCCTCGTTCACATCCTTTTCTTGTCGTTAAGGTTTGGCTGAGTAAATATAAATCGGATGACGTCTCCGTGAATTGAGAGGAAAGAAAGTATTTAGAGTCAAAGTATAAATTTTAAAAAACTATATTATTGGGTCTGTTTTAATTGACCCTACCGAACATACTGGAATCGAGTTTAGAAACAACAAACAGGATTTCGGAGCCAATCCAATTGGTAGAAGTAGGCGGCAACCACGGGCAAGCTACTCTGTTTTACAAAAATTTGAACGTACCCCATGAACTAAAATAATTTTAAAATGCATATAAATGATTTATAGAAAAATAGGTTGTTTTTAGGTGCTCTTTAATTTGTAATTATGAAAGGGAAAATTAAGATGTATAATTCTAATAATATGTTGAAAAATTACATTAATTTTTTTTTTGAAACTACCCTAAGGAATACACAGTCTAGTTTATATTTTGTATGACTTTCACCGCATCGAATCAATGAGAAATTAGTGAAACACAAGCGTGTAAATTTATTTCTTAAAGTGTAATCTACAAAAAAGCGATTGCTCGTCTACGTCATGTGACTTTAAGTCACTCGTTTTCTTATGACGACTCTTACCTACTCATTGATTGCCTTTCAACCCGTCTGAGGCATAGGCCGTCTGTGAGATAGCCCGTCTGAGGCATAGGCAGTCTACAAGAATTTTCCATACATCGCGGCTCTGTGCTTTCTTTCCCAGTTCCTTCCAGGTGTACCCCATATTTTGCGTGTCACGTCTCCATGTATTCTTAGGCTTTCTTCTATTTCTTTTTCCATGTGGATTGCATGTTAGGGATTATATGGTGATGCTATCTGGGTGTTAGCGAAGAGTATGGCCCATCCACATCCATCTTTTCCTTATGATGCCTTCAGCAATAGGCTCCTGATATGCCATTTCCAGTAAGTCTTTGCTGGTGATGGTGTTTGACCATAATTTTAAGTTCAGGATCGTTCTGAGGCAAGTATTTTGACGAGCATCACAATAAAAAATTTTCTTTCACAATTTCGACACAATCACACGCAATGGGAAAAATGACATCAACTACAACTCGTACACTTCACCCTTCACTCACGCATACACGTCACCGCTCACTCACACATACACGTCACCACTCTCTTACATATATTCGTCACCACTCCCTGATGTAATCATACAATTAATTTTTCTTAATGAATTATCAACTTGTAATACCCCCATGAACACCTTGGTGCACAAGAGTTGCCTGTTGGTATGTAGCGGCGCCGCCTCTGAGGTTTAAAGTATGGCCATTAGTAAGTCTTGAATCATCGTCGGAGCTGTCAGAACATTCCATGTCCTAAGAAATTGAAGGGGAAAAAAACAGAAGAAAAATATAGCGAGGGAGAAATAGAACGTTGCCTTATCTTGAACGTTCAAGAACACACGAGATTCGTGCCAGCACCACATTAATGTAACATATATATATATATATATATAATATTCGGTACTGTATAGGAAATGTCATTGATGACACAACAAATACACACACATACATTACTTCCAATCCATACAGAAATTTGAACAAATATATATAGAGCTTTCTTTTTTTTTTTTTCCTTTCTTTTTTTTTTTTTTTTGGTGGTGGGGAGTGTGTTTGTGTGAGTATGTGTGTGTGTGTTTGTATGTGTATTGACATTCTGATGACTTCTCGAAATGAAAAAAAAACACGGACCAAGTCTTGACAGAAAAGCAAAGAAAAACAGAAAATTATGTATGTACATTATCTTTGCAATTCTCAGCAAAGCAAAGTACAACTAAGCTATTTTAAAATAATAACAAAATTGAAATAAATACGAAATCTAGCCAGTCTGCGAAAACATAGAGTTTAAACTGGAGAAATTATGTTCAATTTTTCTTCATTTCTTTACCCTAAGAACATCTTATTTATAATATTAAAAATATATCAATATTGACATGTAATATATGCACAATCATTATTATATACATCATTTCTCACAAAAAGATGTTGACCTAGATCTGTTGGTGGACATCTTAAGATCGCCTCACTCTATTACTGCCCCCCCCCCCCCCAGCAAATACTGAAGGGAAATGAATTAACGTGTAGTTTTTATATATATTTTAAATATATTTTAATAGTATAATAGCGGTAAGAATGCAATACGATGATTTTAAACGAGATGTGATTAACATTTGAATAGCTTCTTTCATCGGAGACTTTTGATAGTTTTATTTGATCAGTGCATCTCTATAGACAACATCACTTTTATTGAACAATCTTCACAGATTCTGAAGATAACATCAATTTTATTGAACAGTCTTCACAGATTCTGAAGATAACATCAATTTTATTAAACAGTCTTCACAGATTCTGAAGATAACATCACTTTTATTGAACAGTCTTCACAGATTCTGAAGATAACATCAATTTTTTTTTAACAGTCTTCACAGATTCTGAAGATAACATCAATTTTATTAAACAGTCTTCACAGATTCTGAAGATAACATCAATTTTATTAAACAGTCTTCACAGATACTCCAGGTGATTTGTTGTAAACTATTAAAATCACGAATGATCCAAATAATTTTCTGGGCGCATTCTTTATATATATATATGTCTTTTTTAGATCAAAATGAAATAAAGAACAGTACACGGAGTTCTTGAAGAAATGCGAAGGAAACTCAACACTAACATCAGTCCACCATGTTGCATAACATCATTTTTTTCTCTCTTCAATAGAAGATAAAATCTTCATTCACGATGCTTACTTGAATTCCTCTTCGATGAGAATTCATAGAGCTATTACAGTTTCATAGCGACTTGGGTAGCAGTCCTAGAAAAAAATATTTTTTTAGATTCAGATTTGACAAATTTTTAGTATTACTTCTCGAGTAACTTTGACATTTTCGTACAATTCTAGAATGTTTAAGGTTGGCTTTATAGACGAATAAATTATATAAGGATAAATGAGAAATTAATTTTTAAATGTACCTTGTTGTGCCAAATGCATCATTTGAACAAATTTTCGGCAAGATGTGGTGGAATGTAATAGATATTTGAATTTATATACATCCAAAAATGCGATAGGGCCGCCATCCTTTTCTGAAATGTAAAAGTGGGAAAATCGGAATGTATATATATATTTAATTTTTTTAAACCATTTTCCCGTAACATTGATCAAGCTCAGAAACACGCAGAGCCACGTAAGGGCTATAATTAATTAAAAAAAAAAAAGCTATTTAAAACATCCTGAGCTGGCTCAGACGTTGAACAACGTTCTGAAACACGTAATGGTCTATTTTCATTTTGCCTCGTAGTGGGTTTACCCTATTATGTGTGGAATATGTTTAGTGAGACATGGCAAGCAATTGTGCTTTCTTTTTGTCCTTCTACTCGCATTTACATTAATTTTTTTTTGGACACACGTGACTCTATCGCTCAGTTGATCGTGGCTCATTGCATCTGCTTCGTTCAGTGAATGGTCGGTGTAGGGTGGGTAGGAGATAGAACGAGCTCCTGTATGGGTGGTTCGACGGAGGTGCAGTGGCGTAGCGAGCTTAACTCGTGCCCTGGGTGCAATACTTTTTAGCGCCCCCCCTATTCGAAAACCATACAATATTATATGTAAATATACCATTTTGCGCCCCTTTGTGATTAGCGCCCGGGGCATGATGCCCCCTTGCCCCCCCTCGCTACGCCACTGCGGAGGCGGGTTTAAACTTTGGCTCAAATTATCGTTCGTTGACAGCGTCTGCTTTGTTGAGTGAACGGCCGGAGAGGGTTGATTAGGAAAGTTCAGATCTATTTATTACTTTTATTCCCAAGTAAAATGTTAAAACAACTCATTCGTTGTTTAAAAAAAGAAAATATTTCTACTTTGTTTCGATTAAATATTACAATTTAAATACTAAAAAAGTAGAGAATTTAACAAATATTTTTTTTAAAAAGGGACTTTCTAAAAAATAGAAAATAGTTTCACGTTTTCTTAAAATGCATTATGCAAACAAAAACAAAAAAAAACAAATATAAAAAAAAATTAAAATAAAATAAAAAAAGGAGTCTGTGAAAAAAAATATGCTTAAAAATCATACTTTTTAAAAATCTTATTTAGTGTGTTTAAACCAGTATTTGGTTAAGAGTCCTTATTTTTAAATACATTTTAAAAATATTTTAATTTATTATTTGTTAGTCTGTGTTTGTAATCCAGCTTTCTGTTAAACGTGTGGTTCGTTTAGATTCTGTGAATTTTTTATTTTTTTTTTGGTGTGACAATCAATGTCTAGTAAAACAAATTGAGTAATGATTGATGCGTGGTGTGAGCCCCACAAGAGAGAAGAGAGGGAAGAGAGGGGGGTACGACAATGGTTTGGATGGCAAGGTGTTTCACTGAAGTTTTCAAGCATCTTACCATGTCTAAAAATAGCATTCCACAAATTTCTGAACATTGCCATTTCAGTAACTTTGAAGGAGACAGTGAAAAAAAAAAATAATCAGTTCACTAGTTCTCCCATGGCAGACAAAGTAAAGAAACTATAGTTGCTACCAACATAATAACGACTCTTCTTTAAAAAGCAGCGGCAATGCTCGGTTAAGTTTTATTTAAGATTAACACAATTGATTATTATTTTTTTGTTAAGGACGCCAAAAAAATCCACAACATGAGCCTTCAGTAGGGCTTGCACCTTGTGGCGAACGGTCAACTACCTCACCGCGACATGAACATCCCACAGGCCTCACATCATGTGGGAAATCCGTTAACATATCTCACCGCGACATGAGCCTCCAGCAGGCTTCACACCTACAGCAATCCACCAACTGTACCTCGCCGCCTTATGAGCCTTAAACTGGCCTCACACCTTGCGGCAATCCGTCAACCTACCTCCCGCGAAACTCCCCCCCCCCCCCTTTCCCGGGGAAAAGCGGACAGAACAAGAAGATTTATATTTTATGCTTATTGTGTCAGTCTTCTTTGAAAGTGGGTCGAAATGGATCCAACGCTGCAATGACCGGGAACAAAATTTGAGAACCACCGACTCAGACAAAACCTGTTCCATGTATCTTGTCACCTACTTTTCCGGCTATCCATTCTTTGTTTCCTCAATTTAGCCATCTTGGGGCGATTCAAAGCTCATAGGTCACATCTGGAGCTTACAATTTTCATTGGTGAAACATTGCAATCTATGTCGCATAAGAGATGGAATCGGTGGGCCGTCGAGCGTGAGCTCTTAATGCCCCCCCCCCCCCCGGCGCTCCCCCACACAAACCAGAGCACTGAAGGACTTAACCCGACTCCAGCCCGTGCGGGAGGGCGCCGGGAACCTCCCCCTTGACCTAGAGGAGGCCCGATTGCAATCTATTAGATGTGTCGGTTGTTTTAATTAATGGTAATAACAGTTAAGATTGAATTTTGTTTTGGTGTTAAAATGCATTTCTATCTTATTGCTTTGTGTGCGCGGGCGGGGTTATTGAGGTGGGTGTGGTGTTGTTTAAGAGTTGAATCGATAGTGCGTGAGTGAATTTTGGGTCCAAGTCCGAGATCAGATATCCGTTTGTTTGACCCTCGCTTGTCGCAGTCACAGACTGGCAACTAAAAAAACCTTTCTTCACGACCCGGGTCATATAGAGATGTGATCTAATTTTAAGAATTGGGTCGAACAATTTTTCACAGTGGACTAGTAATAAGCGGGAGGGGGGGGGGCGCGCAATCGACTGCAAACAGGCTAGAAAAAGGGAAATAAGCGAAACAGCGTATGGGGAAAACCTGAAAACAAAACAGAACGCAAGAAAGCAACGCCCTAGAAGCAAGCCTTGATGCGTTTTATGAATTTTTCCTCGGGCTTTCCCATGCTTTGTTTCGCTGATTTCCATATTTCACAGTGCACTGAAGTGTTCGCTCCTTTTATTTTATATCAACTGTTGTTCACCAAGCAAATGTTTTACGATATCTTTAAAATGACTTCAAATTAAACACAATTTTATGCTACGCTTATAGGAAAACTGTGTAGATCTTTCTTTGTTGTCTTTAAACTTTATTTTAATTTCAGATTTTTTAAATAATTTATATCGAAAAAAAAAATACATGAACAAAAAAAATATCGGGCATGGTGTCCATTTTGTTCATGAACCTCTTGTCTAAAAAGCCACAACGGGTTTTTTTGTTTTTTTTAAATGGGTTAACCGATGATCCTCAAAACTATAATTCAAACTACCTCTTCAGGGTGGGCTGCTTATTCAATTGTATCTCACCGAGACATTGAAAAAATGGACATCACGGACATCGCAAGGTTAATACTTGACTCCACACTCGTGCGTACTTACTAAGATTTTTTTATTCTCTACCCACGGAGTTAAGATGTGCAACTCAAACTTCACTTCCTGTACCGGTCAACGGGGTTTAAGCCAAGTTTTTTTTTGGGGGGGGGGGGGGGGTAAAAATTGTAATTAAAAATATGGTTTCAATTTGTGTTTTGCCTGCATAATTTTACTTCCTGCATGATGTTTGCCAGCGTAATTTTACTTCCTGCATGATGTTTGCCTGCGTAAGTACTTCCTGCATGATGTTTGCCTGCGTTATTTTACTTCCTGTATGATGTTTGCCTGCGTAATTTTACTTCCGGCATGATGTTTGCCTGCGTAATTACTTCCTGCATGTTCTTTGCCTGTGTAATTTTACTTCCTGCATGTTGGTCAGTACGAGCCACCCACTGACATATCCATCGTCATTTTAAAAAAAACAACGCTTTGAATCCTCCATTTATCAGCCTCACTAAAACAAACATAATTAACTGATGGAACAGAAACGTGTGTTTGGGGGGGGGGTGTAATATTATGAATATGCTGGAGTTTGTGTGTATTGTTTGTATTCTTGACCAAAAGGTTATCGAAAACTCAAATGTATGCGCATCCAAACATAACAGGTTTTCCAAACTCAATGTCCACGCATCCAAACATAACGGGTTTTCCAAACTCAATGTCCACGCATCCAAACATAACGGGTTTTCCAAATTCAATGTACACGCATCCAAACATAACAATTTAGTGTGTCGTACTTTGAATGGCTAGCTCGTCTTCCTTAGTTACATTGAGATATCATGAACTCTGTGGGTTGTTACATATATTTTTTTTCAAACAGATAAAGAAGAATACAAACCAATTTTTAAATAAAAAACGATGACATGTTTATTTAAATTTAAATGCAAAAAATTCGAAACAAAATGTATTTTTCTTTATCGATAATCTGTATTTTTAAAAACAAAATCATGTAATTGTTCATGTTTGAATGAATTCTATTTCCCCTTTTAATTCCAACCCTTTATGCATTATTCAGAAAATTATGGGCAGTAGCATTTGTTCGTCAGGTAAAATGAACACACTTTAAGGCTTTTTTTTTTGACAGGTAAACAGCACACATTTACGGTAAAACTTGACAGTAGTACAAGAGACCTCCGCACTGCATCAGAAGTTGGCCCGGACCCTTCCGTCTACGTGTTTCTGACACACAGGACATTTCTCCACTCCGGCACCGCACTGCATCAGAAGTTGGCCCGGACCCTTCCGTCTACGTGTATCTGACACACAGGACATTTCTCCACTCCGGCCCCGCACTGGGCACACGTCACCAGATGTCCGCAGGAAAGAAACGTGACAACCACGTGACTCTCCTTACACATCTTACAGAGAGGTCCCTTTCCAGCGCGCGTCTTTCTTTTCTTAGAGCCAGCTTTGGGAAAAAAAAGACGTATAGTAAACAAAAATTTTGTAATTTTCACTTTAAAATGCAATATATATATGACCTGTTATGTAAATATGTTTAACAATACTACACTGTTACAACCAGACATGTTAACATCATCATTCTGGTGTAAAGGCACTAGTGCATTACTGATGTAATCGATTACAGTTAATGTTTGAAGACCTGTGGTCGTGATCTTTCAATTGTGTAACTCTTACATCTTACACAAAAGATAGATTGATATGAAACATTCATTTCGCAATTTATTTATTTTTTCTTGATATAAATATTGGTAGATAAAACTCTGAACCAAATATTTATTACTTTATCAATGAAGGTCTTGTTCTAGGTATAAAGGTCTTGTACTAGATATAAAGTCTTGTACTAGCTATAATGGTCTTGTACTAGCTATAAAGGTCTTGTTCTAGCTATAAATTCTTGTTCTAGCTATAAAGGTCTTGTTCTAGCTATAAAGGTCTTGTACTAGCTATAATGGTCTTGTACTAACTAAAAATGAGGTTTTGTTCCAGTTATACGAGTTATTTTATTAGGTATAAAAGTCTTGTACTCTACTATAAAGGTCTTGTACTCTGCTATCAAGGTCTTGTACTCTGCTATCAAGGTCTTGTACTAGCTATTGTATAATTTTCAATTTGTATAGGCAAGGACGTCATTTGGGTATGGCAGCGTGAGGCATTTGCCCCCATCCCCGTGAATTTGCAAGTTTGATTTAAATTGTTATGTACTGTGGTTCCTCCAGTTATAAAAAACTTACCAAGCCGATCGAGTTTTGACGCCCCCCCCCCCCCCCAACCCCTTTAAAAAAAAAACAAACCTGAAATGACGCCCCTGTGTATAGGTCGTGAAAATACTTTGGGAATGGATTACAAAATGTTGTTATAGACCCAGAAACCGTACACATATTGAGCTTCTGAACCGTACATGGTTTTAGTACACAAAAACTTTCCAGCTCCATTATTTCTAAATTAAAATATATTCGGTTTGTATACGTATATATAGGCTGGGGTACCACGCTATAGAAAACTACCCATAATAATAATAATAATAATAATATTGTGTCATTTTTATTGGGTTAAACAGCTATGACGGCTAAACGTAAGTAAAAATAATTTAATTTAAATAAAATAAATAATCAAATGAAACGCGTTGTCGTACCTGTGATGGTCTCAATTTCTTTAGGGCTCAACATAGAATACAGAGAAGCTAATGAGCTCTGTAAATAGAAAAAAAACACAATATTACTGGGTTTTTTTTAAAATCTTATTTATTGTGTAGAAAGCAGAGTTCATATTTATGAGTTTAGAGGTCTTCATTACGTATGGGCGTAGTATATTCGATTTTAGTAACTTTATCTCCTTTTGTCGATATTAAGCTAAAACAGCACCAATGGCATAAAAAAATATTTAAAAAAAAAAAAAAATAATAATAATGGTGTTAGAACCTTTGGACGTTGTACGCTACGACACATGGGCTTGAGAATAGTGAAACATAAATGAAGCAAATATTACAGAACCGCCAGAAAATCAACTTGATTACAATTTCTCTGCAAAATTTGCAAGTGTCACAATCTCGCATTTATAGATCTGCATGCTGAGATTTGATTTACGAATCGTACACGCTAAAGGCCGAAGGGGGGGGGGGGGGAATCAGCCCCGAATGGCGCTATTTTCCTTATGTGACGGGGCGGCGTTTTCTGTCGACTGCGGAGATTTGTTTTCGTGGAAATAGGGGGGGGGGGGGCGCGGACGCTTAGAGCCAACACCCCCCCCCCCTTTTTTCAGGTGGCACCAACCTTAGCTACGGCTTTGGTACACACATTCAGGTTTAGCAAATATAAGTTTAACCTAAATACGATTTCAAAGTTGCGGTCCACTGTTAACTTTGTAATTCCGCCAACGAATCCAGACGCCCCCCCCCCCCCCGACCCTACCGCCCCCTCTGCCAAAGCCTTACTTTTTCTAGTTCTATTGGTTCTGAGCGTGTATATTTTTTCTTATGTCTTTTGTCGTGTTTCACCTTCACGTTTATTAAAGATGTGCACGACGCCATTACTTTGCAGGCATCCGTCCGTCACAATGTGACGGGACGATGGTGTTAAATTCACGGGACGAAATCCACATTATGTCACATAATGTCACCAGCGGACAACAGGAAATTAAAAAAAAAAAATAATATTGAGATAAATAGACGGGTATTTTTTTAAACGCCGCAGTGTGATGATGGTCGAATTACGCTTGCATTGGTGATAATGAAGGTGGTGATGATGGTGAGGAAAATAAAGACACGATTGCGCTCGCAATGGTGATAATGCAGATGGTGATGAAAACATAAGGACGCCATTGCGATAGAGCGAAGCTTTGTACCTCACCGGCTCTCCTCCACTCCTGCACCGTGTCCACGAAACTCTGACCCACGAGGAGACGAATGTGACTACAGTATGGGAACCACTTGGCATGCAGGACAAAGACGTTGCGTGAATGGCTCCAGTTTCTTATTGCGCCGCCACAGTGGTAGCAGCGTGTGGCATCTCCAGCTCCTGTAGAATTGTTTTCCAAGGGTTTAATGGTTTAGATAAATCTTTTCTAAAATATTTTTGGATGTTGATTTGTCAGTTGTTACTTTATTTTTTTTAAAGGCATGTCAATTGTTTATACTATAGTTTTTATGTTTTAATTGGCTGTTTTTGTATGCTATATTTTAATGTTTACGTTATTTTGATGAGAGTGATCAAAGCGCAAGGGGCTATTATTTACCTTGAGTTTTCTGAGTTCTCAAGAAAATCATTCTCTCTTTCTTAATTTTTGTTCTTGTTGTTGCTCTAGATATAGGCAATTGCATTTCTATAAAGCTTGCTTAGCTTAAATAACAAAACTTATAACGGTTTCTTAATGAAAAATAATTTTTTTTTTATATTTTTTTAGAGTACTGGTCGTCAATCCGAGGCTCCGGAGTTTTGAATATATATGTGTCCATCTACAATGACATGCGGCTCCCAAAATATGTTTTAGCTACAATAATTTTTAAATGGCTTCTTAGTAAAAAAAACAACAAAAAAAAAACACAGTGTCAAAGTTGTTGACCCCTGACGATGAAGTCCATCCTTTAAATTGTAAGGGAAAAAAATTAATTATAAAATAAAACAATGTAAAAATTAACAAGAAAAGCTCAAAGATGATTAATTTCAACCTTCATAATAAAATCCTGCCGCGGAAAAGTCACGTGGTTTCAAGGGATGACTTTTGGGCCAGCCCTTGAAAGTTTTCAGCCTCTCTTTTTGAGCGGTGTGACGCAAGCTCTTTGGTGACGCGGTATCTATATTTAGAGCTGCGTTGTTGGGCTCCTCTACTATTTCATCACCTTATAGATAAAAAAAAGGGGGGGGGGGGATAATGCTGTTGTTCTATTAATTGTGACATTTTTAGTATATTAGTTTCTCTTTAACAGTGATTATATAGTCTTGATTTTTTTGGTTCAATTTATGCTTAAATAACAAATGTGTTTTTTTTTGGTCAAGTCTTATTCGTTACTTGACTAGTAAGAAGGCTTATGGTCGAAATGGCCGTTAATATTTTAAGCCCTTTCTCAATTTTTCCCATACCCCTTTCCTGTTATTTTTTTATATACAAAACAATCCGAATGCCCCCAATCTTTACTCACTGCTCGTAGACACCAATGCTACTAAGATTATGTATATATATATAATATATATATATATATACAACAAACACTAAAATATAAACTGTCATGTCATTGAAATGTTGAATGAAAATATAAATGTTGAACTACCTGTTCTTTTCTGAACGTTTGTAAATACAATTTCCGTCTTTGAAGTTGATAACTTCTTAGAGGCTGCACTTTTTCCCAAGGAAGTATCCATTGCAAAAAAAGTTGAAATACTATCTATTAATAAACGTTAAAATAAATTATTATCTGTTAATTAAACTTTTTTAATATTGTAACTTTCTTTTTTTTTAAGTTAAATTTAATGGAATTCTAATTTTAAAAAATTATAAATTAAATTTTAACATTTGATTTCCCATGTAATGATAAGGCTCCTGTTCACAGACCTTTGAGCCATTTGGAGTTAAGAGCTTCTTCAACCATCTGATAGGATATCTTCATGAGAAAGTAAAAAAGGGGGAGTTAAAGCAATATGAATCTGGAGTAGTTAAATTTAAGATGTAGATGAAAGTCGGTGGTGTAGACGATCTGCCTTTGGGAACCAGTGCGGGTGCCTTATTAACACTTTTTTATCCCCAGGGTGCGCACCGCATCACAAAACAATATTAGAAATATACATTATTTTCGTATGTGTGTTCTGTATTGATGATATTTTAAATAGGTGATTCCATAATATCTTCTTAAACTCCAAATCCACTGAGGGTTTATGAGATGCTGAGGCATTTAATAAGTAAATGATTCAGCCATCTCGTGCTTACCTACTTATAGGTAGTGATAATAACAAAAAAGTTGAATAAAGTGTTTACAAATTGAATATTAACCACGATGAAAATAGTGCTAGGCGTGAAGGCTGTTTTTATTAAAAAAAATTATTCAATAATATAATTTGAGGCAGCTGTGTACATGGCCTATAGTCAGGTCCATATGGGACAAACAATTTCCCACCGGAGCAAAGTTTTTTCTTTTGAGTCCTCATTAAAAAAAAAAATTCGACCAAAAACAAGTGTTTATCCCAACAGTTAAACTGTCAGTAGAAAACACGAGAACCGCTAGTTTGACGTGTTTTTTTTTTTTTCCTTCGGTTCTTGTTTAACTGTCCGATATGACGACGGTTCTATCTTTCCCCTGATTTTAACGCGCCAAGGGACTAAAAATAAAGCTTACACCACTGAATGAATAGACATGTAACTAGAGCATTGAAAGTCTATTCATATTAATACAATTGTAACGAATGAAGATACAGGAATGCGTGACGATTTCTTCAATAGGAAGACATTTGACTTTTTTTTTTTTTAATCTTTTTTTTTTTTTCAAAGCAAATGGGAAATGAATGACGCAGGAAAATTGTAGTTTTTTTGTTTCGGATAATGCAATTAAATTGGTACTCAGCTATTAATGAAATAATGTTTTTTTAAATTAAAAAATAGTAGTAATAAATATAAAAATAAGAAGAAGAACAACAACAACAATAAGAATAATAAGAATAATAATAACGCCAACGATACAGTAACGCAAAGTACAAGATAAACCTGCTCATTGGTTTTGCTGAGCTCATTCACGGTATCAACAAACGTTTGACCCAGTTGTTGACGGACGTGGCCACATTTCGGATACCATCTTGCATGTTCCACCCAGATGTCACTGGCGTAGTCCCAGCTCTGCAGGCGACCTCCACAGTGAAAGCATCTGACCCGGTCCCTTGTGTCTATAAGACATAACGTGTGTCATTGTTAAAAGGAAAGAACCGCGCCAAAAGAGGAAGCAGTAAGCAGAAGTATTTCATTACATGTGTGAGACTTAGTGCCATACTAACGATTCCGTGTGTACTCTTATCATTGCTTTTTCATTATCATAATTTTTAAACGGTCTAATCTACATACAAATATGCAGACACATTTCAAGATTTAACATAAGAACAGGACGAGAATCCACAAAAATTAATATTTAAAATGTCGTCAATATTTTAAGTACAACTTTTTTATTAAAGGGGCTAACCATTCATCTTTTAATTGGTTGTTTTTTTTGTGTTGTTTTTTGTGTGTGTAAAACTGAATAGCTTGCGCCTGGATACCTCCCACTTTTTTTTTAACATCCGGGGTTGTGCTTAATTCCTGTTTGATGTTTCTAATCTCAATTCGTCATCCAACGCATGTTTTCGTAGCCAAACGACGGCCTCGAACAACGATAATCGTCGCTACGACAGCCGAAATGTCACATCATAAAATGGCATCAGCGGGCCATCCAGCTTAATGCTTCTTATGCCCTCCTGTTATGAAGGATGACGTATTTTTTAGCCCGACTATCTCGCGTCCCACGTGCATGACCCCTCGTGAACTCTCGTGACCGCCTTTGAAGTGTGGCTAGAAAAACCTTATTTATTCTAGTCAGGAGAACTGTCGAAAATAATAGAATATTCTGGATAAAACGAGAAGGCAAAACAATGCATTAGACGGTTCTAGACATTAGTAGGAAATGCCTATAAAAGGGCTGACCGATAGAGAGTGGGAGAGATTTTGTTTTGGTCACGAGATGCTATAACATACTTTGTTGTGTGTAGAGTTTTCTATTTCCTCATACAATTTTGTGCTCATTGTATTTTTATATACAGTACCGGTACCAGCAAATCTGTAAGTTTATAATTTTAATCATATTTTCTCTTGCTGTTACTATTTAATTGAAGCTCACAAATTAAAAAGTTATTAATTGTAATTAGCTCTGGCCTTGATTGTCGTTTTATTTGGTATTATTTTTAAATGTTGGTATCGTCCTTTATTATGGACCGTTTCTAGAACGAGCCATAGTCTAAAATTAAGAGATTAAATTCTCAATTCATAACGGTCCGTAATACCTCCCCAAAACAACCCCCCCCCCAAGCCCGAATATCGTGCCGCGAAGCGGTACGTTGGAGATGTCCCTTTGCCAGGACGGCCCCCATTCCAATTCCGCTCGAACTGAGTTTCTGCTGAAGGCCGCCCCAACCCAAGGGCACCCGGTCTGTCCGACACTGCGCATACACACAGTGCACACGATCGACTTCCTTACCCTGTCTCTGCCTTTTTCTCCAAATGTGAAAACATCACAGGTGGCAGTCCTATAGGCACTGTTTAATTCCGGAAGGTACCATGCATGCCTTGGTCTGCTCACGCGGGACACGCCATGGTTGTCGTGCTCCCCGGGTTTACGTTGAGGGGGGTCCGGGGTCCAACGCTTCCAAATCGGCAAGACACCTGAGAATTGTCGACCGGAATCCCCGGTGGAGAGCTACGACAGCTGAACTCCTTGATTGGTCATTTGTCAATGGAAATATTTTATGACAAATGGTCGTGCCCTTTGAATTGCGTAAATGTTTTCTTTTCAGTGCACATTAAGTCTGAGTTGAATGTGCTTTGCTATAGATATGATGGGATGTATGTTTGTCAGCGATTTTTAAAAGAAAATATTTTTTTACCATGTAATGAGAGTGAATGTGGTTGTTATAGATTAAATATTCTCTGATGTCATTCAGAGTCCCTTCTGTATGTGACCATCTCTTCTGTTTGTGACTAGCCCTTCTGTTTGTGGCTACCTTATCTGTTCGTGACTAGGCTGGGGTACCGCGCTATATAAGAACACAGTAATAATAATAATAATAATACCCTTTCTGATTGTTACTACCCCTTTATTTTTTTGGCCAGCCTGTATATGTGACTCGCCCTTTCTGTTAGTGGCTACATCATTGCTTGTGGTTGTGTTGAAACACGGGTATATCAATTTTTTAATTGAAATGTATCATTATTAAAAAAAACGTATATTCATCAATAGGAAAAATCGTTGCCATACTCATTCTTGACATTTCATAAATGTTTAGTGTATTATTTATAAATGTTTATATCACGTGATGGAGATGAAAATGTTAATTGGAAATATAGCTAATTTTAGCTAATTTTTTTCAGCTCATATCTACACACACAAACTCACTGACACACTTACAAATACAATGGCTATTTAAAATCGGTCGGCATTAATTTAATCCCATAAAACTTTTTTTTTTTTTTTTTTTTACATTAAAGGAAATTATCTACTTTTACAACTAAACAGTAATTCAAGTATTAAACTTTAAAAGAAAAAAATAACTGACATACTTGTGTAGTAAAATCCAGCCTCTGAAAGATCACATGGTTTCAAATGATGTCCACTCGGCCAATTTGCAAAGGTCGGCAATCGGCTGGCTTTGGAAGTATAGTCTGGACTCTTTGGGGTTTTCAATATGATATCGTCTTCATTGTTGTATGGAGTGTTATTATTTTTGTAGTTAATGCTGGTGGTGTGTTGGGGTGAAGAGTGTGTCCTCTCTGAACCAAAACATTTCTGATGACAGGAAACTGTCGTCACCCAGATTTCTTCCTGAATTTCCATGCGTGGCTCGCACTTTGTCATGTTTGAAGAAATAGTGCGAGGTATTGCAGTGTGTATATTAACATCTTCGCTAGTTTTCTGTCCAGAAACCTGGTCTGGCTTTTGCATCTCCGTTTTTTCAACGCAGTGCGTGCTACCTCCTTTGACCTGGAGTTCATCACCAGCGCGGTTCGTTGAAATGGGAACATTGGCGCAGTGTGTCTTTGTCACCATTGGACAAGTTGGATTGTGGATGTTCGAAACGATGTCCCAGGCGTGCCAATCTTTCTTGCGCACACCGCAAAAGTAACAAGTGGTCGCGTCATCCGTCTCGTCACCTACCCCCGTGTACACAAATCCGTCGTTAGCCAGGAGCGTGGCAGATTTTGCAGCTGTCCATGGACACCTGACGTAACTAAGAAGGCGATCCCTTTCATTTCTGAAATCGTGCCACTCTATTCCATCAACACACCGAGGATGATTTCCCACTGGCGCATCACTTGTATTGAAAACTGTTTGTCTTACTGTTGGTCCAGCTTCAAAATCTCTTTTGTTACCCGGATCTTGCATACTAGCTCGCATTCTAAACTAGTCGCTAGAACTCCCTGTTGGGCTGGCTTGAGTTTAAGTTTCCAATTTTGGGTTCAGCCAATTCCCCCTTTCCACTTCTCTTCAATGCTGTGATAATATTATTGTACAAAAAAATACCCGTTATGCTTCATATTGTTTCTTCCATTATTAGATTGTAATGCCTTATTTTTTTAATATTTTATTTCTGCTGTCTTTTCATGACATTTGATGTGCAGGATCTGTAAATAAAACAAAATGTAAATTTTACAGGCAAGACTCGTCTTAAAACAAAATGTATTGTTTAATTATCGTTGTCAATTGTATTATTATTTAATTTGCCGTGGCTAAATCAAGGAAAAGCTAAATGGATTTTATAATTTTATAAATAAAGTTGATTTGTTTATTGAACTAAAAATGGGTTGTGTGTTTGTTTATTTTTGTTGTTGCTTTTGTTTTTTCTTGTTGTTTATTTATTAATTTTTTTGTTTCGTTTTTTTTTCTTTTTGTTTTTTTAGGGGAGGGGCTTTTTTCTAGAGCTTAAAAGTAGGAGATGACCCAAGGCTTCAGCAAATTTTTTGTATAGATAAGACAGATCCCCTTTATTTAATTTGGTTAGTTCTGGGGGAAAAAACAAATTTACCAGCGCATTGTTTCAAATCATAAATATAACGTAAATAATGGAAGAGTCAAGCTACGACAAAAAACACTACAGGTCCGGGAACAAAGATAAAACGATCATTCATTCCCCAGACCTTCCTTCAAAATAAGATCGGGAGCTTTAAGCTCCCTCGATTTCTGTACAGGCATTTATATTTATTGATGAAGCGAGGGCGACTTTTGTAATCCTCGCCCCGGGGGCAGCTTTTCTTTGGCACGGCGCTAGCCCTAATCAACAAATACAATTATCATCATTCCCAACCAATGGGCGCAATCTAATCTTGATAACGTAAAGACAGACACGATGGTGTGTGGTAAGATTCACATCACACAAACTATTGGAAATCAATACCTGTGTGCTTTCAAAGCCTAATTGAACGGTTCGGTATAGACGCATTTACTAAGATAACGGCTTGGACATAAGTAGAAGTCTATTGGCAAAAAATCGCAGATGTCTTACGGTTTCTACTTTCGGATGTTACAACATTTACACATCTAATGACATCGCCCCAGTCAAATTACTTCAAAGAAAATTTTTTTATCTTCAATCTACAGGTTCATGTTGACCTGAGCAACCTGAGAGGAAAATCATCTTGTCTTGGTGTAACTGGAAAATACCAGTTCAAGAATTGTTTAATTGATTAGAAAAAAACTAAGATGGCAATCAATTTTAATGGTTTTTAAAGTACTTTTATTTACGCATCGATAAAATATTTTAAAGTGAATTTAAGATAAGATTATAACTCCAATATAATACTAACCCTTTGAAGTGATCTGCTTCGGTACATAAATTGAATACAAATAAACTCATGTTGTTACGGAAATTCCTTATATTATATTAAATCATCGGATTTATCCGATGAAACTATTAGTTAATCACACACAAAAAAATGAAATCAAATACTTAATAACCCATGAAGGATTATATGATTTTCAACACATTTTAAAACAAATTGCTCGTTTGGTAAACAAACAGTTTTTGATGTAGACTTTATTTAAATTCAATCAATAAAATTTAGTTAGAATCTAACTAATTTAGCGAATGTAACTAGATTTTTCAGATTCCAGCTTATAGCAAGACTTCGTGACAACCTGTTACTCGCAGAAATTTAAGAGAACAAAAAAAGAAAAAAAAGAAAGTTGATCTGAGCTTTACTTTTATTATAAGTACCGTACTTCAGTCCATCGAAATAAACCCGCTATTTAAGTGCAGTCACATATAATCAAACTCGTCACGTGACCTTAGGGTCACCTGCCATTTTTTTTCTTGTTTTTTTTTGGCCACGTCATTACGTGGATATTACAGACAGGTGACAGTTGGCATACCACCGATACCTTGTACTGCTAGTAACGGTAATTCCCAATCAGATCACAACTTTGCATTGACAACGTAGCAACACGTCAGAGCGATTTTTGGAACTATTCCAACCAGGGTTTCTTTCAGGCATACCCCCGGGGGGCTCAGCCCCCCCGGAGCAAGTCAAGTGCCCCCCGGGGGAAAATGTGTAAGAAAAAATAATTTTTAAAAAAATACTCTAAATTTAATTTTTATAACATTTTTAAAAGTTATTGAAATGTGTGCCTTTCATCGATTACAATTATTGGAACAAATAAAATATCGCTTTGTTCGATATATATTGATGATCCATATCGTTCAGGTTAAACTTGTTACATGCTCGCAGAAATCGATGATAAATATCGCATTGTTTTGAAAATTGGCCGCTCCTGATCATAGGCTAAAATCTTACTTTTTCTTATTCGCATATATCGGTATCTTTTATTTAATTACATTTTGCAGCTGCACTAGTTGAAAGACTTTTTAATAACACTGTATTAAACTGCCTTTTCATCGATATAAATGTCTATAAATTGAATATAGTTCTTAATAATAATAAACATGTGCAATCTGTTTTTAAATTATATTGTATAATAGCATCATGCTTTAAAAAAATCATTTTTAGCAAACATTTTAATGTAGTAGATTCCATAGATGTATACTGGCTAAGATAAAATGAAAATTTAAAAAAAAATAATAATAATAAAAATTATAAAACAAAAAATTAGGAATTTACCGGTTGCATACAAATAGTGGACATTTCATCAATAATTATTAAATCGAGTGCGTTTCTAATTTTTTAACACAGTTTCGGGAACAGAGTAAAATGATTTTTAAAAAAAAATAGTCTTTATTTATTAAATCCCCAATGACTTTTCTCTGTTAATATAATAATCATAAACAATCTGCCCCAGCTGTTTGAACTATTTTTAAAAATTTTATTTTAAGATGATAATCCAGTAGAAAGAATATAATATATATTTAAACAACGAATAAAAAAATCGAGTATTTCGATTATCTTGTAAATGCCATTTTTGGTAGTAGTTAAAAAAAAATTATATGGAAATGGTAAAAAAATTGCTTTCAAGTATAATATCGAAGACGCAAGTTGTAATGATCTGAAGCAAATTATAGTAGTCTAAAAATGTTAATTAACATTTCAATCAACTGAATATTGAGAATTTAAACTTTAATTTTATATGAAAACAAATCACACATTAAGAAATATATGATGTCTTTTATAAACAGTTCATGATTTCTGAACAATTATGTCGGTTATATATGATTTATAAATAAATACCAATTTTGAAAACCCATTAAGATATAGTCTATAGCCTTTTGTACAGAAAAGATTTTTTTTCTTTTTGACTTTGGGTGAAACTTGGAAATATTAAGAAATAAACGTATGTGTTTGGCTTTTCTTTTTCGTTCAAAATGTAAAACTGTTTTAGCATTTCTTTATATGGGATGGATACCTTTTTTGGAAGGAAGTCTTTTTTCTTAATTTTACAAATATTTTGTAGTAAATTCATTATTTTTATGTAGTTGATCCCAAAAATATTTTAAAATAATAACTTTAAAAATACATTACTTTTCAATTTTAAATTTTTTTTTACATAACACACTTAGTCAAGCAGAGACGTCGCTTGACTTTTTATGGCACCTGTGCTACTTAACGGTTTTGTCCTTCCCTACCTATCAGTAAAATGTGATAATTTAATTTAATTACAGCCCAACTTTAAGCCCCTAAAATATACGAGGCCCTATGCAGCTATACGGGTTGCAGACCTCACACGAGGGCTCTTAGGTCAAATGACACATAAAATCTTAACTAGCATCTCTCCCGTGGCTCTACAGTTAAGTGTATAATGATGCGAAACTAAATTTAACTACGGTATGTAAAAAAAAATAATACATTCTAGTATTTTGAATTTATCACAAAATGTCCGGGGTCTCTCGATAAAAAACATACCCTAAGGGCTCCCAACTGGACTGAATGTATTTAATATTGTGCTGGTGGAAGAGTTAGTGATGTCCTGTTATTGTGTTTTTTTTTTCTAGCGCTTCCCAACAACAAGTCTGAAATGTTTACATCAGTGGCGCTTCATCACATGTAGGGTCCTAACCTGCTCCACCACATACTTCCATTGGGATCGATCCATCGCTTTACACCTCCATGTGCGAACCCCAACCTTTGTAAGCCCCTCTCTACATCGTCGATCCATCTCAGTCTGGTCGACCGGTGAGCCGTCTGCTCCTAGGTTTCTGCCTGTAGATCGTTTTGGTTGCTCCAGAATCCGGCATCCTTTCAATGTGTCCTGCCCAGGGCAGTCTGCCTTTTTTTATATTGTTGTGACCATCGATGGGTATTTGTACAATTGATATAGCTCTTGGTTTGTACGGATTCCCAAAACAAAATTGTCTATCATCGGGTCATATATTTAGCATGTTCTCTGCTTTTCTGGTAGGAACCAACTCCCTCAAGTACTATCTCTGTATTTTGATTCTACTTTAGTAGTTATCCATCGTCATATGTATGAGTCGGGTAAGTTTGTTAAGGACTCCAAGTTCCAGCACAGCATCGTTCATGTATTTCCTGTCTATGCTATCATAAACTGATTTGTAGTCCATATATAGTTGGTGTATGTTAATGTATTCTTAGCATTTTTCTACGAGCCATCTAACAGTAAATATATGAACGTTTGAAATGCCCCTTCACACATTGTCTTAAAGATATATTGAATAAAGTGCATGATGCCCTCACTAGGTAACTCTTGTTACCATTGAAATATCCGCATCAACACCAGGCACAGAAACATTGAAAATCCCATCTACATTCATAGGAGCCATAATGATCAATAAATTGATCGTGGGCCCTTAATATACAGAAAAAGAAGAAGAACAATTTGCACCACAATGCATCACTGCATTTTGAATTTATTATTTTTAAATTAAAGTTACCCCTGCCCTCACTTTTGCTCAAACTCTTCGTATTCCTCAATTTATGCTACCCCCCCCCCCTTTTTTCCTTGACGTCGATCAATGTGACTAACGGTTTGAATCTAATCTTGTGTCAAATGATTTTCTTCGGCGCACCACAACCAGAATGAATTTAGTTTATGTATGGCACTGAGCGCCAAAATGCCTCCCCTGACGCTTGAAAAATTATTTTCCCAATCAATGAAAGTCTTATCAAAAACGTTCGAATCATGTATACTCCAAAATGCACCTCTTGATTGTTAAATAATCACACATTTTTTGCTGCCCTACTTCCCGATAAAAATTACATGCCATGACAGACAAATTTGGTGCTGATATATACACTGCCCAGCGGCGTGCCTAGTGTTAGCGCCACTCTAGGTGGGTTAACTTTTTTGCCCCGCTACCTTTCTCGATATAAACTCTGCAGATGTTCGAAAATCCCGCCGCTCTATCTAAAGAAAAAATGACACCTGGGATGTTCGCCCCCCCCCTCACTTCTACGTCACTGACGTGAGTCTTTGATGACAGGGGACAAGATTCATTTTACGCCCCCCGCCCCGCTAAACTCTGAAACCTATTATTTTTATCCATTAACACTATAGCCCATTAGATGCCCCCGCTAGTCTGGCGCCCGGGGACATATGTCTTATCTGCCACCCCTTAGCTACGCCTCTGGCAACTGACAACTGGCACTGCCCCCCCCCCGAACATCAAAAGTGCCCCCCCCCGGGGGAAAATTTCTGAAAGAAACACTGATTCCAACAGTTGGTTTCATTACATCTGCGGTGTTGGAATGATAAAACAGTTGAGATTGGTGGAGCGTGGGGAAACGCTTTTTAGAAAAACTATTTCGTCACTTGTCTTGGAAAGAAAAAATGTCATCAATAGCTCAGAAGAATGGTGTGTGTGGGGGGGGGGGGGTTGATAGTCTGCCACGGTTGTAAACTTCGTGGTGGCGCTAGTTTTGGTCGCCAGCAACGTCAAGAAAATGCATCCTATTTTTTAAATCCTTTTAATTAACTTCGCTTGCTGTTTGTGGGTGGCTGGCTGGCTGGCTGGCTGACTGCCTGGCTTTCTGACTGACTGACTGGCTGTCTGGACGGCAAAATATTCGGACGGCTAATTGGCCCGCTTCCAGTCAAGCTATCGAGCTGAAATTTGGCTCACATACTCGTTGCCATGACAACACATTCTGTCAATTTTTTCAGCACTACCTTCCAATCCCAACCCCCAAAATGACTTTTTATTGTATTTCAAAGGAAACATAAAACAAAATTTCCCGATAACTGCGCAAAATGAGGTTCTTTTAAAAAAAAAATATCGCCAGTGCGTTTGGTGCTAAAATATTTTCTTTTTTTGTTTTTTTTCTGAAAATGTTGGTGATATAAATCTGCGGTGTAAAAATGAGTGGGAATTAGAATTAGAGATAAAAATGTGCCGTTGCGAGCCTTGATGGCGAAAAACACTCATTGATATTCTTATAAAGTGCGTTACTTGTAATGCATGTTTAGTCAAATTTTCATATCCCACCCTAACCGCTCGATTTTGCATTTTATAAAAGATTTATAAGAAAAACTATGTTTTTAGTGTTTGTTTAATTTCAATCTTCTATATTGAGTCTGCTTTTCTTCTTGTGGATCTGGCTGGTTGGCCACATCTTCGGACGGCTATTGACCATTACGGCGATCGTAATGTAACAGAAACTAGAAATTAATCACCTAGCCGGGTGGGCGGGGGGGGGGGGGGGGAGTTTTATTTTATTTTGGCCATTAATTTTTTTTATGAATGTGTAGACTTCGTCATAAAAAGGCTACGTGTGCGAGAAACTTTTGTTTTGCATCGCTAAGGCTTTTGATCAAAAGTAGTCTGAAATTCTCTGGAATTCCCGGAATCCGTGAACAGGTCAGTTAAGCAACAAGATGAAGCCTAGGGATAGAACTGAACGGATAAAAATGTGTTTTGGTGAGGTTGATATCAAAAAGTGTTTAGTTTTGACAACAGCCTGCATAAGAAATTATTTCAAAAAAACATTTTTTATTTTTCTTTAAAACGATGCAGCATAATACTTTTTGTGATCCGTAAAAATTTTTTTTTTTTTTTGGTGTGTGCATAGTATTGAAACAAACCGAATGCAATTTTATTTTCTTTACAAATAAACTGCGTTGATTTTTTAAAAAAAATTTATCAATTAAAAGTGACACTCATAAGAACCAAAAAATCTTTATTGTAATAAAAATTCCAATTCAAGCAGACGTAAACAAAACAGTTTATGGGGGAAAAAAATTATAAACATTGAAACTCGAAAAGTTCATATTGAAAATTGAGTATCTTTAATAAATCACAGCCAATTCTACAATAAGCAAACATTTGTTATGACAAAAATGAAATTGAACACTTTAGTTTTATTCTTCACAATTTAATTTTTTTTAAATCGAATAATGTATTTTCATTACAGCATAAAGCACACACATGTTTTAAAATTAATCAAACATCAAGTTTCTCACTATTCAACAGTACTCTTCGCAAGGCGTGCTTTTAGCTGCTATTTTATAGTGTTTTTTTTTTTTTTTAAATTCGCATTTTTTTTAAATTTTAAATTATTTAAAAACATGTTCACGCTATTTCCCGAAAATGCACTACTTGATTAGCAGCTTAAAAACAACAAAACAAAAAACCTACGCCTATTCCTGCAATGTTTAGGGAGTTAATTGAATTTAGAAATGATCTTTTACTACAGCGCAATCATTTTCCAATATAAAGGCAAATGGAAACAGAGGGAGTAAATGTTGTTTCTTTTTAATTTACTTCTTACACCTGTTAATTTTATTAATAGGTAATGATATTTTCAAGTCCCCAGCTTTCAGCGGCTGGCTAAAATTAGTTTTTTTTTTTGTTTTTTTTTTTATTTTAGAAACATTTTTCTTTAGTAAAAGGGTGTTGTGTAAATTTAAAAAAGAAAAAAAAAGAAAGTTAATTTTATATAGATTTCTATTGCTTACAGGCCAAGCGTGTCCACGTTTATAGAAAACATACAGTTATATAATTAATACAACTCTTGATGAGTCAGCGATTGGAAGCATGGCGGCATCGCGACGTTTCGGTGGCGGCACCGGGATGAGATCATTCGATGAAAAAGCAAGAATTGGATTAATTAGCTATGCGTTAATGGAAATCTATATAGTGGACCCGTGCAAAAGCTAAACATACTCACCCCCCACTTCCCAAAAAAAAAAAATAAGTGGCTAATCTAAAATTGTGTAGATTTTTTAAAATAGTTTTTAATGAGTTTTTTTAAAAACTTTAATTCATTACTAACACGTTAACAGATTCAAATAAAAGCTGAATTTCAAAATACATGAGCTTGTAAGGTGCGTCTGTATTTTTGTAGTAGATAATTCAAAATTTAAAAAAAAATAGTTTGTTATTATCAATACATTCACGTATTAATCCACGTTCTATATTTACAAAAACGTGACTTGTGTTAACATTGATTGGGATTTATCGACCACTTGTATCCTCATTAATTTATTATATACAATGCTGAAATATTCCCAGCCATCCCTATGGCGCTACAGCCCATGCACAACTGGTGCTGAAATATTGATTTATTTAAACATACGTTCTTCTAAGTTTGTCTAACTTTGGCTAAGTTTGTCTATGTTTGTACGTTTGTAACTTTGTTTTTTTTAAATTATTTTTTTTTAAAATATAATATAATTCATGACTTTAAGTTTACAATTTAACAATACAAACTCAATTTACATGTTGAATAATTCGTGTATTAGATCTACAGATATTATTATTATAACTCATGCTAGTGAGATGCGTTATAGATGACTACCTCCGGCTAATGATACTCATACCAAACAGCGCATAAATAGACCAATGCTCATCTTTTCTTGATAATTGCATCTTTCTGTTAGAAACTATCATTACGTTTAGCTATGGATTATGATTCGTGGCCAAAGAAGCGCAACATGTTTTAGTAAACGTTAAATTTGATATTTAAATATGTGCTTGAACGGAGGAGAGAGAGAGAGACCTGGGTGGTAGCAGTGATGTGCTGTAAAAAAAATAGGGTGGTGAAAATATGAAAAGCTATTGAAGGTAATGATATTATTGTTTATGTATTGGGTTATATACCCGCTAAAGAAAAGTACACAATTGTTGAGTAGCGGTAAATATATTGTTGTTTAAATTGAAATTTATAATCTGAAAACATATTTTCTGAAAACGTAGCCCCCCAGCTTTATTCTAAAGTAAACCATAAGCTTCAATATTCCTTACATCGGATATAGTCACAATGGCATAGAATAGTAAAGAATAGCATAGAATTGGCATAGAATAGAATAGCATGGTATAGCATTGCTTACACGCCGAAGGACGTGAATGAGGATTAAAGAAGCACTATTTTTTAAAATAATACTTATATAACTTCTGATTTACTTATTAGAGAAATAATTTAATCAATGAAAAATATCACCAAAAGCAAAGAAAAAAGGAGAAAAGGCTGGGATGTAACTAGTAATTTATGTATATATATAATTTTAGTTTCCTTCAGTCTTTTAAAAGTATGTTTAGTGTAAAACGACTTAAAAACACAGTGGAAATTTGTAAACTTCTCTTTAAAAATATAATCAACATATTCAACTCGTTTTAAAAATAGTAATCCTTTTCATCGACGTTCATCCTATATGAAGGCCCTGACCACGCCTTTGACGGTGACCCTGCAGACAGGACAGTCCTTCATGGCCGAAGCACACTCGGCACAGGACACCAGATGACCACAGGGCAGGAACACGACGGCCACCTCCTTGTCCATACAAATCTTGCACACGGTCTGTTGGCGGAGCTGGTTGTTGTGCTCTTTTATCCGCCTGATCGCCTCTGTTGGTAGACCAGACATTATAAGATGGAGATCTTGTTGTTTAAGGATCCTAAATACAATATAATTTGACCTAACGTTTATTCACAAGCCTATTTGAATGAACCCTTTTACATACGAACAACCGATCCAGTTAGATCACTTAACAGTAACACATATTAAAACTAGCGTCCAGTCATAGAACATAGAAGTAGCAGTTACATTGTTGCTAATGTGTTTTTCTAAAGTTCTTAAGAGGAATAGTTTTTCAGCATAATCGGCTTTCAAAAATAATAAGCTTAAATTTTCTCGAAATGCGAAATTTGTTTTAATCTATAAAATACTGTACTTAGTAAAGTCCACAGCAATAAATTTAGATTTTTGCAAACCCTCTTCAATACTATGAATACTATGCACAGAGAAACCCCCCCCCCCCCCCCCGTACATATGTAGGGGCCAGAATGATCAATACATTGATCGTGGGCCCTGAAGATATTGACGAAAAAGATCAATGTACCTTTATCCTCAGTGAGTGTTGACGATGTAGCCCCGCCCACGGGTGTAGATGGTGTTTTGGCGAGTCTTGGTTTCTCCAGTTCTTGTAGTTTAGTCAACAACACGTCAGAGGATAGGATTATATCTGAAATTTAAAAAAAAAAACCATAGACGACTGATGATGATGATCATCATCAACACATTCATTTAACTCTAATAATTGCATTACTCGTCTGATCTAATCAATGCGAAACTGATTAGACAGTAATCTAGGATGTAAGAAACTTTTGTTTTGGGAAAAAAGACATATTGCAAAGTTTTCTTTTTTAGAGATCCAAAATAAATTATTTAAAAAAAGGGGGCAGCTTTAAAAGTCACAATCCATTAATCCATATGGATCAAGTCAAAACAATGATGTGCTTTGTGACATGAAATAGAAATTTCCTATAATGGATACAATCAATTGTTCTAGTTGATTTTTTTTCTAATGACTTATAATTAGCAGAAACGTCGCAAATAATGATATTTTACCTTTTCCTTTAATTATTTTAGCAACTTGCAGGACATCGTTGAGAGAATAGCCGAAATCTACAACTGTCAACACCGCAGGGTCTCTCTTCAGGGGTTCCATTTTAGCATCTGAAATTGTTTTTGTTTCACTTAAAATATTGAAGAAATCGATTGATACAGTTGAATATACAAATATACATTTATATTGTATACCTTTCTTATTACCTTTTTTTAAACAAAATCATTTATAGTCAACTGTGTCAATAAAATAGATACTTCAATTGTGGAGCGCATTTAATGCGCGATTCCGCAAAATTCAAACAATATTAATGAAACTATCTAGAGGATATGAAACGAAATGTTATATTAATATTAAATTTTAGTATAAGTTGACAAACCCAATGAAGAGGCTGTTGCGGGAGCCTTGCACCTCTCTTTGACCGTGGCGAACGAAATCTGACGAAACAAAAAAGATTATGATAAACATTTAAGATGTCTAGAGTGTTCATGTTCAACATTGAAAATGTCTCAATGCCTATTTTAATAGCCTCACATTGATAAGTCTCTCCAGTGTTTAAAAAAAATAACGATGCAATTATATAAATATTAGACAGAAAATTAAGCATCTGACAGAAAAGTATACATTTATGAAACGAAGTGGTTATTTGCACCGGGGTACCAGAAGTGAGAGATCGGGATTAAAAAAACTATTTAAAATATTATTGTTTTAAACTAAAGAAGTACGTTTACAAACGTATAGACCATTCATTTATCTTTCATTTGATACCTCATTTTGTCTTACAAACCCAACAATAATATTTTAAATAGTTTTTTAATCCCACCCTCTCACTTCTGGTACCCGGGTGCGAATATTCGCAGCCTTTATAACAACTTAAAAAACACAATTTTCTAAAGATGAATATTTAAGGATATTTTTTTAGGTCTCACCACATCTAAAGTTTTGTTCAGTTCCTGAACTGTGTCCACGAAAACTTGTCCCATCTGCTGGCGGATGTAGGCGCATTTAGGAAACCATCTCGCGTGCTCCACCCACACGTCGTCCTCGTCTTCCCAGTTTCTCAGACCACCTCCACAGAAGAAGCATCTGGCGCAGTCGCCGTAGCCTGAGCATTTAAGAAGACATGTCATCAAATAACGAAAGTATTATACTCAATCCATTTATTTTATTTGTAATCCCCGAACTGATAATAAATGACTGGCAGCGTTCTTGCTGTGTGAATGCAATCGTTGTAAAGGAAATGTTGAAGCTTGAAGTCAAAGGACCGGATAATAAAAAGAAAACGTTTCGCCTAAAAGCCTTCTTCGTCAGACAGCACAAATATAGAGATAACAAAAAAAATAAAAATGCGTAAAAAACTTTAAAAACTTAAGTGACAGTAGCTTGCTGTGTTGTAGAAAAATATAGCTTGAGTTGTTCACGCATTTCTATTTATTTTTGGTTTCCTTTCTTTCACTTCAAGCGGCTACACGCCTTGTTCAACGAAATTCGTTCATAGTTTTATTTGATTAGTCACATTGATCTAATTTTTTAACGGAGGCAAAATATATTGCTTAATGCTTTTTGAAACTAAATTTATTTTCAATTAAATAGCATTCTTTTACGAAGCTTTTTGAAAATTTTGCTTGAGAAGAATAAAGATAACATAAGATGGTATGTTTAATATAAATGGTTTTTTTCTCTTCAAGATCATCTTTTTCTACTGCACAGCGTACTTAGTGTGTCGTAATTACCGACCTATGTTTACGTGGAACAGGGTGGTCATATTAACCAAAATGCTAAATTTGGGAGTCCTCCCTGCATTAAAAAATTAATAACGGGAATCTTCTGTAGAATTTTAATTTTTAATCAATTTTTTTCGCTTACCCGCGAAATAAAACCCAGCATCAGCAAGGTCTTCTGGTTTTAAATGATGGCTCAGCGGCCAATTGCCAAATGTCTTCAGCCTGGTTTCTTTGACAGCATATTCTGGTCTTTTCGGCCTCTCTGTGATAATTCCCAGTTCAGCGTATGTGGGCCCTTTGCCATTCTTCTTCTCACCATTGTTTGTGGTTGTTTGTGAAACGGTGGCGCTAATGGAGCTGGCTGATGTTGTGGCGGCGATTTCTACATTTGGTTGTCCAGCGGGTGTCAATGTTGTCTGTCCGATAAATGTGGAAATATTTGAAGCATTATTTGCTCCTGTATTCCTTGGTTCCGTTGAAACATGGGGCAAAGTTATTTGTGGAGAAGATGGGACAGACGTGACATTCTGGGCCACGGAAGCTGAAGATCGTGTCGTTTGGACGGATATATTTGGAGGATTCGTTTGCATTTGTCTTGGTGTTGTTGCTGTTGTTGTTGCTGTTGATCCCTGGTTAGTTACCGTATGTTGAAACGTGGATCTGTTTCGCCAGAGTGTTCCCCGCCTCATTTCTTCTGAATTTAACTCATTATTTTCTGATGGGTTTCCTCTTGTTGATGTGGGATGGTTGAAAATTGAATCATGTTGTTGGGCGCCATTCTCACCATCTGCATCAATGTCCCCCAAACTTTGGCTAACATTTCCACGTGTGCCGAGTCCCTTGCCTGCATTGATATTCACTGCATGTTGACCCGATCCATTGCTACAGGTTGAGTTTAACTGGTTTAACAAAGTATCAAAGGTTTGGCCATCATTTTGAGAAGACCTTATAGGAATATTATCACAGTTGACTTTGGTCACCATTGAACAATTCGGAGACATTTCTCTGTGAATGTCCGAAACAATGTCCCTAGTTTGCCAGCCGTGTTTCTGTACACAACAAAAGTAACAAGTGACTGCGTCATCTCTTTCCTCCCCTTTCCCCGTGTAAACAAACCCATCTTCAGCCAGGAGCATGGCAGATTTAGCAGCTGTCAACGGATACCTCACAAAACTACGAAGACGAAATTTTTCTTCTCTGAAACAATTCCAAGAAATACCTTCAACACTCTCGGGATGTTCTACCTCGGTGTTGTCCGTTGCGTTGTAGACATTTACGACGGTCGGTTTGACTTTAAAATGTCTTTGATTACACAAATCTTCCATAAAATCTTTAGGCTTTCTTTGAATAGATAAACTGTTTGTTGATTCGCTACTTTTGTCAAATGCGTCCCTGGACTTCTCAACGTCTCCCTCTCTGCTATTAAGCTGTGTTTTTATTGCCTCGATGGACTCATTTAATTCATTCACTAATCTGTAACCATCGTCCCTTTCAGCAGACATAACTCTTTGTCTTGATTTCATCCGTTCAACTTTCGGTCTTTGTGTTCTTAAAAGACAATTATTTTTGTTGTCTTCTTGAGTTTTTATTTCCTTGCGTACAGAAGGCATTGGGTTTAGCTTTGTGACAGTTCGATTCATTTTGCATATTTGCTTCTCAGATTTCATTCGTATATCATTTGCTGTTTCTTCTTGATTTTCTGTAAAACTTTTTGTAGCATGGCAAACAGTGGTTCTGCCAGGGTTCCTAAATGATGAAGATTTAATCGATAATTAAGAGAAAATACATGCACACAAAAAAACGTATTAATATTTCAAGATTAATAAATACATTAAGAGATGCAGTATATTAATTATTTGGTTGAGTCAAGAAAAGTTTTATAAGATCTCTTGTGCTTGGGTATTCCTTGACCCAACAACGGAAGCTAGACAAATAAAGAAATCATAGTAAACAATTATTAATTATTACCCAAAAGGGTAACATTCCAAGAGTGGTATCAGGTATTCGGACTTACTTAACTTTACCGGATGAAACAGCCATTTAGTGTTTTTTATTTAATTATGCGTGGTAAGAAAAGGTAATGTACAGTACTATTTAGACACTCACTTTTTCAAACTTTTGTATGCAATATTAGACACTCAATTTTTCAAACTTTTGTATGCAATATTAGACACCCACTTTTTCAAACTTTTGTATGCAATATTAGACACCCACTTTTTAAAACCTTTTGTATGCAATATTAGACACCCACTTTTTAAAACCTTTTGTATGCAATATTAGACACCCACTTTTTAAAACCTTTTGTATGCAATATTAGACACCCACTTTTTCAAACCTTTTGTATGCAATATTAGACACCCACTTTTTCAAACTTTTGTATGCAATATTAGACACCCACTTTTTCAAACCTTTTGTATGCATTATTAGACACCCACTTTTTCAAACCTTTTGTATGCAATATTAGACACCCACTTATTCAAACCTTTTGTATGCAATATTAGACACCCACTTTTTAAAACCTTTTGTATGCAATATTAGACACCCACTTTTTAAAACCTTTTGTATGCAATATTAGACACTCAATTTTTCAAACTTTTGTATGCAATATTAGACACCCACTTATTCAAACCTTTTGTATGCAATATTAGACACCCACTTTTTAAAACCTTTTGTATGCAATATTAGACACTCACTTTTTAAAACCTTTTGTATGCAATATTAGACACCCACTTTTTCAAACTTTTGTATGCAATATTAGACACTCACTTTTTCAAACCTTTTGTATGCAATATTAGACACTCACTTTTTTAAACCTTTTGTATGCAATATTAGACACTCACTTTTTTAAACCTTTTGTATGCAATATTAGACACCCACTTTTTAAAACCTTTTGTATGCAATATTAGACACCCACTTTTTCAAACCTTTTGTATGCAATATTAGACACTCACTTTTTTAAACCTTTTGTATGCAATATTAGACACTCACTTTTTTAAACCTTTTGTATGCAATATTAGACACTCACTTTTTTAAACCTTTTGTATGCAATATTAGACACTCAATTTTTCAAACTTTTGTATGCAATATTAGACACTCACTTTTTCAAACTTTTTGTTTTCTTTCGTTGATTTGAAGCACTCCTGGAGAAGCGGTTGAAGTGCCCACTCCGGACAAGCTGTTTTTTGTCGTAAGGCGTTTTTATCAAACTTGTATAGTCTCTTTGATTGTACCATCTCTGGCCTTTGAGCCGAAGACTTGCACTTGAGATTTTTGTGTAGCTGTGTTTAATTCTTTTATAAAATTTTTCTAAGCCCCAAGAGCCCATCTCTTGTTTTCTCTTAATTTAAAATTTTACTGTAATTATCGAAATGATCTAGCGCCCATCTGCCTGCTGTGTGACAAACCAATAAATTCATAACTGCCGTTACCGTTCGTTCCTCCCACGACTATAAAGTGTCACGGAAGAGGTGAGCTGCTCGGATTAATCCTGAAGAAGAGATTTTTTTGTTATTGACATTGGCTTTCAAGTAGAATGAGAAATAAAATATTCTTAAAAGAATGAGGTGAGTGTTCCACAAACTTGCAACGGGGTAGGAGCGTTCTACAGTTTCTCTTTGTCAAACGTGTCTGTGAAATTGTATGTAGATAAAAGTGGGCCATACTCAAGAGAGGAAATTATCTATCGCCTCAACTGGATTGGCATTTTACTTGTGCAAAGTATTAAACATAATAAAATCGAGTAACCATGTTTTATTTTAACTTAAAGATCGTGATGAGACATAGGACCACACACTGCACTTTTTAAAGTCAATACTTAGTTGGTGTTTTAATTCTCGCTGTTTTAAATCTGCCGTTAAGCAAATGTGGGTTCAAAGGACACATCCCTTCCTCTGTTCAACGAGCTTTATTATAATATGGTTCAACGAGCTTTATTATAATATGGTTCAACGAGCTTTATTATAATATGGCTCAACGAGCTTTATTATAATATGGTTCAACGAGCTTTATTATAATACGGTTCAACGAGCTTTATTATAATATGGTTCAACGAGCTTTATTATAATACGGTTCAACGAGCTTTATTATAATATGGTTCATCTCCTAACAAATTTGTGTAATTTTAATTCTAAAATTCAAATAGGGGGCGGACATCGTGTCACCGTTATCTTCAGCAGCCAATAATATCATTTATATTTGCAAGACTTAACTAATTCATGATAATATTTCTATATATAAATGGAACGCTAAGAGGTAACTTTTATGTTTTATAAAGCTAGCTATGTAGCCCGATTGCATAATCTCATGACGTGTATTCTCTTACGTCGTTTCTAATTTTATGCTCGTTTTAACGCGACTATCATGACGTTGGTGCAATGTGTTTCAAAGCATTGTTAACATTTTATGATTTCATCCAAAAATTGTACATCCAATAAATAATGGTCTTTAAGTTATACCACTAGGTGTTTAGGCACTCACACACATAGACACATATAGACACACATAGACACACATACAATACATTTTGTTTAAAATCGATAACTTAACAGACCTGCAACTCTCAGATCTTCTGGTCGTATGACGTTAGTATCATACGGGGAATTCCCAATGGTAGACGCGTAAATATTGGTCACATTTCCGTCCTACCCAATGCTCTTTGTGAACAAAATTGTTTTATAAATAGAACCAGCGTAATGTAGTTACTTGGTGGATAAGCGGAGCTGGTACAGCTGAACTTAGTTACTTGGTGGATAGGCGGGGCTGGTACAGTTGAACTTAGTTACTTGGTGGATAAGCGGGCCTGGTACAGTTGAAACCCTCTCCACAATCTCAAGATAAAAAATTGATTTTAAAATTTTATCAAAATAAATTAATACATTGATTCGTTACACTTCAGACGCGTGTGAAATACAATTACTATATATTTATTATTAACATATTTTATGAACCTCTCTCCATATATATATATATATATATATAGAGAAAGAGAGAGAGAGATAGAGATAACCACCAAACAATGACGAGGTATGAGCTACCCATGTACAAAAGTTATTTGGAAAAGCCTGCATTCAAGTAACGCATTTTATATGAATCACGCTTAGTGCTAACGTCTGAGAATTGTATCTTGCGCGCTTTTGAACACAGCGATTCGGCCATGCATACATTCATATAGAATTCTATGTGCATAATATTTATATAACAACATATAACTAAACTTATTCTATAACAGCACCAGCTGTCTTATTTGGCGTAGTAGAAATATATATATATATATATATATATATTGACCAGACTTTTCAACAAAATTGTTTTTAAATTCAGTTGTTTACTGAATATATATATATATATATATATATATATATATAAAATAAAGTTCATTTCAAAAACAAACACGCTTCATCCTTTTTTAATTAAGCCTCGAAGCGCGGTACAAGGTCAACCATATGTAAAAAAAATTAATATATTAAAATTTAAAACAATACAAGCCATTATATAACGAGGATACATGAGCAAGCTGGGAAAAGGAAGGTAGACTACATCACCCCAGCAGGTGAGTTCGAAAAAGACGTGTTTTCAACTCAGTTTTGAAAGACTGCAGTGTCTGGCTTTGAGATAGGACGGCGCCAGGTGATGCAAGCAATGGTAGCACAGAGTTGCAATTTTGTACTCTATGCGAGCGCGGACCGGCAGCCAATGAATCTCTCTCAGAAGTCTTTTAGCACGGTCAAATTTGTGTTTGCGCAGAACAATGCGAGCCGCATTATTCTGATTACCGGAAATATGTTTGAAAAAAATTTCGTCCACGGAAATTTGATCGAATGGAAATTTGATCGAATCTTTTTTTCAGTTCACACGTTAAAATTTTCTTCAAATTTCTTTTTGAACGCATTACACTATATAATTTAAAAGCGCATCTATTTTGCAAACACCTTCTGTGGTGAAGTTGTCTACCATCTTTTCCAGCTAGTTGTTATCTCCCAGCTTTTTTTTTTGTACCTTTAAAACCTTTTATAACAGTGGTTCTAAACCTTCCTAATGCCGCGACCCTTTAATACAGTTCCTCGTGTTGTGGCGACCCCCAGCCACGACATTATTTTCGTTGCTATTTCATAACTGTAGGGTAAGTGTTTTCCGATGGTCTTAGGTGGCCCATGGGGGAAAAGGGTCGAAGAAAGGGGTCGAGACCTACATGTTTAGAACCGCTGTTTTATAACTTAAGGGTACAACGCTTTTTTTTTTTTTTTTGTAGTCAGGAATCTTTTTGTAGAAGAAATATTTTTATAAAGGTTTGAAGGTTTTTTTTTTTCTTCGGACTATTTTCATTTCTTGCATGTCTTCCCGTTGGCAGCACAAACACAATTGGCACAATAATACGATTAAAATGGCAGATCACAATGACTCATTTATTTTTAATCAATGGGGAAAATCTTAGAAAATGCTGCTCTTTCGTAGAATTTAAAAAAAAACAACAATGATTGGGAATTCAAATGATAAGATAAGAAAGGCATCTAAAAACGTCCGTTAATAGCCCATTTGTTGAGTGCCATCACGTTACCCTATCAAATTATGTTAAGGTATTGGATTTTTTCAACAAAAAAATAATAATAAAATTTATTCAATGGCATTACTTCTCAAAACATCTTTATAATAAATTTTAAGAGATGACACAATTGTTCTTGGGTTTTTTTTTTCGAAAATCCTTTCATAATATATTTTTCTAAAGAATTTGAGATTTAAATTAAGAAACTTGAATGCTTGCGCTTATATAGGTTAAAGTTGATCGTATGCTTAGATTTTTATCTGAAAATCACATTTCTTTTAACTTATAGCAACACTTAAGAACTTTATAACCAGAATTATATTACAGTTATGCTGACACAAATATCGTTACATAAAGTATTTAGATAAATGGATATTATGAGTTCAGTACCCTTCGGTATTTGAATATGGATAATCAAGTGCATGTGTAATGAGTTTGGTCAAGAACCATCTATTTATATATCAGTATTCGTTGTTAATTTTATTTATAGAGCTCATAGAAGAGAAAAAAAACGAATTCGGAATGTTTTAAAAATTTCATAAGTCCTTAAGAGTTCCTTTCGGATAATGATGGATACATGTGCCAAGTTTGGTCAAGATCCATCAATCCATGTAAAAGCCTTTTTGGAACAAACACAAAAACAAATGTTCACTTTTACATATATCTATATATATCTATCTATCTATCTATCTATCTATCTATCTATATATATATATATATAATATATATATATATATATATATAATATACATATATATATATGATATGTTTTGAGAAAATAAAAATCTGAGAGAGAGACAAAAAGACACACGTACATCAATTTAAAGTTTAAATAGCACACCTCATCAAAGTACAGCGTCCGTAACGTTCTAAAGCAAGTAACTTATGGAGGGGGAAAAAAATTGAGGGGTGGGGGGGGTTCACATTTTCTGAAGTGAAATACAAGAAATTGAAACCCCGGTATTTCACTTACGGTACTCAATGCAGGAAGTAGTATGTTTAATATATGGTTCTGAGAAAGAAACCTTAAGCGTGGGAGCGGTTGGGCAGGATATTTATTGCCTTTGGAAATATTATTAACGAAGTGAATGCCTGGTTTGTTTTAGTCAAAGTATGACGTCATTAACCAGTTCGAGAGAGGTTTCTACTAGACTGCCCCCTTTAATGTGGGCGACAAACTACTACCGGTTTGAAGTACTGAGCTTTGTGACATCACGGGGAACAGGGCCATACATTTCTCTCATTGGCGGGATTTTTTTGTTGTTGAAATTCTTCATCAGTAAAATTGAGGTGGGATGTTGATAGTCGGTCTCTTTATGTTTTGCTGAGGGAGGAGGGTTGATGCTACTGTGGGAGTGAGTGGTGGATGGAATGGCAAGCCTGTGTTCGTTTTTTCTTTTCTTTGTTTTTGTGGGGGAGGGGGGGGATAATTTCTGTTAGTGTTATAAGTGATGGTTGGGGGGGGGGCTGATGGGATAGGGGGTCATTTTCTGTTGGGTTGGATGAGAAAGTGGGGACGTGGAGGAGGGAAGGGGTGGTAAATTTAGGTAGATAGACCGGCTGGTCCCGTGGAAGACTTAAATAATTTGTTCAGTATGGGGTTTAAGGGTTCTGGATTATCGTGGGTTATTGCGTTTGGCCTACCTGGTAGTTCGATCAGAATGGTCCTGTCGTTACGGTACCGGTATTTAGCTTAACCACACTCACGTTGATTGTGTTCATCAAGGCGTCATTATTCTCGAGATGTCATTCCATTCATCTTGGTGTCCTTTGTATTAGCGCCATTTCTCGTTCTCTTGGTCCCAAGCTGATCCTCTAAATTTCCTTCAATTTAACGTGAATCCATTGAAGGCACATTTCACAGTTTGTGTACCAGTAATCAGAAATCAAGTATACGCGACGTGCAAAAGGAAGTCACTATTGAAATCTTAAGTCAGAGGTGACGAACGTCCGGCCCATGGGGCTATATACGGCCCACGAGATCATTTGGTCTGGCCAGCCAGCGGAATTCAATAAATATAGGAGTGTGGTTTTTTTCATACCAACATCCTTACCAAACTTGCTGTATTTCTTTGATCGAACATCGCTGGCCTTTGACCCGAAGACTTAAACTAGCGAGTTATGTGTAGATATTTTTTTTTTTGAAATTTTAAAAATAATATTTTTCAAGATTCTGAAATCGTTTTTGCATTCTGTTTGTTTATTGTGAAACAAAGAAACTAAGTGAATCTAAGAATTGCTTTCGAATTCCCATCTACACTGTATTCTCGGGCGGTTGTGTTACAAAAATTTAACGAGAAAATGAATACAAAAAGATTTCTCCTTTTATAAGAAAGACTAAACAAAAAATAAAAAAAAAAACAATCCCAATAGGAAATTCCCTGAATTTTTGCCAGATGTTGCAGCCTGTGCGTCATATTAATACTGGAACTCAGAAGCCGAGCCCCCATTAAAATCGAATCCCGGGTGCGGCAACATTGTGGAGAGCGGAAGCTAAGGGCGGAGTCACAGACGGTTTAGATATAGGCTCACCGGGTTCCACCACCATGTCCCGGTACGGCAACCTTCTCCCTGTCATTTCCGTGTCATGAACTATCTGCGTTTGGTAATAGTTGATTGTCCTGTCTATCTTGGATGGTATATGTATTTATATTTAACAGAACTTGGTTGTAACAAACTCTATATTTAATGTAACAATCTACAACTCCATACGTGGAGAATGTCACGTCTAAGCGTGCACGGTATTTGGAAAGGTGCATTTATTATTTATACATTTCACCATGCTCAACAGCTAGAGATTTCTGGCGAAAAGAATTAAGACATGTAAATGACGCACAAGCCATCTAAAACCACATCAGTACCTGTCACTACTCACTATATAGAGAGACAATACAACTACCCATTTGGGAATATATATGAATATATGAAAATTTTATTATAGATTTTGCACCGGCATTTGTCACGCGCAATGTGATAGCGTTGTCCTGCTAGTAATGTTTTCACTACCAGTTTGTCTTTGTACCTCAATTCCGAAATAAGGTCATTTAAAAAATACATACCATATTTTAAGGAATATGAGACGCTACGGACTATAAGATGCACCTTAATTTTTAAGTTAATTTTTTTTTTTAATAAAATAACATTTTTTCCATTTATTGGAATTTCGAGTATAGGACGCACCTGAAATTTGAAGGCAATTTTTTGAAGTAAAAAGTGCTTCTTATAGTCCGTAAAATACGGTATTTGTATATATATATATATATATATATATATATATATATATATATATATATATATATATATATATATAGAGAGAGAGAGAGAGAGAGAGAGAGAGAGTGAGGTTGGGGGATTTATAAGTGCGTATGAATCAAACTTGCTGTAATTCTTTGATTATAGCATCGCTGGTCTTTGAGCCGAAAACTTACACTTGCGATATTTGTGTAGGTTTTGTTTTGTAATTGTTTCAGTTTTAATTGTTCCGAAAAATCCATTTCTTTTCCTGTTTATTTATTGTGAAATTACGTTGACAAGTTCAAAAAAGGCTATTGAACTACCTTAGCCACATCTGCCCGTTCTGTAACCGACCAATCAATGCATGACTTGCTGTTACTGTTCGTTCCCACATCAACTATAAAGTGTCTAGGAAGACGTAAGCTATTTCCGACTTATCCAGAAGGAAAAAAAAAATAATCGTTGCCCACACAGTTTAGAAGTTCAGATGGGAAACCCCCATTCGTTTCGTGTGTTACGTGTGTCCAATAACTAATCGCCGTATGCGGTATTCTTTTTTTTTGCGTCATGAGTATTTTAAGAATCGAAACTGCGTAACTAAGATTAATATTTGGGGAATAGGGGTGGGGTGGGGTGGGGAGGTTGAAGTGAAAGCCACTCTCACATTCCGAGTCCCTGGAAGTGATTTAAATATCTTATTATAATAAATTAAATATATGCATTTACATTTCCGACTCGGCATTCCACAATTTAAAAAAAAATATAAATATAGGAACGCGTGTGAAAGGAAACGCGTGGTCCACATCTCAGTTTAAATACTCTCCCTTAATTGTAGTGGAATCACAGGTCCTGGTGTTTTTCCCTTCCCGTTATTTAATAAGAGTGAACTTGCTCACATATTAAATTCTAGGCGCATAATTTAAATTAAAGAGGGAAAAAAACGACAATAATTTGAATTTATTAACATCATACTTATATCTGCTATTAAATCTTCATGCAGAAAACAGAAAAATCGATTTAGAGATTAAACCGGTTATGGTTATTTAATCTTATTATTCCAAGAAATTTAACCAGCACATAAATAACAAAATTTAAAAAAATGATTTTTTAAAAAAAAATGTAACTTGCTATTATATATATATATATATATATATATATATATATATATATATTTAATTATTGTTTCTTAGTTTTTATTATTTCTTTACTTGATATTTAACAAATAAAGAAATAACAAAACTACAAAAACATGAATTTGAAGAAAAAAAATAAATAATTAAATTTTAATTTAGAAAATGGCAACTTTTGACATTTCAAAAATTGATGAGAACAAAAATAATAATTTAAACAATGACAGCTTGGGCAAAGAATTAACAACAGTTGCAATAATTACTCCCCAACCTTCCCTCCCTCCCCCACACACACACAACCTCCAAAAAAAAAAAAGTTCCCATATTCCATGGATTTGTTAACAGACAAGGCTAAACTTAATAACTATGTTAATTATGAACTACTCAAACTGAAATTTAAACACGATCTAAAAGGCATAAGTAACGCTGCTTCATTAAGCCAGGGAACAAAAACACACACGACAAGAGTGTCTAGAGTCATGGACATGTCTTTCATGCACAATAACCCGTGGGGGGGGGGGGGGAGGGTGGAGCCTGGAACCGATGAAAACCTTAGTACCCGGATCAGAATAAATAAAGTGGGTGGAGCTTGCAACACACTTTAAAGATATAGAAAGAAGTAACTATTTTATTTAAACATAAAGTCAGGTGTTTTGGGTCCGCACCCCCCCTTTTATGGGTGTGAAAGACGGTGAACGATGACAATCGATACCCAGGGAATAGAAAAATTTATCAATTGGTGTTAAACATAAAGTTGTGGAAATATTGTTTGAAAATACTTCCTTAATCAAGTTTTTGTTTTTTTCAATTATTCGCTATATAGAAAAATTCCTATATTATATACAGTCTTTATTTTTAATCTATTCCATTCTTTTAATTTTTTTTTTCAATCTGTGCTACATTTAAGAATGGGACAAGGCGAGCATAGGAGACATCGATTGTTGTGATGTTGCTTAAAGTGATTTAAGATCTGTTCACTTTCTTCTGTTTTCAGAAATTACACAGAGGAAAACTATTTTTTTTCCCTCTAACAGGAAAAGAAAAAGGGGGGTGGGTGTGGAGATACATCCTTGAAAAGGTCCGACTTTTTTTTTTAAAAATTGTGCTCATGGGGGAGTGGCCTCTGCTTCCCCATTGGTCATGCTAAAGAGCTTACAACCCCCTCCCCCCCACTCCCGTACGAAAATTCAAGTCATTGACTTTAAGGTTATAATATTAATATTCAAATTTTTTATTTGCTCATTATCATTTTACAGTATGTACACACACACAAAAAGTCAAAAATGTTAATTAATTTGTAAGACCTGCGATTCTCTTTGTAACTTTGAAATTCAATTTGAAAAATAGGAGTTATTTTTTTTTTCTTCTTTCTTTCCTCAAAATTTAAATATTAATTTTTTCTTTAGTAGGGGTGAGATAATTTAACAGTTCGCAGAGTAGCCCTGAACAGGAGTATATGAAATATGGATGAATGACCTATAGGCTCAAACCTTTTGGAGTCAATAAGGAAGAGAAGGCGCAACAAAAGAATCATGAATAAATTCCTGCCTCATTTTAAAGTGTATACAATTATTTGCTAACTCACCTCACGAAATTTGTTAACTCTTTTGACGTGTTGCCTATTTAGAGGGATAGACTTTGGTAGTAGGGTGCTAAAATTACCTTGAAAAATAGGTAATAGAAATAAAACTCAAATTTTGAATACCGTAAGAGTTTGAAGCAAAAATCCCGCAACACTAAGGGCTTATATCGAATTCCCATCTACACTGAATTATCGGGACGCTGTGTTCACAAAGTCTACAATAAACCTTTTAATTCCATAAAATGCCTCCTTTTATAAGAAAGATCTACCAATACCGATACGAAATCCCGTTGCAAATTTTTCTCAGAGAGTTTCAAACGTGTGCGTGGATAATCAGAAATAGCAGCAGACACCACGTAATACTGAAACTCTAAAGCCCGGTCATCGCCAATTTCTCTGCAATTGTTTCACCTGCAACCTTTGACGCAGACCACCACCCACACCACCACCCACACCACCACCCACACAAGCGCCCAACCAAGTTTTCAAACGTCCATTTTTTGCCAACGGGTCTTTCGTAAATTACGTCACGCAAAAAAATGACCTTTTTTTAGACCCCCCCCCCTTTTCCCCCACGAAGTGTCACAAATTCTGTACTACCCCCCCCCCCCCGTGTGTCCCGTCACACCTAATAAAAACAAAACATACAAAAAATTTTCCTAAAAAGAAAACTTATGACTTTAATATATTTTTTTTAATTTTTTCTCATAATGGATTATATGTAGCATTATTAGAGAACTGTGACGCGAAACAACGGAGTCATCCACAAGCTGAATGTAAAAGGGCCACAACAGTTCTTGTGTCGTTTTTCGATATGCGTAAAAATGCGTGAGCGACTGAGTTCATAGTTCCTATAGTACCTGAGGCAATTTCAACCTCAAAATAATGTTTTTAAAATTAATTTAATAAGGATTTTTCAAATTTAGAGAATTTTAGATTTTTTTAAAAAAAAACGTGATGTCACAAATTTTTGCAATCCCCCACCCCTCTCCCTGTCACAAAGTGTCACAAATTCTCGACCTCCCCTCCCCCCACCCCACTGAGTGTGACGTAATTTGCGAACGACCCCCCCTCCCCCAATGAGAGGATAGAAGTAGCATCCTAGTATGACTGCAGGCAATTTTTTCATTATCATATATATCATATATATATTTAAAAGTGAAAATCTGTTTGTTTGTTTGTTTGTGGGTCTGTTCCACAAAGGCTTTTACATGGATTGATGGATGTTGACCAAACTTGGCACATATATCCATCATTATCCAGAAGGAACTCTTACGGGGTCGAGAACTTTTAATAACATTTCGTGTTGGGCCGGGGGCCCTGAATTCGTTTAATATCCATTCCCATAGGGCCGGGGGCCCCATTTCATTATTCCTTATATAAGCTATATAAATATTAATAGGCTTAGACAACACTATAGGTTCTATGTGAATTGGTGGATATAAGCCTAGGGTAGTAGCAATACACTTCATTGTCCGTACTGAAACATCGATGGATTTAAAACTAATAATATCCAATCTAGAATTTTCTAGAAAGTTATGGCATTATTCACTAGATTTTAATTGGACAAATTTAAACTTTTAACTTCATAACTTACCTTAATGATTTTTATAGGGCCCCGTCTCAGGCAAAACTAATTCATTACAATTATGGAATGGGCCCCCGGGCCCATCTTTTAACTTATATGTACTATAGTTATAGAAATGCAATTAGTTATATAATTTTTCGTATTGGAAGAATAATTACTTAGAAAAAGACAGTTTTTACACATTTCAAGGAGGATAATACATTTAATCTAGAATGTTCCAGAAAGTTCTACAGGTCAATAGGCTTAATACTCCTACTTGGATGGATAGATCTTGACCAAATTTGGCACATATATCCATCATTATCCGGAAGGAACTCTTGAGGGGTTATGAACTTTTTATGACATTCCGTTTGGGGTAGGGGGCCCCGAAATTAATTTTCACATATATGAGCTTTATAAATAAAATGATATACAAATACTCTTACACTTACACGTGTAGATGGAACTTGACCAAACAGTACACATACACTATATTATCCATATTCAAATACCGAAGGGTACTGAACTCATAATATCCATTCCTAAGGGGGTCCCATTTCATCTTTTCTTATATAAGCTATATATAAATTATTAATAGGCTTAGGTAGGTCCCTAGATGAAACGGGATCCCATAGAGAACAGTATACTAACGGGATCTGTAGGTCACCGGGATCGTGGTCCTAATGCAATCCCGGGCCACGCCGGTAATATCAACTAGTATATATATAATAGTGAAAATTTGTTTGTTTGTGGGTTTGTCTGTTACACAAAGGCTTTTAAACGGATTGATGGATCTTGACCAAACTTGGCATATATATCCATCATTATCCAGAAGGAACTCTTAAGGGGTTGAGAACTTTCAATAACATTTTGTTTGGGGCCGGGGACCCCGAATTCGTTTTTTTCTAATATGAGCTATATAAAAATATTACAAACAAATGCTCCTACGTGAATGGATGGAAATCGATCAAACTTAGTACACGTACACTTGATTATCCATATTCAAATACCGAAGCGTACTGAAATCATAATATCCATTCTTCTGGGGCCGGGGGCCCCATTTCATTCTTCCTAATATGAGCTATATAAATATCGATAGGCTTAATACTCCTACATGAATGGATTGATCTTGACCAAACTTAGTATATAAACACTTGATTATCCATATTTAAATACTAAAGGGTACTGAACTCATAATATCCATTCCCTCTGGGGCCGGGGGCCCCATTTCATTTTTCCTTATATGAGCTATATAAATATCGATAGGCTTTGACAACACTATAGTTTCTATGTGAATTGATGGATATAGCCCTAGGGTGAGCGCAATACACATCACTGTCCGTACTGAAATATCGGTGGATTTAAAACTAATGATATCCAATCTAGAACTTTCCAGACAGTTCGATCAATTTAAAACGCTATATCTATGGCAATATTCAATAGATTTTAATGCGGAAAATTTTAAATTTTAACTTCATAACTTACCTTAATGATTTTTATAGGGCCCCATCGCAGGCAAAACTAATTCATTACAATTATGGAATGGGCCTCCGGGGCCCCTCTTTTAAATTATATGTACTATAGTTATAGAAATGCAATTATTTATATAATTGTTCGTATTCGAAGAATAATTACTTAGAAATAGACAGTATTTACACATTTCGAGGAGCATAATACATTTAATCTAGAATGTTCCAGAAAGTTCTATAGGTTAATAGACTTAATACTCCTACATGGATTGATGGATCTTGACAAAATTTGGCACATATATCCATCATTATCCGGAAGGAACTCTTAAGGGGTTATGAACTATTTATGACATTCTGTTTGGGGCAGGGGGCCCCGAAATTAATTTTCACATATATGAGCTTTATAAATAAAATGATATACAAATACCCCTACACGTGTAGATGGAACGTGACCAAACTTAGTACACATACACTATATTATCCATATTCAAATACCGAAAGGTACTGAACTCATAATATCCATTCCTAGGGGGCCGGGGGCCTCATTTCATCTTTCCTTACATAAGCTATATATAAATTATAAATAGGCCTCGGTAGGTCCCTAGATGTTCCATAGAGAACAGTATACTAACCGGATCTGTAGGTCACTGGGATCAGGGTCCTAATGCAATCCCGGGCCACGCCGGGTATATCGGCTATATATATATAAAAGTGAAAATCTGTTTGTTTGTTTGTCTGTTCCAAAAAGGCTTTTACACGGATTGATGGATCTTGACCAAACTTGGCACATGTATCCATCATTATCCAGAAGGAACTCTTAAGGGGTTGAGAACTTTTAATAACATTTCGTGTGGGGCTGGGGGCCCCGAATTCGTTTTCTTCTTATATGAGCTAAATAAAAAAAATTACAAACAAATACTCCTACGTGAATGGATGGACATCGATCAAACTTAGTACACGTACACTTGATTATCCATATTCAAATACCGAAGGGTAGTGAACTCATAATATCCATTCTTCTTGGGCCGGGGGCCCCATTTCATTTTTCCTTATATGAGCTATATAAATATCGATAGCCTTAGAGAACACTATAGTTTCTATGTCACTTTTTGGATATAGGCCTAGGGTGGTAGCAATACACTTCACTGTCCGTACAGAAATATCGGTGGATGTAAAACTAATAATATCCAATCTAGAATTTTCCAGAAAGTTCGATATTCTTAAAATGCTATATCTGTGGCATTAATATCAATAGATTTTATCGGGAAATGTGATAACATTAGAAAGCAGGGTAACTAGAGGGAACGGGATTTTACAGAGAATAGTATCCTAACGGGATCTGTAGGCCACCGGGATCGGGGTCCTAATGCAATCCCGGGCCAAGCCGGGTATATCGGCTAGTATATATATAAAAGTGAAAATTTGTTTGTCTGTGGATTTGTTTGTTCCACAAAGGCTTTTACATGGATTGATGGATCGTGACCAAAATTGGCACATATATCCATCATTATCCAGAAGGAACTCTTAAGGGGTTGAGAACGTTAAATAACATTTCGTGTGGGGCCGGGGGCCCCGAATTCGTTTTTTTTCTTATATGAGCTATATAAATAAAATGACAGACAAATACTCCTACACTAACAGATGGATCTTGACCAAACCTAGTACACGTACACTTTATTATCCATACTCAAATACTAAAGGGTACTGAACTCATAATATCCATTCCTCTGGGGCCGGGGGCCCCATTTCATTTTTTCTAATTTAAGCTATATAAATATTAATAGGCTTAAACACCACTATAGGTTCTATGTGAATTTATGGATATAGGCCTAGGGTGGTAGCAATGCACTTCACTGTCCTTACAGAAATATCGGTGGATTTAAATATCCAATGAAGAAATTTCCAGAAAGTTCAATATCTTTAAAAAGCCATATCTATGTCACGATCAAATCGGGATTATATCGGAAAATGGGATAACATTTGAAAGGAGGGTACCTAGATCGAACGGGATCGCACAGAGTACAGTATCCTAATGGGATCTGTAGGCCACCGGGATCAGGGTCCTAATGCAATCCCGGGCCACGCCGGGTATATCGGCTAGTCTATAATAAATTTTCACAATGCTCAACTTTTCAGAGTTTTTAGACGAGAAAAGAATTGAGACATTTGTGAAAAGGTAGATTTAAGTTAGAATTTTGATCGAATAAATACTGTTTCTGTAAACACGATGTGACTTTTCAGAAACCGTATTTCGTTTTTCCCATGGGGCGTACCTTGACGAAATGCCCCCCGGGGCGAACGCTGGAAATCGCCCCCCCCCCACCTTTTCCAAACTCATCTTCTATTTAGTGTTGGTAATTATATTAACGAGTGTGCCGTAGTCCATTTCGCCTACCCTAGGGCTCGACTGCCTCGGGTCCCAACATTAGGTGGCGGTTTTAATCCTTAAAATTATGGTAAACCTAATTATAGCTAATAAATTTTACATCTAATCTCTCACCCAGAAGTATAAATAATGGTTAAACATCAGAATAAGTCGTAGGAAAGTGTATTATATCCTATTCCTTAATTTTATTTAGTAAAATGTCAATGCAACAAACATAACTTGTTTAACTCGTGAATACATTATTTTCTTATTATTATTATTATAAGTTTTAAATGTTACGTTAAAATTATGTACAAATTAATAAAGAAAAACTTTAAATCTGTTTATTAAACTTTAAATATACATCCTATAACATTCACTTTATCATTCATATAGGCCTTTACCAGTGGAGTAGCTAGGGTTGGTGTCACCCGGTGTGGTAAATTCGTGTGTCACCCCCTATATATAAATAATATATATATATATATATATACATATAACATATATATAGCTTCCTGACACTTTCGAAAGTTACCGAACGCTTCAATCGGCGTTGAATCATAATCAAAACGATGTTTTTCTGAGCTAGTTATAGGGTTACCTCATTTCTAACGCACCAACTTGAACTTTTAATAAAGTACGCATTTTGGATTGGTTACATGTGTGGAAAATGTACGCGTGGTCGGTTATCCTTTTATGAAATTGGGTTAGACCAAGCAGTGTGTTCTCTGTAAATTTGCAATTTTTCAAGCTGGTGTTACCCCCTAAAAGGGTGTCACCAGGTGCGGTCCGCACCCTTAAGCTACGCCACGGGCCTATACATTTTAAGATCTCTAGAAATCATTTATGATAACGTGCGTTAATGTTAGTTAAAAATAGTTTACTTTTTAAAGCCTACAAGTCGATCTGTAAAATTAGTTTAACATTCTTTAGGTCTATCAGCTATTTGGAAAACTATTAATTACTTTAGAATAGGCCTACTGTAGTAGTGAACCGCCAGTGAAAACACCCAACCATCTTTAAAAAAATTTTATATGAATAAATGACATCACAGTTTTCACAAAACTCCATCCGAAGGTAAAATAACATTTGCGCATATTCGCGTGTTTACCTTCTTAGGACACTTTGCGTCAGTTCACACGATCAAATTTTGCGTCAAATTGTTGTATGAACGCACTATTTTGTGCGTGGTTTCTTTTTGGGGGAGTTTGATTATATAATAATTTGAAAGCTGTGACAAGGCTTCATACACGAATTGCATCAAATGCTTGAATGCAAATGTGATCGTGTGAACCGACCCTTAAAAGAAACACGTTTGAATCATCTAATTAACTGGTGTCAAAACGAACAGTTTAAGGCTTAGAGTCTCGAGGGTTTCTTTTGGTAATGTTACAGTTTTAACAACCTTTTATGACGCAAAGAGAACAGGACTATTTTATTATTATTATTTTTTATAATGAGGAAGTATTGTTGAATAGGGAGCCTATATTGTTTTTAATGACTATTTCCATTCATAGCATGTATTCCCGATGTCAATGCGCGATATTACCGATAACAAGAATTGGTTTGTTTTTTTAGAACAAAGAAAAGTAAAAAAAAGGGGGGGGGGTGCAGCTAAAGGTTCTCGTTAATAGCACATTTTGTTGAATGGTATCACATCAAGCTATCAAACTATGCTAAGAAGTGTGAACGGTACTTCAAATTCACGCTGAACACAACTGAACGTTTTTTTGGGGCTATTATTTTTTTTAAAATAATTTTTTGTATTTGTTTTCATTAAATTACGTGAATGTTAAATGTTTATGGAACTTTCTCAAAATATTATATTTAATATTTGCGTTGTTTTACCGTGAAACGATAAATTATTTCGTGACTAGATGACAGGAAGGAAGATTAGATGATCTGCGAAAAATTCTGTTGCATAGACGGCATAGTGCCGTTTTGAATTGTTACCGATATTAGCCAAATGACTGAAGCTGATTTTTTTAAAAACAAAAGGTGATAAAATTAAATACTAAAAAAAAACTACAAATCGGGTGTGGCGCTGAAAAACGTGGTTCTTAAAAAAAAAAAAAAAAATTGGCTCTCAAAATGTTTTTAATCATCCTGCTGCTAATTTTTGGCTCTTTTGGCGAATGAGTTTGTCGACCACTGGTCAAGGTGATTCCCCAAATTTCCTATTTTTGGGACCGTCTTTAAATTATATCTACAATTTTTAGGTAATATTTACCTGAAAGTTTAAATTTATTGAAGTGCCGGTACTACTATTACTATTGGTCTAGACCAGTGGTTCTCAACCTTCTTAATGCCGCGACCCTTTAATACAGGTGACCCCCAAACATAAAAATTAGGGTCACTCGAGACCCAATAGGGGGTCGCAACCCACACATTGAGGACTGCTGTTCTAAACTTTCAGGACATTTCATCAAAATGAAACCCTTCGTTTGTTAATAGTAATAGTGTAGTCTAACTATTTAAAGATAAAAAGCAAGAGAGTCAACCTTCGGAAAAAAGCAACATTTTTATTTATTTATTTGAATGTGCAGTGGCTCCCCTTGTACAAAAAAACATTGAAGCCCGGCATCTCTATCTTAAACTTTTATTTTTCGATAACAGTTATATCTTACAGCACGTTGGTAATAACAGATGAGAAAAAAATCATCTTCATACCACCACCCCCCCCCCCCCCCCAAAAAAAAAAAAAAAAAAAAAAAAGGTGCAATTTGAAAACATGTGCTTAAACATGTTTTCATGCACTCAAAAGTATCATTTTTAGACTATTTTAGTTAAGTATTGGCAGTATTGGTGGAAGTGCCATAATTAATAGTTCAAAGTGTTAGCCCCCATAATTTAATTTTAAATTTGCATATCCTGTTAGACTGCAAGTTAGTAACATTCGGAAATGATTTCATACATTAATGAAAATATTTAATACTCTTAAAATTACACATAGTCTAACCCTTGAATTTAGCTAAATATATGTGGGGCCTATGTGTTTACACAATTAATGAACCAAATATAGTTTTTTAACATAACACTTTAAAATATATTTAAATTTTTTGTTAAGATGGCACGTCTTGAATGACTGAAAAATTAAGAACGTTCAAAGAAGTAACCGGGGGGGGGGGGGGGGGGGGAATGATTAATTTTTTTAACTACAATTTCAATGTATAGAAAATAAGATGAAAAAAATTGATGTTCAGAATAATAGTCATGGAATAGTTAAATAAAATCAATCTAGTTATAGCCATAAAAATAAATTTACACATACATTTATTCATTTATTATAGCAAGATGTACAATATGTATGCTTTGACCAAATTTGTAGATTGCCTTTACCTATATGAAGAACTCAGTGGGGAAAAACCAGACATGTCCCATTTAGCAACTTTTGAGAAAAATTGATTTTAAAGTATGAAATTATCCAAGATTTTTGCATGTAAATATGTAAAGCTATTATTGTGCATTTACTTAGTGATACCATTTTACTTTGTTATTATATCACTTACTAGATATTTTGTGACAACTGACTGCAATTTAAAAAAAAAATTTGCAGGTTGAACTTGAATTGTCAAATTCCAAATTATTCCAAATCTTATGTTTTTTTTCCAAAGACACTTTCATCTCCAAGTCATCACTGATTTCACTTTAGTGACCATTTTAAATAAGAAAAAACAAATTTTAGTTTTAATTTACAAAAATATATTTTCATCGTAACAAAAAAAAAAAACCAATTAGGATACAATAGAGTCTATCCAGTGAAATTATTTCAGTCTGAATCATCTTCAGATTCAACTGATGCCTGTAAGTCAACAGTGTGAGCCAGGTTGTCAAAAATTGGATAATATTCTGGGCTGCAAACTTCTTTAACACCTGAAGGTCTTTGAACTTTTCAATGCTAATAGATAGGCCAAGAGCCCTTCATGTAGGATCTTTGGAGATGCCTTGCTTCTGCAACCCCTGTCTTCTTGCCATGTAAAGGTTTGGTCGAATCTTTTTTTTCAGTCGAGACGTTAAAATGTTCGTCAAATTTCTTTTTGAACGCACTATACCATATAGTAAAACAAAATAATGCGTTCAAAAAGAAATTTGACGCAAAATTTTAACGTATAAATAAAAAAAACGATTCGATCAAATTTCCGTTCGATCAAATTTCCGTCGATCAATTTTCCGTCGACCAAATTTCTTTCGATCAAATTTCCGGATATTTTACAAAAGCAACAGGGATCAATTTATAATATATTTGTATTTTAAATTTTCATTTGATATAAGAGTCTATTTCAATGTACCGTATTTAAAGTGGATGACTCCTTCACCGTTGAAATAATTTTTAAAGCTATCACGGATATAATATTAATCTTTTCCTGCTCGAATATATTTTTCTTATCTTCCAATAGATGATCTTGCACTTGGTACATCTGAAGTTAAAAGTTGCAACTGACCCTCAGAAATTCCTTCTTTTTCTATAATATTAACAATGTTGTGCAGTAAGCAGGCACAAAAGACTAGCTTGTCAACATGTTCAGGATCAATTTGAAGTTCTGTTTTCAAGAATTTCCATTTTGCAAAAAGTATGCAGAACGCACACTCCACTGTTCTTCTGGTCCGACTATGCCTGTAGCTATACACTTTCGAGATGCAGTTTCACCACTGGTGGCAAATGGATGCATTAGATATTCCTTAAGAGGATATTCTTGATCTCCAAAAAAAACATGTGGAAGTTTTCTTTTTGGCCAGGTATCTTTCTTGGTTGAGGGAAGGGGAAAGACCCATTTTCTATGTTTGTAGAGATTTGATTTTAAAAAAAACACCACTTTTACTTTGCTTTCCATATGCTCCACAATCAACACTTAAAAATTTATATTTGGAATCAACCAAACTTTTGTAATTAAAATGTTTAGAACTTGATAATATGGGGCATTTGAAGTGGCCATGCTTGCCATCAATACTACCAACACAATTTGAAAAAGTACCATATCTGTTCGTAGTCCATTGCAGTCTGCTTCAGTTATTCTATGGTTGGAAAACACTCCCAAATGCATTACAGGTCTCATACATCATCTTGGATATTGTGCAGTGGGCTATCCAATGAAAGAGATCTAATGTAATTCATGATCCTGTAGATAGGAATCTGAAAATGAAAAATGATGGGTAAATGCAGACAATGCGATTATAATACTTCACAGTCATCATTTGGCCATTTTTATTTAACCTGATCCTCAAAAGGATCCTTTTTTATTCCCTTTAAATTTTAAACCCAAAGCCAACATTTGCATGAGTATCAGCCTGCAAGCCACACCATAATTTAATACCTCAAAACTCAAAGTTTGTAGAACGTTTATAACTTACCAGTATAATGTAGTCTAATAAGTTTAGGATAAATTGCAAATAGCATTAACATTAATATTTTAATCAATACAATAATTAATAACAAATTGTATGTTTTGACTTTATAAATTATACTTATACTTTACAGACCTGTTTCCCAACTGGGGGACAATTCGATTGTTTAGGGGGGGGGGGGGAATTCAAAAAATGAGCTGTCTAGAATTTGAAAACCAACCATCTACTATGATTTAACTTTTATATTAAAAGGAGAATCGCTCAAGTCTCAATTTAAAATGAGCGTTCTTTAAAAGTGTTGCAAAAATCATTTAAGTTTTTTCAGTGAACAACCCGACAACCCTATTTCGTGAACATTAAAAATTACATATATGATACATGGGAGGGGCATAAGAATTTTAGAAAGGCTTAGGTGGAGCATGGTACAAGAAATGTTGGGGAACACTGGTCTATAATATAGGCCTACTGTCTATGACTTAACGAGGATAGACTATAGTCTCATACTAATAGTAGGCATAGACAGGGCTTCGGCCTGCCTTACCACTTCCTTCCACTCAGACCTGATGCTTTTCTTTCCCATGCTTGGATTTCCGGCAGCTGGGCAAGAAAAAATGTGACAATATGTGTATATCAATATCAACGACCCAGAAAGCCATTGAAAGCAGTATCCGGTACCAGTATTTTAAAAGGCAGCTTAGAAAGAATGTTGCAGAAAAAGAAGTAGAAATTGTTGCCTGATTGAGTCTGGGAAGTGATGGGCATAAAGTAGGTACCAGATACTTGGAGTTAGTGGAGAGGCCGATTTTCAATATTTTTATTTATAAGAGTAAGAGTTGATGTAGACCTACACTTAATTTTCATAATATAAATCATGGTTCCCACTAATTTTTAAAAATATAATTCAATTCATAACTTTTTTTTCTCAAAATCTTCCCCACTATCATAAAATTCAAGACGGTCAAAATGCAAAGGTTTTCTTGAATAATATGTAAACAATAACAATAAAAAGCATTACATTTAAGTACCAGTATTTAAATACAACATAATTCCAACAACAACAAAAATCATGGTGTACTGGTATTAATATTTATTTAATTTCCATGCAATAGCAATTTTTTCATTTAATTAACTTATAATTGAAAGCTGTTTCGATTTTTCTCTTCCCGTGATTTTCAAGGTGTTGAGAGAGAAACTGCTCTATTCTCCATGTCAACTCAGCACTTAGTTAGATTTGTAAAAAATCTTATGGTCCATTATTTTTTTAAATAAAGAAGACCCCTTACAATTGAACATAATTTCAGTTTATTAATGATTTACATTTTTGTCTTGCTGTGAGATGAGTTATGATGTTGACATATTTGAAATTTTTAACTGCAACAATATATTTCATATTTTTAATTGCAACAATATATTTCATATTTTTAATTGCAACAATATATTTCATATTTTTAATTGCAACAATTTATTTCATATTTTTAATTGCAACAATATATTTCATATTTTTAATTGCAACAATATATTTCATATTTTTAATTGCAACAATATATTTCATATTTTAATTGCAACAATATATTTCATATTTTTAATTGCAACAATATATTTCATATTTTTAATTGCAACAATATATTTCATATTTTTAATTGCAACAATATATTTCATATTTTTAATTGCAACAATATATTTCATATTTTTACAGGTAAATGTAACAATAATATATTTAAAAATTTGAAATTTAACAGTTTAGGCGGAGGTTGAGATAGTGGGGTAAACGTTCTTTTAAAAATTTATTTAAAAAAAAACCAACCTCAAAAATGTAATTCTAATCTGACAGGTGAACGGGGGCCTGCAGAATGATAAGTGTCATCTCGTGTATGTGTTCACAGTTCTACATTCATTATTAGCATGACTTTTATTAAAACTATTAACATTAAATTCAGTAACATCAAATCTGGATAAAAATAGTTTTTTTAAAAAATGCATGTCAATTTATGAAAACTTTATTAACAATTATCACATATTATGTAATTTGTAGGGTTTCTCTTCAGTATGTTTTCTTTTGTGAAAAAGGTTGTTTTTTTCCTGCTCAGAATTACTAGGAAATGAATCAGATTAAATGTTACACTTGTAGAGTTAATCATCGGGAACCGGTGCCAGAATGTGATATTTTGTGCTTGGCTAACCTCGTTTTTTCAGAAAATGCTGCAGGACAAATGTCACACTTAAAGGGTTTCTCTCCCGTGTGTGTCCTTTTGTGCCCAATTAAGTGGGAACTTTGAGCAAACGCAGCAGAGCAGATGTTGCATTTGAAGGGTTTCGCTCCTGTGTGTGTCCTTTTGTGCCCAATTAAGGACCCACTTTCAGCAAAAGCAGCAGAGCAGACGTCACACGTGTAAGGCTTCACTCTGGCATGTATTTTCTTGTGAGTGCCCAAGCTTCCACTCTGAGCAAATGCAGCGGGGCATCTGTCACATTTGAAGGGCTTCCCTCCAGCGTGCACTCTTTTGTGCATTTTTAATTCCAAACCATGGTAAAACGCAGTAGAACAAATATCACATACGTGGGTTTTATCTCTGGTGTGTCTTCTTGTGTGTGATATTAGTGACCACTTCTGAATGAAGACAGCAGGGCAAAAGTCACATCTGTAAGGTCTCTCACCAGTATGTCTTCTTTTATGTACTGTTAAATTACAACTTAAAGCAAATGCAGAAGTATAACTGTCACACTTGTAGGGTTTCTCTCCTGTATGTTTTCTTTTGTGTAAAATTAATTTTGAACTCGTAATAAATGCAGCAGAACAGATGTCACACTTGTAGGGTTTCTCTCCAGTATGCTTTCTGCTGTGTTCAGTTAATTCGTTACTACTAGCAAATTCAGCAGAACAAATATTACATTTGTAGGGTTTCTCTCCAGTATGCTTTCTGCTGTGTACAGTTAATTCGTTACTACTAGCAAATTCAGCAGAACAAATATTACATTTGTAGGGTTCTCTCCAGTATGCTTTCTGCTGTGTACACTTAATTCGTTACTACTAGCAAATTCAGTAGAACAAATATTACATTTGTAAGGTTTCTCTCCTGCATGTGTCCTTTTGTGTTTAATTAAGTGTCCACTTTGAGCAAAAGCAGCAGAGCAGATGTCACATGTGTAAGGTTTCCCTCCAGTATGTTTTATTAAGTGTACAGTTTCGCTTTGAAGTGTTGCTAAATGCTGCAGAAATAAGGTCACATTTATAAGGTTTCTCTCTGGCATGTTTTCTCTTGTGACTGCTCAAGTTTTGAGCAGATGCTGCAGAATTTATGTCACATTCGTAGGGTACTCTCTCGTATGTCCTCTTTTGTGTATAGTTAACTTTGAACTCTCCGCAAATGTTGCAGAGCAAATGTCACATTTGTATTGCTTCAGTCCAGAAAGTCCTCTCTTGTGCAATGTTAACTTTTGACTTCTTGCAATAGCTGAGCAACAACTGTCGCAGTTGTAGGACCCATTGTGCGAATTATCATCAAAAACTGCACAGTTACAAGTTTCACATTTAAAATAATATTTCCCAGTATCCAAGTTTGATGAAGAAATATTTTCAGCCTCTAGCTGGTTCAGTGCTTTACCTGGTTCGTCACAAGGAGTTAATGTGAACTCACCTGGACAGCAAGCCGACTGATCTTCTTTCAACTTCTTAAGATTGACTTTAATGTGTCCCGGGTCCGAAAGGAGGCGCTGCGTGCCCGTGTACATTTTGACTAATGCTATTCGGATGTCATTTGTAGTAGTTTATTTTAGTTAAAATGAAAAATTAAGTTTACAAACGTATAATAAATTCAATTATCTTTTCATTTGATACCTCATTTGGTCTTACAAACCCAACAAAAATATTTTAAATCGTATTTTAATCCCAACCTCTCAATTCTGGTACAAATGTAATAATAGGTGCAGCCATAAATAAAAGCATTAACTACACAATCTCAATTAAAATTGCGAAGTAAATTATCTCACTAGGGAGGTTACGTTAAATCACTTTTAACTTTAATTATTTACAATGGTTTTAGTGTTATCATTATTTTTCTTTATGTTCTTAAGTTTCAATTATTAATTATTAATCATTTGCCTTGTTATTAGAGTGAGTTTTTTTTTTTGCAATTTATTATGACTACATAATACATTAAGCCATGATTAGGGTGGTCCTTTGGGACTAACAGATTAGTAATGTAGACCATTATTTTTTTTGTGGTTTATATTGATGTTTAAATACTGTTTATCAATAATGATTTGGTTACCGGTATTTTAGCGTGTAGGCCCAGTAATACTAGTTTTGAAGTTCCCCAGCTGTTTAATTTCTGAGTCTACCTCAAAGTGGTAAAGGAATACATCGTAGTTTGCTTTTATGATAAAAATGTTAGTTCCCGACCACCTACATTATATCATAACTCCCAAAAGATACCGTTACTGTTGACACGGAGTTGGGGTGTTGGCTTGGAGTTGGGGTTGTTGGCTTGGAGTTGGGGTGTTGGCTTGGAGTAGGAGTGTTGGCTTGGAGCAGGAGTATTGGCTTGGAGTTGGAGTGTTGGCTTGGAGTTGGAGTGTTGGCTTGGAGTTGGAGTGTTGGCTTGGAGTTGGGGTGTTGGCTTGGAGTTGGGGTGTTGGCTTGGAGTTGGAGTGTTGGCTTGGAGTTGGAGTGTTGGCTTGCAGTTGGGATTTTGGCTTGGAGTTGGGGTGTTGGCTTGGAGTTGGGGTATTGGCTTGGAGTTGGGGTGTTGGCTTGGAGTTGGAGTGTTGGCTTGGAGTTGGAGTGTTGGCTTGGAGTTGGGGTGTTGGCTTGGAGTTGGGGTGTTGGCTTGGAGTTGGAGTGTTGGATTGAAGTTGGGGTGTTGGCTTGGAGTTGGAGTGTTGGCTTGGAGTTGCGGTGTTGGCTTGGAGTTGGGGTGTTCGCTTAAAGTTTGGGTGTTGGCTTGGAGTGTTGGCTTGGAATTGGAGTGTTGGCTTGGAGTTGGGGTGTTGACTTGGCGTGTTGACTTGGAGTTGGAGTGTTGGCTTGGAGTTGGTGTGTTTGCTTGGAATTAGAGTGTTGACTTGGAGTGTTGACTTGGAGTTGAAGTGTTGGCTTGGAGTTGGTGTGTTTGCTTGGAGTTGGAGTGTTGACTAGGTGTTGGAGTGTTGGCTTGGAGTTGGAGTGTTGACTTGGAGTTGGAGTGTTGGCTTGGAGTTGGTGTGTTTGCTTGGAGTTGGGGTGTTGACTTGGCGTGTTGACTTGGAGTTGGAGTGTTGGCTTGGAGTTGGTTAGTTTGCTTGGAGTTGGGGTATTGACTTGGCGTGTTGACGTGGAGTTGGAGTGTTGGGTTGGAGTTGGTTTGTTTGCTTGGAGTTGGTGTATTGGCTTGGCATAGGAGTTTTCGCTTGGAGTTGTTGTGTTGGCTGGCAGTTGGTGTGTTGGCTGGAGTTGTTGTGTTGGCTTGGAGTTGGGTGTTGGCTTGGTGTTGGGGTGGTTGCTTGGAGTTGGAGTGTTGGCTTGGAGTTTGGGTGTTGGCTTGGAGTTTGGGTGTTCGCTTTGAGTTGTGGTGTTGGCTTGGAGTTGGAGTGTTGGCTTGGAGTTGGGGTGTTGGCTTGGAGTTGGGGTGTTGGCTTGGAGTTGGAGTGTTGACTTGGAGTTTGGGTGTTGGCTTGGAGTTGGGGTGTTGGCTTGGAGTTTTGGTGTTGGCTTGGAGTTTGGGTGTTGGCTTGGAGTTGGGGTGTTGGCTTGGAGTTGGTGTGTTGTCTTGGAGTTGGTGTGTTGGCTTGGAGTTGGAATGTTGGCTTGGAGTTGGGGTGTTGGCTTGGAGTTGGAGTGTTGGCTTGGAGTTGGAGTGTTGGCTTGGAGTTGGTGTGTTGGCTTGGAGTTGGGGTGGTTGCTTGGAGTTGGTGTGTTGGCTTGGAGTTGGGGTGGTTGCTTGGATTTAGCGTGTTGGCTTGGAGTTGGGGTGTTGGCTTGGAGTTGGGGTGTTGGCTTGGAGTTGGGGTGTTGGCTTGGAGTTGGGGTGTTGGCTTGGAGTTGGAGTGTTGGCTTGGAGTTGGAGTATTGGCTTGGAGTTGGGGTGTTGGCTTGGAGTTGGGTTTTTGACTTGGAGTTGGGTGTTGACTTGGCGTGTTGACTTGGAGTTGGAGTGTTGGCTTGGAGATGGAGTGTTTGCTTGGAGTTGGGGTGTTGATTTGGCGTGTTGATTTGGAGTTGGAGTGTTGGCTTGGAGTTGGTGTTTTTGCTTGGAGTTGGTGTGTTGGCTTGGAGTTGTTGTGTTGGCTTGGATTTGTTGTGTTGGCTTGGAGTTGGGGTGGTTGCTTGGAGTTGGGGTGGTTGCTTGGAGTTGGGGTGTTGGCGCTGGTGGTTCAGTGACGCCGTTACTGTCTTCAATGCCAATATTATCTTTGGGGCTTCGTTGCTTGCTCTGCTTTATGTGGAAGATCATTGTTCGCAAAGTTAGATTTTTTCTATAAGGCACAAACTTGTTTATTGTCTTCTCGTATGCCATTTTGAAAGCATTCTCAGCTTTTGACATGTCTGAGATTAAATTGCAACAAAGTCGGTTAGACCGAATTTACATATCCAAAGACATGAAGTTTGTATGTGTTGGCGAAATGAGCACCATTGATGACTGTAATACAGTTCTTAACTTAGGTCTCAATAATTTTTTTTGAGCACTCCTCAACACTCAATTTTTTTTAGCCTGACGTCCAGAGGCGTAGCGTAAGGAAGGCAGGGGGTACAGATGTACCCGGGCGCCAGATAGTTAGGGGCGCCAAAATGTGCTTTGGTATTATTTTATTGATGAAAATAATGGGGTTGAGAGTTGAAAAAAGGAAAAGAGGGCGCTTTAAAATGAATCTTGTCCTCGGGCGCGAATCTTGTCCCGGGGCGACAAACCCTCTAGCTGCGCCTCTGCTGACATCAAAACCATAATAAACTGTGATCTAATAATTGGTATACAAACAGATAATTCAGACATAATCCATAGATTTTCAACATGATTACTGCTATGTTCTCGTTGAACAACCAGCCATATGAAAAATGTACTTAATGAGTGAGAAATATAATGGCCCAAAAAAAATCGAGACTATCTGAGAGTTAACGCAATAACAGAACCACATTAACATGAAGTACTTTTTATGAAACAATTTATAAAATCTCACTCTATCCTTAGCTGTACTGTACTGTGAGGTCGGATGATTATAATTTTGACGTGATAGTTGAAGTCGAAAATTTTAGAAATGAAGAGGACTGCAATTATGCAGTCCAGTAAATTTTAAGTATGGCTTGCACCGAGATTGTCTCTTGTTTTCTATACACACAGATAACAAAGAAAACCAAGGGAACATTTTATATCCACTTTCCACCCCCTTGGGGTACAATTTTGCACACCCTCATCTTGAAATTTAGTGACCTCTTACTGGTTCTAACCCCAAGATCAATGGTTATCAAACTTCCTAATGCCGCGACCCTTTAATACAGTTCCTTGTGTTGCCGTGACCTCTAATCATTAAATTATTTCATCGCTTCTTCATAAATATGTGTCTTCCGATGGTCTTTGGCAACCCCTGTGTAAAGGTCGTTCGAACCCAAAGGGGTCACGACCCCCATGGTTGAGAACCCCTGCCAAGGATGATTGACGTCATTTATGGATGGCTCCCATTCAATAATTTGTTTCGCAGAAGGAAACTAAAATGGTTTGTGATTATGCTTTTGTGGATTTGTTTGTTCGTGCTTATTTATCTTGAACAAATTGACTGACTTAAATAGGGCTCAGCATCTTGCGAAAAATATTGCAATCAGTTAAGGAAAATTCCCTTTTTTTGGGTGGCCTGGCCCACATGTGCCATAATCAATCCGACACGGCTGTAGAGTTCTCGACGTCATGGGTGTAAACTCACCAGATAAAATTATTACACATCATGTTTTCACATTAAACGAGGAAAAAGAACGTTGAGGCGAGCAAATCAACGAACGTATTATTTTATTCGAGGAGTCACGTCATTTGATCGATTACAATATAACTTTTTTTTTTTTTTTTTTTGCATTGAATGAGGCAACTTTTATAATAACTTAAAATGTATCATAATCTTTGACTATTTTAATAATCACACCAACAATCTGTTATAATATTTGGAAATTAATTTTAATAATAACTTTAGCCTTTTGTTATAATGGCTGAAAATTATAATGATCAGTAACAACAGCGGTCACAACACTTTAAAAATGTAAACAGATCTCAATTGCTTTTTTATTTCGTCTATTTCTCAATTTGATAGTCCTAGCCCCCGAAATGAGTTTACATATCAAATATCTATAAATATCTATCTTCAAACTTATAGAATTGCCCGGACCACGCCTTTGACGTTGACCCTGCAGACTGGACAGTCCTTCATGGCCGAAGCGCACTCGGCACAGGACACCAGATGACCACAGGGCAGGAACACGACGGCCACCTCCTTGTCCATACAAATCTTGCACACGGTCTGTTGGCGGAGCTGGTTGTTCTTCTCTTTTATCCGTCTGATGGCCTCTGTTGGGATTGAAAAAAGAAAATGTTTGTTTGTTGCAGTTTTAATCTCTCTCTTTATATATATATATGCATAACATATCGTTATGATTTTGGTCATACATAAAGTTTTATCACTCTTTTTAAAGTATCTGCCTTAATGAGGTGAAAACCAGGTTTTTCTCAGGGTTTTGACACAACAAACACCGTGCCAGGGACAAAGCAAGAGTGAAACCACCACCACCACCCCCTCCCCAACAAAAAAATAATATTAAAATAATATTATATAGTCACACATAACATTTTCCATGAAAAATGATAATTTCCATTTTGTCACTCTGGGGCGGGTCATCCCCTTGGACGCCCCCAACCACTATTCATTTTCTTCACCCGGCCTTGTCTAGTTGCAAAATTCATTATTAAAATGAAATTTTAGTGACATAAAGATTAATTATAAGCTGCATTTTTTTCAAATTATTTCTTCTCTCTCTCTCTCTCTCTCCCTCCTTCTATTTCCAATACAGAAAGCTGTAATCTACCTTCCTCCTCCTCGCTGGCCGATGCTGCACTCTCCACACCCGTGGTTTCCGATGATGTTTTGATGTTTCTTGGTTTCTTCAATTCTCGTAACTTCGTCAGCAAGACGTCAGATGACAGGATGACATCTAGCGTAAAGATTCAAGTAACTAAACCTTAACATTGCACTTTTAATAAAAAGCGTCTTTGTTACAAAATTTCTTTTAAAATTCTTTATAACAATATTCTTAAGGAATATTGCTGCCGATTAAAAGCAGTGGGTATGGGTAATTTAAAAAAAAAAAAAAGAAATAAAAAATGTTTAATTTTTTTTATCCTATTTATTAGAAATTTCCTTTCCAATTCATGTTTGTTTTTTTTTAAAATTTGTTTTTTGGCGAATCTTTTTATACATGTTTTTATTTTACCGTTACATGCAAGCGTGATCCTCATTCCGTCAATGAAAGAGGCAAATATCAACAACATCAATAGAAGTATTTGTTTAACAATGGTTTGTACAAAACAGATTCATTTGCATTGTTTTGTATTAAACATAATCCACTTGTTGACTTACGGGAAAAAACATAAATTAGGGCCAATGCACCAGGTCAGGAGCGTAACATAGGTCAGTGCCGACCAGGGTGGATCGAAATTTTTGCCACTCGCTTCCACAGAAAAAAAAAAACACCCTCTGTAGTTGGCCAAAAATACCACCTCTTCATGTAAGGTAGAAAAAAAAAAAAGGCCCGCCCGAAGTGGATCGCCCCTTCCCCTACCCCTTTTAACGCCACTGCCCCAAGTTTAAAGATCGTTTTCTGAGACCATTAAAAAAGTGTGGAATGTTTTACGACAAAATTTAAAGTCGATCGTCCATGTTTAGTTCTTGTTAATAGTAACAAAGAAATGACTTCTTAAAAAAAAAAAAAAAAAAAAAAAAAAAAAATTCATTTTATACATGGTCAAACTGAAGGGAGACATTTTGGCAAGCTAATTATAAATAAAGGCATTTTCTTTTGCCCCCCCCCCTCATAAAATATCCGTCAAAAGTGACCTTCTAAGCTAACAAGCCAAAGATGAAGTATTTCACTTTCATTATTTCATGAGTGGTTACGTCACGTACAGAGCCTACCACTGCAGTGCAACACTGGCCAAGGAAACGGTTGTGTGTGCTCGCATTTAAATGTGGGATTTCTAAGAAACAATCCAGTTTTAAATGTATCCTGCTTAATTTTTTTTTTAAAAATCAATAATAAAAATACGGCTTTAGCCGTATAGGACCTGTCACACAGTTACAAGAGGCTCGATTCCGTGCGAACAAATTAACTCGTTTGCGCAAAACGACCCTTGTGACCAATTTGTGAGTTTGCAATATCGTGTTCACCCTCCGTGGGGTTAAGACGCATCTCCCTTGGCAAAGATGGGATTACAGAACGCTGACATAAATGTAGAATTCAAAGAAAAAAAAGAATAAGAAGGCGAGTTACCTATGCCTTTGATAGCTTTAGCCACTCCTAGTACATCTTCGAGGGAATATCCAAACTCCACAACCGTCCTCACAGCCGGGTCTCTCTTAAGTGGCTCAGTTTTATCGGCTGGAGATGTAGAGGCATATTTGTAAATAGAAGTTAGCACACTACGACCAGCGTTTTGGAAAGATTTACCGTAAAGTGTAAAAGTGTCATTGAAATTGAAAAAGAAATTAAATAGTAAATTTGAATGTTAATTTTTTTTTTTTTTAAAAGACTACATTTGTGCAATTGAAATACAAATAAATAAAATACATGGTAGATACAAATTTTTATCCTATTAGAAATTTTCTTTTCAATTCATTAAAAAATTAAAATTATTAATCATTTTTTTTTAAATCGTTTTTTATATACGTTTTGATTTTACTATAAGATATTACCTAAGGAAGACGCCGCTCCAGGTGTCTTACAATGTTCCATTACCAGTGAAAATGGAATCTGAGGAAATATATATCGTTAAGATTATGTTTTAATAGAGCTATTCCTTACAGAACAGTAACGGTAACGACTCAAACAACAACAACAACATGCGACATTAATCCTGGATGTCTCACATATGTGAGTACACAACTGGGCAATTGTTTTTACTGAATGACTCGCTCATCAGATGGCCCTGCCCAAGCTCGCAAGATTTAATTTATTTTTTCACATTTTTTAACGTACTAAATAGCCGTTAAAAGACGTTGTCCCACAAGCTTTTTAGCACGTATGCCATTTTCTAAATATATGTTCTTTTCATCCGCTTTTATTAACTGAGATAAAAAAAATTCTTACGAGCGTGTGCACTTTCACCACGGCGTGTCCATTCAAGGGATGTAACATATAAACTGCACACAAACTCAAAGGATAACCGAGACTTCTCTCTCTCTCTCCATGCACCACGATAATACTTTAGTACTAGAACGCTGAGCTACGTGCCACGCTGGCGTAAACTGGACTGGAAAAAAACTTACTGAGTTTCAGACAAAATCCTACAACGACACAAGTGACTTGCTAGACAAAGATAATAGATCAGTTTAACTCGTGGGTTTTGAAATGCGTTTCACCCAAACTCACTCTGGGCCCGAATGACCAAGGCGAAAACCCGCCTGCTTTCGTCAATCATCTACTACTGGAACACTCCTTCTTTGTCACGTGTCATGAGCTTCTCTCTTCTCCCCCCCCCCCGGCCCTTAACCACTTAACAATAAAAGCAGGTCATGTGCTCCATCTGTTGTTAAAATGGATGAAATTACATGCGTGGCTTTATATTAATAAAGCTTTTGGGTGCATCTTTAGTTTGCATGATTCATAAAGCATAGTCAAAAATGAACTCTCTACGTCAGTAACATTATTCAATGTTGAAAAGCAACATACAAAAAAAAAACCTGACAATTTAGTGGTCGAACATTTTTTTTAGCTTTACACGTGTTTATATTATTTTTACTGCTTCCGATGCCGATAAAGCAAAGTAAAGGGAATCTCTTAGATGGTCATGGTAACCAATCATTTTTACAAGTACCCACGAGATCAAAAGTTTTGTTCAGTTCCTGAACGGTGTCCACGAAAACTTGTCCCATCTGCTGACGGATGTAGGCGCATTTAGGAAACCATCTCGCGTGCTCCACCCACACGTCGTCTTCGTCTTCCCAGTTTCTCAGACCACCTCCACAGTAGAAACATCTGGCGCAGTCGCCGTAACCTGTAATGAGACAACATGTTTTTTTTTTTTTTTTTAAGTGACAGATCTAGTGTATAAATTTAATAACGATTATAACGATATTTTTTTTAAAGTTTACTTAATACCCTCCAGAGTTAGATCTATTGCTGCTTCTTTGTTCCCCCCCCCCCCCCAAAAAAAAAAAGAAACATTCTGATGGAGAATTAAGGGTTAAAATGTGGCTTCTTTTGACTTATTTTAGTTTCGTGTAGGCATCAGTTTTAGTTTTTTTTAAAAACACCCTCTACATTTTTTTTTTCAAAATGTAAGATCCTAACGCGTAATGCTGGTAAGTTCACTTAATTTTATGTTCTTCTTTTATATTTTAATTTTATTCAAAGTGTTATTCTATTCTATAAATTTTTTAGCATAATCTATCAATTTTTTATTATAATCTATCAATTTTTTTATGATTATCAAGTTTTAGCATAATCTATTATATTTTTAAAAAATGTATTAAACTATTTAATATCAGGTCATGTTGGCTGATGTCATTGGCTAAAGATTTGTTTGGAAAGTATTTTTTTCTTATTTTTTTCTAATGATCTAAAGTCAACTCTAATAAGCCAATCAATTTAGCTTACCTGCAAAGTAAAAGCCGGCATCAGAGAGGTCTTCGGGCTTCAGCTGATGATGCGGTGGCCATCTGTCGAAAGTCTTCAGCCTGTTTTCTCTGACAGCGTATTCCGGCCGCTTCGGTCTCTCCGTGATGATTCCCAGTTCAGCGTACGTGGGACCTTTGCCCCTCTTTCTCTCGTTTGGCGCTGACGATGTGGACGCGACACCCTCCTTGTGATCGGCTAATGTCGTGTCGGGTGTCGTGTTGGAGGCTGTGGTGGATGTCGTGTTGGAGTCTGTGGTGGATGAGTTTCTGACATCGGACGCTGCTGAAGGCTGCGGTGATTTCGGGATGACCGCAGTGCTTGAAATAGTTAATGACGCGCTTGTTGGAATGTTCTCGAGATGGTTTGTCGAAGCGTTCAGTGGGGGATTGTGAGCGGGAGAGCTGACACGATTTTGAGACGTTGATTGTGTCTGAGTTGATGACACGGCCGTTGAAGGCTTGCGTTGTACGTGTGTAGCTGTGGCTGTCGATCCCGTGGCTGTGGTTGTTATGTTGTTTGATGTTGCAACCTGAGTACATCTATTAAAAGTTTGACCTGGACAAGATTGTGTTGACGTGGAGCTCATGTGGCTTTGCTCTGTTGTTTGCGATTGTGAGCGACTACCGGAAATGTTGAGAAGCGGTTCAACGGTCGATGTTTTGGAATGAACGGTTCTCTTGTGTGCACACTCTGTGCACTTGGCTCCATTTGACTTACCGCTGGCTGATGGGTTCCCTAATCCTGAAGTATGAGGGTAGAGACCCGAGTTCCGCTGTTCAGCTCCGTGTCCGTATTCTGTGGAGGAGTTCAACAACCTTTGGCCGGCAAGTCCGTCCGTGTCAAGGCCGTCCGCAGAGTTGGGTTTAAAAGCACGGTCATCAATTCCACTGCCGCACGTTGACTTAAGTTGGTTCAGCAATGCACCGAAGTGACGATCATCACTTTTACAAGATGTAAACGGAATATTATCACAGTTCATTTTGGTCACCATTGGACAATTCGGAGACATTTCTCTGTGAATGTCCGAAACAATGTCCCTAGTTTGCCAGCCGAGTTTCTGTACACAACAAAAGTAACAAGTGACTGCGTCATCTCTTTCCTCCCCTTTCCCCGTGTAAATAAACCCATCTTCAGCCAGGAGCACGGCAGATTTAGCAGCTGTCAAGGGATACTTGACAAAACTACGAAGACGAAATTTTTCTTCTCTGAACCGATTCCAAGAAATACCTTCAACACTCTCGGGATGTTCTACCTCGGTGTTTTCAGTTACGTTGTAGACATGTATGACGGTCGGTTTAACTACAAAATGTCTTTGGCTGAATAAATCTCGCAGGAGATCCAATGACTCAAACGGGTGAAGTGAAGCCTTCGTCGACGCGGGTTCAGATCCGCAGTTCCCATGTTCCGCGTCAATCTTGAGATGCTCTTTAATGACTTGATTACATTGACTGACGCCATTTTCTAACACAGTTCCCCGATCACTCTCAAGAGATGGCAGTCTTCGTTTTGAAACCGATCGCCGTGTACCTCGCCTTTGTGTGTGTTTGTTATCTGCGGCTTCATCCTTTTCTATAGCGCGTAGTTCCCGCTTCAGGGGAGCTGCTGAAATCTGTCTTAAACATCTCGTAACACGTTGAAGTTCTCCATTAACGCTAGGAGCTCTCTGGATTTGTTTTTGATGACTTGCAATGGATCTATCAAGTGAAAATAAATTTTAAAATAATTAAAATCAAATTTAGAAATGATCTTTTAGACTAGTGGGTCTAAGCAGTTATACATATCAAGCGCATGAGGAGTAGGAAATAGCAGTAACCACTGATTTAATCAGTTTTTATTTTTTATGGTTACCCAGAATCAACATTTGTTTCTTTATCATTTTCGCTCAATGTATTTATCCCCATTATGCCCTTTAAAGATGTTTACAGCAAGGCAGTTACTGAGAGCCTGAAAATGATATGGTAAAAATTTATATTTATAGCTCATAGAAGATGTTAAAATAAGCTGAGCAAACTCCGTCAACTGTTTATTTGTTCTCCCAAATTTAAACAAAATAATTTTGTCGAATAACCCCCGAAAATCCTACCCAAAAAAGTAAATTTCCCTATTCCCGAAAGCAGAATAATGCTACCCAGCTGTATAGGTTTAACACCGGAAATTACCGATCCAGTCATTTCCTTGTAAGGTTTTGTTTCAGTCGCACGCTAAATTAAAACACAATTTTCCCATGGTAATATTATTTCTATTGGTCCGATATATTTAGATTTTGCAATGGGTTTACATTTCCAGTTAAGAATGATCTTTTATAAATAAAAAAAACTCTTGTTAACGGAACAATGCATTTCATTTGTCCGCGTGCTTTCTGTATGAATATAATAAAAGACCTTCCTGAAAGTATGTCCTTAAATTTAAAAATCCCAAAATAGATGTTGTATACTTATCATTTTCCTTGACATAAATATATTCCCCATTGAGACTGTTGCTTGATGGAAGTAAAATTGGATCCTGCAACTACAATTCCTTATTTAGAATTAATAACAGTTTGGAAAAATTTACAATTTTTGTTTTCTTCTATTATGTATTCTTTTTCATATGTCCACAGTTCGCCGTTTCTATTTCGTATCATCAATATTACCGGTTATTACATCTAACGTTTTGCCTACCACGAAAAGTCCTTAAATAAACATGTTAATTTTAAACCCTATGCTATTTATAACCGAGTATATTTAGATTATGATTGAGGTTTTAAATAAAAACAACCCCACTAAAAACACATATTTTTTTTTGTACAAGTCCTTCACATGCATTTTTGTTTACATTTACGTATCAGTACGTGACCTTTTAATTTATTAAGAAGCGTTGATGTCAATGGGTCAACTTCTGGCGAACACACGTTTCATATTTCCTCTCTTTTCCTCTTTAAAAAAAAAAAATAACTGCAAACCCAGATACGTCACACATAAAAAACGCATAGTAACAGCTAAACAATTAATCTCCACACCAAAACACGAACCCATTTACCAATGCATTAACAACACCCCCGCCCCCTCAAACCTTTTTTTTTCTTTTGAAAAACAGGAAAATATTTTTTCTGGGGGTTGAGGGTAGGGGTAAGAGCTGAAAATTTGAAAGAATGTGTTGTTAGCAATGAATCTATGTGCGACGTTTCCACTCTATAGGATGACGGAAAGTGGGTCAGTTAGCTTCCTATCGGAAATAGGATGAACTGATTTTAGGGGGGGGGTTTGGGGTAGGGGGTCGGGCTGTGGATTTGAAGGAATGTATCCGCAAAGAGACTGTATGCCAAGTTTCAGCTCGATAGAATGACCGGCCGCTGGTGATTTAACCCTTCTTAAGACGTTGCCACAAACACACGAACAAAAGTGAAGTTAATATAAATGATTTAAAAAGAGTATACGTACATTTTTTATTTATGTTTTAGAATAAATTATCAGCAGTATTCGTTGTTTTTATTTTTTTTTAAATTTAAAAGTTGATTTTTGAGAAAAATCAAATTTTCTTGTTTATACGACTACATATCATTGTCCATAATTTTAATAAAAGGTACAAAATTATAATACATGTAAAGTTTTTGTTTGTTAGTTGTTTTTTTTTAAATGAAATTTATCTTTTAAAAAATATCAAGTTCAAAGACTAAAATAGTATTGGCTTTTATTTCCACAGTGACAAGTAAATCAGTAAATGTATACAGTTAACAAATGTTGATGTAATTATATTACATTATAAGGCTGCTATTTGGATTGAGTCGGTTTAGACCACCCGGCCACCCAGCACCCTCTTATCTATGACTGTGCCCACGCCTCAGATGTGTCACTACCTTTTTATATGAACTAATTTCCCGCACTTAGAACTCCCACTGCCCTCCCGATACACTTGCAGAACTAAACCCATTCATTGGGTACCGGTAGGCGCACACCAATGAAATAAAAACAAAAAAAAAACCACTTACAAACACACCCACAAACACAGCCACTAAAAAGATAATAATCTGCTAATATAACACGTGACTTCTTCGTTCAAATGTGTGTGCGTGTGAGTGTGCGTGTGTCACAATTACCAAACGCGTTTCCCCACTCATCAACACAAAGAAATCATTCTAACCCAAGTATTTTCTAGCTGACAAGGGCGGAGTCACGAGATGAATGGGGCGCCGTGTTGAGACCGTATTCGGACATAATATGTAGTGTTTTAAAATATGTCATTCTCACGTGTTTTTAAGTACAATGAATTGTTTTTTTTTTATAAATAGATATTTTGACCGTATTCTTGGTTTCTAGTTCGGAAATTTGATTGAACGGAAATTTGGTCGAATCTTTTTTTCAGTTCACACGTTAAAATTTTCGTCAAATTTCTTTTTTCTATACAGTAAAACAAAATAATGCGTTCAAAAAGAAGTTTGACGCAGAATTTTAACGTGTGAACTGAAAAAAAATATTCGATCAAATTTCCGGATTCGGTCCGTCTCATGTGGAACAAAAATAAATAAAGTAACAAATGCACTGCTGACCTCTGTGCCAATTAATCGGAACACGTCTACACTTTGGTTAAGCGGGATCTATTTTTTTTTTAAAAAGGAAATCTATTCTGATACATTCATTGTCACGAGCGGTTTGAAATGATTCTTATCATGTTTATAAAGTGAGAAGCTGAACAAATTTGATGGATTAGAACCCAGCACAAACCTCAATTTTCCTTAACACTATTACACTAAGCCAGAGGTTCCCAAACTTTTTTGAGGCACAACAAGATTTTAACTTAAGGAAAAAAGTACCGCCAGGGGTGGACCGCCCCCACTACACCCGTTCCTGCGCCACTAGATTTCGAACAACAGAATTTAGAAAAAAAAATCGGCTAAGTAGTGTAAATTAAAACAATAATTAAAATAAAAATAATTAATTTGGCGATACATGTACAATTTAAAACGTTCTATAATTGTTTTGCAAAATACACTAATAAAACAAATGATGATACACACACATTTCATGATAATGATGATGATAATCCAGGCAACTCTCGATATTATCAAGCGCCTTGATATGGCCGCACCAGATTTTGTGGTCGGTACCTTTACTTAAAAGCGCTATACTATAGTAACAATACTTCACAGTGGATTGTAATGTGGTCTACGCGCTATAATTAATTAGAAAGAAAAATAAATCACTACAAACTAACCTGGTTTGTTTTTTATTAGTTGATTCCAAATCTGAATTATTTTTCCTCTTTGTTACAGACTTGAATATTTTTGAAAGAGAACCCTCGCCCATTTTTTTGCTGGTTGATTCTCTGGTTACAAGCATGAGTCATGAAAGGGGTTGCCTCGAAGTGCGTTAAATAGTGGCAAGTCGAGCTTAAAATAGTTCAATTGAATAGTTGGCCTACTTTCGTGTTGCGTCATCTTGCGTAGGGGTAATCCCCCTCACCTAACCACCCACCTCCCAATTTTAAATATAGCTATGGTAGTCATGTTAACAAGATTACTTAAAAATTCTTCAACATATTCGAAGAATAATGCGAAATTAAGCTGGCCGCCATGTAATCTTCGTTTCGGTAAGAAACGGCATCGTAATTCATCTATGTCTGACACCATACCAAGCCCAAGCGATTAGGTGCCTCCGGGGGATTCAATGAATACTACTGTAACACTGTCAGGTTGGTTTTACTTCTTAAGGGACTCAAGTAACGCGCAAATTTTGATGGGTTTCCCCACTTCATTGCCAATAATTTCTGTGAAATGTAGTGATACCTGTGAAAAGCGAACCGTTAAAATAGCGCTGTCCACTGTTTCTTTCAGCCATCTCTTGGAAGTTTGTGTGTGTGTGTGGGGCGGGGGGGGGATAGATGGCGCAATGCTTCCGCAGCAAATCAACTACACTTCTCCGAAGAAAAATGTTTTAAACTGTAGCAAAACTAAATTGAAAAAAAAGGTGTAATTTTATAAAAAATATTTCTTTAAAAAGGAGTCTAACATTAAAATTATACAAGCTTTCATGATTGATTACTGTAATGATCAGTTCTCATGATCAATTGTGTCTTCACATGTTGGTATGATTGCACTGTTTTGTGTGTGTTTAGGACACAAAAAAAAGAATTTGATCATATTTTCAGCCCCACCCCAAGCCCCCAAAACGTATTCCCTGTTTTTAAAGGGGGGGGGGGGGAGAGGGGGAAGTGATATCAAAGATATTTAAAAACAACACAAGTTGTGGAAGTAATTAATTGTTGTAAAAACTAATTTGTGACATGGGTTCGTGCTTTAATTGTGTAGCTGTTGGTATGTGATTTGTATTTGTGACTTTTTTGGGGGATGAGACTGAATAAAAACGATGTTTCTAATTTTCTTTTAACACTGCAAATTCTTCTTTTGTTACATCTTCAGTGTATTAGGTTTTACATTTACTAAGTTAGGATGACAGCATCGCTTCACCAACCGCTGCACATATGCCAGTAAATGGATGCAGCAACGTACCCTACCAGAACCAGAAAAAAACATGCCATACCAAAAATCAGTTGTTAAAATCACAGAAATGAAAAATCACATACAATTGCATAAATTTAAACGAAAATGATTATTAAGTATTTAAGTTTATAGGTTTAAAGGGTTGTTTAATTCCGTTTATTTCAAATTTCCCAAGATTTCTCCAGAATTTATTAATTATTTCCAAGCTCTCAAGGTCGGTTATTGAATTCACCAGATCTTGAAATATTTCCCGTTTGGTAGCATTGCCCCTTTATTTTAAACTTATTTCCTTTCCCCTTCTTCCACTATTTGTTTATTTTTTATTTAAAAAGACCCAAAACAATATTTTTTTTATTTTCCTAAGATTTTTATTTCTTGTTTTGTTAAAAAGTGATAATGATACTAAGACGAAATGAAGTAATTCATAGCCTATAACAATTTGAAAGAAATTTAAATAAATTCAAGATTTTTATTATTAGTTTAGTATAATTATAATTAATGAAAAAAATGTCTTTGATTAATAAATGTAACAATGAGAATGAGAAAAATCTCTTTTGTTTCATATTTCCATTAAAATTAAGCATATTAATTATTAATATAGTTATTATAATAACATAGTTTTTTTTCGAATGCCAAAAACAATTGTTCATCATGTGACCCCCAACAAAATGGAGGAACGACCCTTATTTTAAAAGAAATATTATTGTAGCCTAGGCCCAGGCTCATTTTATGTCTAGCATTGCAATTTTGAAATAGAAATGGAACAGTCTGTTGAAAGAGATATAATGGCGAATTCTGCATCGAACGATTACTCTAAATATGGAATCAGGGATGTTCCTAAATATACAAAGACAACAGCGCTTGGAAAGGTCTAGAAATTTATTATTTTTATTTTTACTTATAATTATAATTTATAACTTATGGTGAATTAGTTAATAGTATTATTAATTATTAGTCTAGTCATAATTATTAGTGGTAGGCCCTATTGCTAGTAGTGGCAAGTTGTGTAACCTCTACTTGCTACTCTGAAGCAGTGTGCTGCTACGGCATGGATACTGCTTGCTAGTGTCTAGTAGTGTAATTAAATTCGAAGAGTCTACACGTCTGGTGCACCTGACTTTTTATCCCCTGCAGTAAACGTCCGGCGCGCCAGACTTTTTAGTGCAGGAGCTATACGTCCGGCGACTAACTCACATGACCGCCGTAACAAACCCTACTTCTCAGTACTGACCAAGTTTTAAGATAATTAGATAAGGCTGTTCAATATGAACCAGTGTGGTCTTGTGGTAGAGTAGACGCTTAGCGACCTTACGTTATGTGATAGTTTACTGGATAGGGATCGAATTTTACTTTTTTCTCTTATTATTTTAATTAAAAGTATATTTTATATTTAATTTATTATGTTTATTTGTAACAGTAGTCAGAGCTTTATGAGATGTTTAACCAATATAAAGGACTTTATTTTTTTTTTTGTTGAGTCGGAATCAAATAGTAATACTAGAACGTCTACTAATCTACTACTAGTTAGTTAAGTATAGGCCGACTTGTTTAATATTCACAGTCACAGTCAAATGCTTACAGTTTATGTATCTCATAGTCATAGCATATGAATATATTAACATGTTCAGAATTTATTTGACCTGACGGAATAATAACACCTACTAGTCGTCCGGCGGTCACAAGACATATCTTCCACTAGCGGTCACTAGCTCGCCAGAAAAATTTCTCCAACTAGGCGTCCGGCGGTCATGTGACTTGGTCGCCTGACTTTTTATCTCCCGCACTAAACGTCTGGCGCGCCGGACGTGTAGACACTGCCAATTAAATTATAATAATTTTTGGCCAATTGTTACTATTGGTGCATCAAAACCCTGGTTCCGATATGGTCAAAACCCAGGTTAGGGATACATTTACAGTTCTGGTTAGGTTTTAGGCTTAGGGATACATTTAGGAAATTTTTTCATTATTTTTTAACGTTTTATTCTTAATTTTACGGGTTGCGGCAACCAAGATGGCGGCTGTGTGAAACATCGCGGCACCAATAGTATCAAATTACCATAAATTAATATAAATTATGAAGCTTTTAATTTGTAACTTAATATTTTCATTAACTTAAATTTAAAAAGACTGGTAAATTTACGCAATCAGCGCCACTTATTTCCAACAACTATCATCTTGGTTGTCATGGCAACCAAGATGGCGGCTGTGTACAAAAAAATAGTGCACACACACGTCTGCTAAAAATCGTAGGGAAAAAGAGAGTATTGCTGTTTTTGCTACTTACAGAGACAAACAAAAATTGGAACAAAACATTAAAATTTAATGAACTGTTTACAGATGGTACATTAATTTTGTGGGGAAAGTAGCTACTTTATGGTATACCTTTAGCTTTGCGATAAGAAGTTTCAACAATCTGTGGTCGCCCCCTTTCTTAGCATCATTTCATCCACTAAATTAATTTTTGTGGCAACAATAGCAACTTTATTGTATCCCTCTAGATATGCGGCAAGAAGTGTCAACAACTTGTGGTTACTCCCTTACCTCAACTAAAACACTTGCTACAGTTACACACAGTTAGAGAATTAACCTAGCCTGAGGCTAAATAACATTTTGAAGTAGCCTAGTAGCAGTGATACTTTTTATGCCTTTTACCCCATGTTTTCCATCCCTGTCCTTTTCATTCAAGTTGGTTCCAATTCCTGGTGCACTTCCTCTTTAAAAGTATTTTTTGTGTGTGTGTCTGCTGCCTGCCTCTACTATTTTGCTCACATGACAATTCATTTTTTTTGGGGTCTTTAATCCCTTTGCCTTAGCTATTCTTTGTTGTTAACTTTTAAAAATATTGTATTACCACAATTTTTAATTTTCAGACCAAAACTTTTGCTGGTCTTTTTGGTAAGGAATGGATATTTCTGATCGTATCAATGATAAATATTTTGACAGCCATCAGCCTGACACTGTACAGAATGATAATAGTAATCAAAGAGAAAGATTCTCAGTCCCCAGATTTTACATTTACACTTCTGCTTCTCATAAATTCAGGTAGATAAGATCTTTGTTGTTTATATCTAAAATTGTGTTTTGACTTTTTAACCATCAGTAACCAAGTTTGATAAGTTGGAAAATTTTTTTAAAAATAAGTATTTTAGACTTTTCCTTAGAAATGATTTTAAATAGCAATTGATGCGATCAAAGAAACAATGCTTGGTTATGGGTGGGCCATTTTAAAGTCTCTTCCTTGTTTAAAAAAAAAATGATACAAATTGGTCACACCCATTTTTTTTCAATTAATACCCATTTGTGTGTGCAGGTGTTTTAATATATTTTGGACTCAAGGCAAGACTTTGTGAAATACTAAAGGGCTAAAGAAATGTTGATGACTTGAAATTTTGTGATTGGTCTGGGTTTTATCTTTTGGATAAGCAGTTTTTGCATTGGCCAGGTTTTTTTTTTTTACTCTTTCTAAGGATGAATGCGCAGATGAATTGTTTGATGCTTCTCAAATCTTTTAATGCGGTTTACAGGATTCTGCATTTTTTATGTGCTTCATGGAATAATGAGGGAGCGGATCTTTGAGCTGTATGCTTTTATGGCTGCCATTTTGGTGGTAGTTATGTACTGTGTTCTTGAATATTTTGTCTTCAACCCATCTAGGCAGTCCACTGTGAAGTTGGTGAGCATACACATTTTAAAAAAATATGCAAACTGTTATCAGAGAGGCTTTCTTTTTTATGAAGGCTCTTTGAAAATACCGTAAATCAAAACTGCTGTGATGTTTAGTGTTGAATATTTCAATACTTAAAATTCTTTAAAAAAAAAATAATAATCTAAATTTTTAAAACTTTTTATGACGAAGAAATAAACACATGAACTAACTATTGAGATCCCGGCACTACCTATTTTATTTTTTATATTTCAAGACATGTCAGTGCTCAATGTGGAATGATTTCATTGTAGAGAAATTCTTGACTATATTCACAAATTGTAATTTATTTGGCACTACATCATAAATTTTTATGTGAAATGATAACTGTTATGTCCATCAATATATATTTTCTTTATGCCAATGATCTCACCAGGTGAGGCTTGTGTTGGCATGTGTTCTTGCTCCACCTAATATTGCCTTAGCTTACTTTGTGTCCAAAAACTTTGGTTACTTGGAATTTCGAATTGTTGGCGCCTCTACTCACTTGCAAAGTAAGGAAACTATAAAACTATATTTATTAGTGCTGAACTAGAATTATTGTTCTTCTATCAAATTTCAATTTCATTCACAATGGACATTATGTAGACTATTATTAATAAATTAAAAAGTTTCTGCTGTTGGCTTTCAGGGTTGTACAGACAAGCTGGACTGTTTTCTTGTCTTCTCAAGTTTGATTTGCAAGCTGCTGTAAGTCCATAGATTTAAATGGGCACTTAAGGAATGAAATTTGATTTTGGGTTTTGGGGGGGGGGGGTCTTAAATTTCTCTGCTGTGTTCTTCCACTTAATGGAGATGCTAGGCATAGAGCAACCCAATTGGATTTTTACTCTTTGTTCAGAGTAAAGCTTGAATGATAATCCGATAAACCATGCCCCAAGTTTGATTGTATGATGAAAGTTATCGCAAAGAAATCGTCACCTAAAAGCCCCTATAGCGGTAACTAATTTCCATGGTCATCATGTTCATGTTTGTAACAGTGAGACAAATTATAATAAATCAAACCAGAGCCGCAACTGTATCCTATAAAAATTAAAGGGATCTTCGAGGTATATTAAAATTCTTTAAGGTTGTACCCATCTTTAACTATATGTTTCATTCTTTAAAGTTAGACTGACATTGAACCTATGGGCTGGCCTTTAGCAAACTGGACAATCTCTGGCTTTGGCTGTAACAAATACATATATATAAAGATTTTGCATATGTTTAGTAGTGGGACAGTACTTATTTCAACAGTCATGCTTATTTTCAATGTATGTTTAATTTTGTAACAGTGCAGCATAGTGATCCTGGCACTTAAAGATGGCACAAACGTCTCCCTGCTGGAGACAGTTTCTCTTGCTATAGGCATTCCTTATTCTCTGTTTTGGTGTTTACTGGGCTGGGTCTCTGTAAGTGTTTACCAAATGTCATATAGTGTCAGATATTTATGCAGTGCTTTAAATACAATACTTAATAGTTAAATGATTTGTTGTATATATAATTAAAAATCACATAAACTGTAGTCTATTTCAACTCTAGAGAATTTGTTAAGCTCAGATGCAGTTTAAAGCTAGAACCATTTGTTTTTGGTAAAGTGTAAAATTAACTCTTATAAACACAATACTTACCATTGTAAACTTTAACCTAGTAAGCCTATAAAAATACTCCCTTCACCACCCCCCCCCCCCCCTCCTTATTTTGTTGTTCTTCTGTTACTACAGCTGAAACGAGAACTTAAGACAGGGGCTGTTGTCTTTGCTATATTTGGACTCATCAAGCCATGCTATTACTTATTTAAAATCATTCGTGTAAGTTGTTAATCACTGAAGCTCTTAGTAGTTATTGGAATATATGTGACACATACTTTTGTGAATTGCCATATGCCTTTTTTTTTTTTTAAAGTACAAAATCCATCCCTCAATCCAATATGCTTCATTACTTATTTTGTTGTAAAACCAGGCATGTATGACATTTGTACTAGTGATGGGACGATACCAAACTTTTTAATGATTCTGATTCTACCCAATTCCCGATACGATTCCGATTCTGATTCCGATTCCCGGCCATTATTACATATATGTATTACTGTGCCCAGGTATTAACATATTTAATTAATAAAAGTTGAGAATTGATTAGAAAAGTTTATTAACTAATCATAGTCAAATTGAAGCACTTGCAAATCATAGTGCAAAAACATAAGCATCTCTCCAGTTGTTGGTTCTAAACGGCTTCTCTTTAGCGAGTATATATTGCTACCTACACTAAAAATTCTCTCACTCTCTACTGAAGAAGGTGGAGCACATAATCAATTTCAGATAATCAGTTAAGAATCGTTTTGGTATCGGAATCAGGTCTGAATTATTCAGCTCCGATACTGATTCCCGATGCTTTGGAAAAATCCTGATATTTCGATTATTCCGATACGATTACGATTAATCGTCCCATCACTAATTTGTACACATCATATATATATTTTTTTCAATTAATCTTGAAGTGTGACATGCATTTTATAAAATAACATTTGAGAAACTAACCTAACAAAATAAAAAGAGATGGAAAGCAATGAACCCCAACTAAGAATCAAACAAGGTGTCTAACATGTGACGAGCAGCTGCCTTACAGGATGTAGTGATACTTTTATCAGATATGGAACTAGTTCTGATGCAATGTGCTTATGGGAAACCAGAACTAATATCAAAAATATCTACCTTAATTAAATGGTTCCTCACACTTTGGTTTAAATTATCTTCTTGATTAAAAATATTTTTTTTTTCCTTAAATCACTTTTAAGCCATGGGAACATGCTGTTGATCTTCCAAAAATTTTTTTTTTCTATAGGAATATATTGAGCTGAAAGATGAGAAGGTACCAACAAAGGACAGCATTGTCTACACCCTGATAGCTGCTGGTGAGTAAAAAAAACCACTTATTTGTTTGTGCAAAAGTAATTATAACACCTAGATTAATTTGTTTGAACTAAACTAGATAAAATATACTATAAAATTGTGTAAGCAAATAATTTATTTCCTTGCCAGATGTTTTCCTCTCTTAAAGACAATGGTATAGGTTAAATACTGATGCTTATTCTATCCCATAAAATTTGTATGAAAAAATAGGTATTTCTTCCACATAGTTTTTGGTAATTCTTCATTTGGTGTTAATTTATGTTATCAAGTTATCCACTTCCTGAGTTTTGAGATTAAAAAATAAACGACTCACAGAGCGCCATGTTAAAGTTTTACCTATTTACATTGGTTGTAAATTATTATATAGTAACAAGAAATGTTTGGGGTTTAATGACAACTTCATTGTGTTTCACCAAATGACTGACTACCTTTAGCAATTGAGTAAATTAAATAGGACCAAGATAACAATGATATGAAAATAAACAGTTTAGGGGCCAAGAGAAAGGCTTTCATTTGCAGACTTATGATTAAGGGAAATCAAAACAAGCCATTTGTAAGGTATTTGCATTGGCCAACTGTATTGCGCTTATCTGTAAATTTCTTTTTTAAAATACTTTAAAAAAAAAATTCTAATAGGCTATTTTACACATAATTTCCCTTTATTATTGTGTCCTCCAGTTTCACTTGGATTGCTGGTCTGGTTCATGTTGATGATCGAACTTGTGTTCGTGTATAAAAACTTTGATCAGGGCTTACAAGAAAGAAGTATGTATTATATGATGACCAGTAGCCAGGGTTCACACGGTCTTTGAAGGTGTGTGTGGGGGGGGGGGGGGGAATGTCAAGGGTCCAGAAAGTTTGGGAAAAATTGGCAAAAAAATGTCACCGTTCTTGAAAGTTTCGGAAAAAAACATAAAAGTTCAAAAATAAAATTCAAATGAAAAAAAATGGATGTTTCCATTTAAATTTAATTACCTTGCGCAGTGCGCATTTCATTATGATCAGTAACACTGCAAGAAAGAAATTTGTTACCCGTAATTGGTTGGTAAATGTTTTTTAAGCAAATCAAATTAATCTTAACAAATGAGCTGTTGCATAGCAATAGTGCCTGTTTTGACTAGGCAAGTTTATGAAGCCTAAATTGTTTAGAAAGAAATATTAGAAAGAAATATAATTACATAATCATAAAATTCATATGGATCCATCAAATAAATACTGCTTCCTCAGCTTCTAACTTAGACAAAAATTCAGTTTTAAATCAGAGCGCAAGGCACTTTCAATGGCCACATTTTAAAGACGATAACAGAAAAATTTCCAAACATTTACCCACTGGTGAGAAATATGTCCTGGATGGACACAAGGGTCATGGTGTCTGAAAAAGATAATTGAATGGAAAAGTCTTCAGAGTGATTTGTGAAACATGACCAGAGTCCTCATGACAAAGTGTGAAACAAAATAAGTTGAAGTTTTGAAGTGTGACGGCATCTTGGCTCGGTATGAAAAATATGTGGGGTCCATCACAACAGCCAATTCGTTAGAATACAGAAATTTCTACCCTTCTGAAAGCAAGGTAGATGAATTTTTTTTTCCTACTTATCTTTCCACAATGAAAAGGAGTTTTCTGAGGTGTGGGTTATTGTTTAGAAACTCCTTTTGTTACCACATTGCCGGCGACAGAAGTAAGATGTTCTCTGTGAATAAAGAGGTCACTGTAGAAAATGTAAACACTGAGAATGAGAGTTTCTGTGCTCAAAGACTGATTGATCAAGTCACAAGAGGAGGGGGAACCTTATAAAGTTCCCATATTTTTAGGTCAATCCTGCTACACTGTACTTCCAATTACTAAAAAAAGACTTTAATTACTCTGTTTAATTTAAAAAAAAATTATCCCAAAGAACTTGAAAAATTATCAATATTTTAAAATTGCCACTACATCATTTCAAACATGAAATTAATCCCAGTCCATGCAAAAGTAATGAGTTTTGAGCAGACGCTTGGAATGACTGGCACTGTAATATCATAGTATAAGCATTTTTGGAAATTATGAGATAATTGGAAATACTGTTCCGAAAATTTCATTAGAGATCTTTAAATTTAGAAGTACATGAAAGATTATCTTTTCCAATCTACAGCACGTCTGTTTGCCAGTGAGAACTCGAGATTGTTGGGTGAAAAAAGATGGAGTGCAAGGGGAGGAAATTCAAATTTGTGACCTCCAAATTCCAGCCACAGTTACAAAACTGGGAAAGGAAAGTTATCAGAGCAAGTTATTTCAGAGAAATTAGTTTGTACCTGTATTTTCATATTATTGAAACTAAGTATGGTAGAGATGATAAAGCTCTGCTTTAGTCTTGTATATGTTTTTTAGTAATTTGTTTAACCATGTTCAGAACCTACATTAAATAAGTCTAATTGTTTTATTTTTGTAAATGCCATTTTCCCCGGCAATGTTTAAATACATTTTTTTTTTTTTAATATCGGAAACAATATTAACACATTAGTGTTTAAGTTTTTGGTTCATAAGTTTTGTGAAAACATTATAAGATCTTCCTAATTATTTGACTCCCAAATTTAAGTCATTTTATATTTAAAAGGCAGGTTTCATTGTAAATAAATTTATCATCATTTACATCAAGTTCCCCTAAATGAATATTAAGGTTTTATTTAAGAAGTCTCACTGTAATAATTAACTCAATCACTTTTTACCCCTTTTTAAAACAAATCTTATCAGGGGAAAATGAGCGTATTGGAGTTGAAGGGACATAGTTCTCACCTGGGATCAGAGAAAGTTAAACAAAAAAATGAAAACGATGTTCATTTATAAACATTTTTTAACAAGTCTATTTTAATATCTCCAACCATTCATGAAAGGTATTTATTCACTTTAAACCTACGCCTTTTATAAGATGGATAAGTGTTCATTTTTTAAATTTTCTGATTCATTATATGCTGAGCAAAATACTTATGCATTTACGTTTTTCTTGAAATTAACGGTCTTTCACTTGTGCAACGAAGTCATGTTGTATTTTTTTATTTGTTTTGTTATTGCAAATTTTAGTTTTCAAAAAGCCAAAAGCTTTTCTCTTTGTGATTATGCTGAATGTGAAATTGATATTTTAATTGTTTACACCATAAACATTCAAACTGTTTAACATTTTTCTTTGGAATCTACTTTAGCAGTAGCAAAATAAGATTACATTTTTATACTTTATATTATTCAAACCTGCTGCAGTCTTTACTAAAATTTAGCAGTACTTCTGTTAAAAAATGGTGCTATTTTAACTATTCTCTTAGAGTCTTAGAGTGCCCTTTAATTTATGATTTTTTTTAAAAAAGATCTATTTTTTTTTTAAAAAATTCAATAATTGTATAAAACTATTTCTCCTACTAATACAAGTTGTCTTCTAGTCACTTTCAACACAGAAATGGTGAAGACTGCAAGCAACAACATACTCAGTTTTTAAATAATTTTGGTGCCATTGGTTTTTATAGCTCATAGCATTGTATTTCATGTTTGATTTCTTGATCTTTGATTGTGTTTGTTTTTGGGCTGTCTTTGCTCTCGTGAAGTACAGGTGTGATCTGTATCTTCAAAATGTATTCCCAAATGTGTCAAGCAGAATTTTTTTTCCTCATTAAATTCAGAAACAAATACTTCTTTTGCTATATAACCAGCATGTTATGTAGTTCTCTAACGGGCCAGTCTCACTCGATCACTTCATCGTGTTGCAGAATTTTGTGACATTCTCAGTTAGCAATATTTTCCGTCATGATTATACAAAGAATAAGTTACAAATATTGTTATATTCAACTGCTCAATGTAAATTGTGAAAAACCAGTGCTTCTAAAGATTTAAATGTCTTTTACAGGTGATGATTCATTTAAATAAATGTTTTTTTTTTACTTCTTGTAAGTAAGGAGCCCTCTTTGTTCCTGGATTATTTTTCAGGATGATAAAAGAATTTTAATGACAGGTGCATGAGAAAATTTGTAACAAGTGTTGTACTACATCTTCATGACTTAAGTGTCCTCTCAATATGTAGCAATAATCCCTTCATTTGTGGGTGAACAAAAAAAAAGGGGGGGGGGGGGGGCGTGGGAAATGAAGCTTCAAAAGCATTGTCATAGATTTTTCAATAGTGATTAATTGATGAGCTGTTTCTAATGTGGCTAAAAATTGATGAGCTGTTTCTAATGTGGCTATACAAAATTCTTTAATAATGCATATGTCCGTGGACATTTATTTAACGTTTCACTGCATTTAATTCGCCATTATTAATTTTTCACTTGTTACCAAAACATTCACCATAAATTTGTCTTAGTTTATTTTTTTAACATAAGCCTACTGACCATCAATATGTCTTTTTTCATTCATCAATGCAGTATTTGGATCAACTCAATGGTACACAGGTTGCCTTGTAAGGTTAGGGAGAAAAAAAAAAGGGGCACGTTTTGATTGTATGAAGTTTCAATTTTACTAGACAGATCTGATGATTTCTAGTTATAGCATACAAAAATCCACCTGAGGATGAAAATTGGTCTGATATATCATTTCAACCGAGTCGCATGTTGTTCTACCTTTGATTTACTTATCTTCTTATCACCCAATGGTTAAATATATCGCATTAGTTTCAGATTTGAATCCTGGTTGGTATCCTACAGGCCGCTAATGATTTATACTACTAATTAAAGACAAAAACCACCAGTAGGATTATTTTAAAATATAGAAGTCTAATATGCAAAAATGCTTGTACTGTAATTTATTGCATTGTGAAGATGTAAGATTATAATATATTCCATTTCAATTTGTAAGTTTAAAAAAAGATAAATTTTGTAGAAGTTTAAGAGCATTAAGGTAACTGATCAAACAAACCTACTTGGATGCATGAATAAAATAATATGCATACTTGTATAATCATTTATTTTTTTTACCTCTATGATAAATGTATGTATAAATTTGATTATTATTTATAATGCATGCACATTATGTAAATGGATCTTGAGTGTAAAACTTTGAAATCATTCAATATGAAAAGAACATGAAACTTGCTAATTCAAAAGCAATCAGCATTTTTTTCACATGCAAAAATGCAATGGCTTGGTTTGCCATTTTAAACATAAAACTTACGATTTTATTTAATCATTCTAATATTTCAACTATTTTTTTTTTGTCCTGTTAAAAACCCCAACTCAAACTGTGTTAATTTTATTTTTATGTAATAAGACAAATATGCTCTGCATTTATCTCAGTATTTTTTTAAAAACATTTTTTATTTTTATACTATCATGTGATCAATAATAAACATTAATACATTTAAAAAAATATATTTTATATTTTTTTTTATATAAATTAAGCATCTGTGTTTGGGAAACAATAATTATAAAGCAAAGATTATATTTTAAAAATAAAGCGCTACAAATTTTCAGGGACAATATAACATATTAATGTTGTTAATTTAAATGGGTTAATAATATGATGCTTGCTGTTTGGCTTGTCAACATTAAGTCGAAAAAATTTTCAATATGAAATCCAGATTAAAAGCATACAATAAATTATTTTTAAAATGACAAAGGAGAAAATATAATATGTGCTTTCTTTCTTTCTTTTTTACTTAAAATTATTTCATCAGACTAAAGACTTGTGTTAGCTATATAATAAATGGTTATTTTATATGATACTGATAATTGGTTTAGTAAGTTGAAGAAAATCCATGAGTTATAAACTAATCATAAATAATATTAAGCAGTTTAAATGTATAGTTTATAATGCTACTCATTGTATTATATGTTAAGACAGTGGCGTAAGAAGAGTGGGGCAGAGGGGGCATTTATGAAGGGGCTACATTTTCTGCCATTACAGATTTTTTTTCCTGGAAAGGGAGGGGGGGCCTCAAATTTCTCGGCACTAACCATAGCAACGCCACTGGTTAGTAACAAGCAAAACTCTTTCAGGATACTTTCAATTCTCTTATTGAATTGTGAAGTTATGCATTTTAAGAAAATAGGCCAGCCTTAAAGAAAAGCATGTAGAAGTAAATATGTTGCAGTTAGTCATACCGGGTGCAATTAAAAACTCTGGCTAAAATAATATTCCGTTTCGCATCCAGCTACAGTAAAATTCATTAATCTTCTAAACAAGCACATACAATTTGTTGGTCCCAAATCTTAACACCAAGTTTTAAAGAAAAGGTGGTCAGCTAAATAAACCAACGAGAACAGACACAAATTTTTTTCATATAAAATTAACAGTTCAACTACTTCACAAGATGACAGAAATAAAGATGTGAGAATTTTGTACTTGTATAGATTTCATCGCCTCTCAAAAAAAAATTTTTTTTTTTTTAGAATGAATATTTTATTTCATATAAATATTAGCGAGTCACACACATCATCATCATCATCAGTTGGTCAATGGTTCATGTGCCGCCATGTTGCCACCCTTTGTTGTTTAAGTCGGTGAAGATTGTATGTGACATTGTAAAATCAAGATACTATGTGACATAGTAAAATAAAGATACTGGTACAGTCAAGTCATGTGTTTGGTAATATTTTAACCAGTTGAAAGTTACATTGTTTAAAGTTCATAAATAATCTAAATATTTAATAATATGGTTTGTAAGGACTAGGCAAGTATAACATGAGTAAGAATAATATTTGACAAGTATAAAACATTTAAATGTCATCCTACTTTTCCCAAATGCATAGACAGAATGAGTAATGCAATAAAATGGATTTCAGGGGTTATAACCAGAGGAAAAAAAAAAGTACTTTGTCTAATCTTCATTGGCTCCCTTTCCAGAAGGTAAAAAAATAAAAATCCCAACATTTCAGTTTTTACATTGGATTAAATGGACATAGAGTTATGAATATTGAAATATTTTATAATACTTTTTTGCTTGTTTCAAGACACAAAAATCAACCGCCAGTTACACATTTTTAAAAAAAGATTGCAAAGGAAAACTCTTTTAAAAGTTACATGAGGAAAACTTAATCCAATGCACACTTTTCCCCAACAGGATTGTGTCTTGGCAGCTTACTACACAGCTACGGCTACAGAACTAAATTTCTGCAACTAAAAGCTTTTGTAAATATTTGATTAGAGTTTAAGTGTAGCTGGCAATAAACTGGCTTTAACTTTCTGTTTAGAAAGAAAAACACAACACATTTAGGAGTTTTAATTATTCATGGTGCTATTGCAAAGTGATCCAGAGGCTCTTGTTGCCGATTTGAAGTTGATACCAATGTGCTTTTTTGGACAACACTGCTTCTCAACATGTAATCCAGCAGCACAAGTGACACGTTTTTTCTGTGAACATAGATAAAGCTAAAAATCTGATTAAAAAAACAAAGCAAAAATACTGGGCCAGTTGGGTTGGATTGTGATGTAAGCTGATCTCATATGTTATGATTACTATAGTTTACAATAGGAAACTTGGACTGAACGGGGTTAACATGTGTAAGCCAATAACAATATATAATAATATAATATGAATTCATGTTTTAAAAGCTACTTTAGTTATAATCAGTTTGGTTCATCCAATAGCTGTTAACTTGGTTCTGTAGGATCAGGTCAATGTGGCCTTGGGAGGGGTTCTCCGAATTTGCTAACATGAGCCGCACTCTTGATGGCATGGAGCACCTGGTGGATACAATGGCAGATACAAATTACAATTTGGATCTAGCATTTCGCATTTTATACATGTCTGACATTTAATCAATATCTCAGTTCTTACATTCAATAAATATCTCAGTTCTAAAATTAGATCAATATCTCAGTTCTTACATTCAATAAATATCTCAGTTCTTACATTCAATAAATATCTCAGTTCTAAAATTAGATCAATATTAACATCACTGACATCTCACTGTAGCATTTATGTCAATGAAGGTGAGAGACAAGCATATCATTACCTCATTGTCCACGTAATTGTCACAGGCGTAACACCAGATACTGAGGTCAGAGAAGCTAAGGGCCATGCTGTGGCCAGTCTGCAGCTTGTGGTGAAGCATGTGCTCATTAACAAATCTACTGCATTCAACCTGGATTGAGGTCAAGCATATTCAAGTCAATGGGCATAAGAAGAACAGACATGGAAACTTTTATCTAAAATTAATTAGAGCATGGATCATTATGACCCACCTTCCAGCAGGTTAGATACATCGCGTAAACAAGACCCGACCCACAGATTAGAGAAATCCCACTTAACATGATCCAGCTTGTAACAGATTAGCCACACCCCACTCAATATGTCCCACCAGGCGACAGATCAGACAAATCCCACTAAACATGACCCACCTTGTAACAGGTTAGACAAATCCAGTTCTCGGTGGTATCCCCACAAGTGCTGCAAGGGGCGTAGGTATTGATGCGTGCCGAGGTCATGGGCGTGACTTCAGTCAGATGAGGGCACCACGGCAGTGGCTGGATGGCATACATTTGATCCACACCCTGAAAAAAAAAAACAAAAAAAAAACATTATTAAAAAATATATAATTTATTTGATGCACATTCAGAAGCTTCCCATTTATCGGTTTGGCGGACTGAGAGATGTCGGAGATGGCTGAGCTCGGGCACAAAGTAGCCTTTTGTTATATTCTATTTAACAATTGTTAATCGATAACATCATTATGAGTCAACGATGCCCTTTTGAGACCCCTTGGCCCAACATTGCTTAATGATCTATGCCAACGAAATGTGTTACAATATAATGATCTATGTCAATGATATGTCGCCTAATATAATGATCTATGTCAATGAGTTGTGGTTCAAATCTAGGCTTGACACAGTAACAGTCGGACTACAGTGTGGTATCTAGGTCAGTTCGATACAGGTGTATTAGGTAAGATAACCAGAGCCTCACGTTGGAGGTTATCAGGACGGCCATATTAGAAACGGAATAATCAGAACAGCTATTTTCGACGGGTCCTTGATACGTTTCTGGTTCCATGACAAAACGACAAGTGACAAAATGACAATGGACAAAACGACAAGTGACAAAACGACAAGGTGACAAAATGACAAGGTGACAAATCGACAAGGCGACAAAACGAAAAGGTGACAAAACGACAAGGTGACAAAACGACAAGGTGACAAAACGACAAGTGACAAAACGACAAGTCTTCAACGCCTCCACTGTCTTTAATGCCTTACATCGGTGTTTCCCAACGTGGGGCCCACGCCCCACAGTGGGGCAATTTGAAAATGAGCTATCTAGAACTTGAAAACACAAACATCTCACTAACGTTAAACAATAAATTATTACTAATAATTAAAATAATATAGAAAAATATTTCATTAAAATTATTTCATACATGAATGTCAGTTCTCCATATATGTTTTGAAAATTTACTTACTATGTTTCCTCACCAATTTCCTTGTGATTTCTTCCTAAAACCTATCATTAAAGCTTCTTCAGTGAACAACCGTATTTTTGAATATTAAAAAATATGTATATGTTACATGGCGGCAAAGAATTTTAGAAAAGCTTAGTTGGGGCATGGCTCGAAAAAGGTTGGGAAACACTGGCTTAGGTGGGGCATGGCACAAAAAAGGTTGGGCAACACTGGCTTAGGTTGGGCATGGCACAAAAAAGGTTGGGAAACACTGGCTTAGGTGGGGCATGGCACAAAAAAGGTTGGGAACCACTGCCTAGCATACAATCAGTGGCGTAGTGAGGGGGCAAGGGGGGCATCATGCCCCGGGTGCTACTCACAAAGGGGCGCCAAATGGTATATTTTACTATAATATTGTATGTTTTTCGAATAGGGGGGGCGCTAAAAAGGTATTGGGGGCGCTAAAAGGGTATTGTGCCCCGGGCGCGAGTTAAGCTCGCTACGCCACTGCATACAATAAAGTATGGTCAACTTTTTTTTTATATTTAACATGGCTTATAGTTGGGGAAACACGATATTGGATTATCAGACTAACCCTAACCCTAACCTCAAACCTTGTCATTTTGTCACTTTGTCGTTTTGTCACTTGTCGTTTTGTCACCTTGTCGTTTTGTCACTTGTCGTTTTGTCACCTTGTCGTTTTGTCAGTTGTCGTTTTGTCTGGTTACCGTTGCAAACATGATAAACTCGCGCGGCGGTCACATCAAAGAGCTTTGATGTTCGCAGCGATGGGTTTGAAATATTGTTACTTTCTTAGTGGAGTCGTCCGCCTAATTCTGTGTTAGTCGTGATGAAAAATAACTTGAATTTGACACATGTGCTCTAGCAGCTGGAGTTTGTGTGCAACAGTGTAGTGCTGTGTTAGTGCAGTTTCCTGTACAGTGTAATTAGATAGTAATATACCTTTTTAGAACATAATCTTATGCATAATAACAGACATACTTGAGATAATAATTAAAAACTTTAATTAATTACACATTTTATTTTTAATTACTGTAATTAGTAATTGTAATTAATTACTATCCATGTAATTGTCCTTTTTTAATTGCTCAGTAAATGTTTATTTTCAGAGTAAAAGTGAAAATACTGAATAGCAGATCACATCTTTATGAATATAGTGTCATGGTATACAACATACTCATATAGTACTTTGACCCAATATGACATACATTTTGTCTCCAAGGAATGAGCAAGCTGAACATTATAATTTAAATTATGTCATGGTTGCTCATACACACAGACAATCACTGAAATTTTTAAGGGTCTGCTACAAAATATGATTGTGTATTCAAATATACAGTAAAAATCATTTAATGAACTTCTCTGACTTTCTTGTATAACAATAAAATCCAAAAGCGGGTTCTCAAAAATGTACATGTACTGCACTGTAAAAGGAAATATGTCTTAATAAAACAATTTTTAAATTTTAAAAAAAAGTAATTGTAATTACAGGTCAATAGTGGAGTAATTTGTAATGGTAATTAAGTACACTTTTGAATGAAGTAATGTAAATTGTAGATAATTACAAATATAGGTCATTTAATTCTAATGGTAATTAATCTCATTTTAATGTAATTATGCGCAAGTCTGATAACCGAATACCGTGTTTCTCCAACGATGAGGCATGTAAAATATCTTAAAAATTGACCTTACTTTATTGTATGTAAGGCATTAAAGACGGAGGATGAGTTGGCGTTGAAAACTTGTCGTTTTGTCACCTTGTCGTTTTGCCACTTTGTCGTTTTGTCACTTGTCGTTTTGTCACCTTGTCGTTTTGACATCTTGTCGTTTTGTCACCTTGTCGTTTTGTCACTTGTCGTTTTGTCACTTGTCGTTTTGTCACTTGTCGTTTTGTCACTTGTCGTTTTGTCTGGTTACCACGTTTCTTTATCATTTTGATCGACCGATATTATCAAATTACTACCACGCACGCACAAGCAGTCATCGCACGCCGATTTGATACGCACGGCAAAGCACGTGGTTCGGGTGCCAACGAAGGCTCCAACTAAAGCTATGATATGGTGCTCCATAACGCGGTGTTCTTATTTTGAAATAATGCTTCAACAAAAGGATCTGTCACCATTTCAAAGATTCATTAAGCATTCGTTTGTTTGCTGACACCTTAAATATTTCTGTTGTCTTGAGGGGTTTCAGGTTAAAAATATATGATGGGCTCGTTGACTGAAGGGCCATAGATATATAAAGGGGCAATGTCCGTATATTTCTCTTCCTGTCCTCTCGTAACCTTGTTTTGTTGCGTCTTTTTTTTTCTCTTCAGGTTTTCCCAAACTTTGTTTCACTAATCTCTTGATTGAAGTGTCGCACGAACCTAAAAGTGGAACTCAGAATGTTGCAGTGCTTGACGTATTGTCAAAGCGTCTTCCGATAGAAGTAGAAGTTCCAAGAGATATTATCAAATATACCATAGTAGAATGAGCTGTGGCGGGAGTACGTTTTTTAGCCGGCATTTAAACAGTAGGCCTGCAGACAGGCCTATACCATACCAGGCGACCCTTAAATAATAGTCCCACAGACAATCCTGCACCCTACCTGCCAGTATTTAAACAATAGTCCCACAGACAGTCCTACACTATACTAGGCATTTTTCTAGAGTTGAGCAGAAGTAGTCATTTCAGACCTTTCTTAAGTTCTGCAGAGTTAGTCATATCAGACCTTTCTTAACGTTTGATGCATCGAAGAGGTTGATGTCTGCATTCGTGCTATCACGCATGGACTATTGCAAAGCTCTCATGATGGGTCTTCAAGCTACGCTCCTGGATAAGATTCAAAAAGCACAGAATAATGCAGCTCGCATTGTTCTTCGCAAGCGCAAATTCGATCATGCTAAAACACTTCTGAGAGAGCTGCATTGGCTGCCGGTCCGCGCTCGCATAGAGTGCAAAATTGCAACTCTGTGCTACCGCGGCTTGCATGACCTAGCGCCGTCCTATCTCAAAGCGCTCTTGACGCCTTATGTACCCACTAGACAACTCTGCTCATCCGATAATGGCAAACTTTCGATACCGCGTGCTCGCCTTGAGACTTACGGAAGGCGCACTTTCGCATTTGCTGGCCCAACAATTTGGAACACCCTTCCTGTCGCTCTCAGAAACAGCCAGACATTGGAGTACTTCGAAACCGATTTGAAAACACATCTTTTTCACAAACACCTGCTGGGGTGATGTTGTCTACCATCTTCTCTAGCTAGCTATTATCTCCTACATGTGTATTGGCTTGTGTTGTTTATGGTTGCAAGGTGATGTAATACTTTGAATGGGTATGCTCGTATGTAGTTTTGTATTGTTGCGTTTTGTATTTCTATGTGGTAAAATATAGATTGTTTTAATTTCTCTTTTAATGTGGTTGACTTTGTACCGCGTGATTTTCAAATAAACTTTATTATTTTTATACTCGTGGATCTTAATTGATTAATATAATCGTCGCCTCCGTAACAAAAAAAACCTTTTTACTTTAGTTTATCCTTCATGCATGACGCTCACTGCCAGACAGCTCCCTCCCCCCAGTAATATTAATATAAAATATGTTGAGTAGGGAGAGGGCCGGTTGTGAAAAGGAAACAGGACACACTAGAGGCAAAATATATGTAAGAAGAGATATTACTAGCCACGCAACTCCAAGTGGTGGGTAAATTAGTCATTAGTGAAGGTTAATCTGATGCTATTCCGCGCCAGATTCACGTGCGTTTTAACTTAATTTTTTGTTGTTGAAAATTCAGGGATGCATCTTGGTATATTCCTGAATTTAGTTTTGCATTAATCTACACTTAACCGGAGACCAGCACAAGAAATGTTAGTGGGAATTTAAGTTTCCTCTGCATAGCCCTGTTTATGTCAATTCCTAATTTTTTAACAGTCTAAAAGAAGGGCCTTTACATTTAAAAGGATCAGAACGTCACACAAAAACGTGTTTTATATATATTTTTTAAAGAATACAAATTAATCGCTAATCGAATGCAGAAAAAAGTTAATTTGTGATGCAGCTTACGGGCCACAAAATGAAACGCGGTGGGTCGCATGCGCCCCACGGGCTGACCACCCCTGAACTAAACAGATACTTAAAAAAAACCAGAATAAGTTCGTAAAGTAACAAGTGCAGCAAGTCGTCGTTAAGAAGACAGGAAATGATACAACAGAATAATCCGGATATTTCATCTATTATCAGACTATTAGCGTGCCGCCCAATCAACGGGTCTCAGATGATTGAACTAAAATATATGTGGAGGACCAAGACGGTGCTGGAAAATAAAGGTTGTATTCGAGAAAATTTGAGACGCCCTGCCCAAAATTCCCTGGAATTTGGGTTATTATTATTGCGTTTTTTTGTGTTGACATTTTAACCTAACGATCACTAAGACACGACCTTTACCTCATAATGTCACAATTAAAACATCTTAAAAATCCCTGTAGCTTGAGTCAAATGAATGATTAGATAGAACGCCTCTACACTAACATATCTACCGATATCATCTGGCTATATCAATGTACGCCCTCGGAAACTCGGACAGGGCCACTGGCTCGTTTCAATACAACCACGGCCCCCGGTAACATAAGACAAGCGACAACTTTAGAAGCCCCGTGATTATGGACCAATGAATGCTGGGATATAACGCTAACACATTGACATACTTAGTGATATCTTTACAGCGATCTGATTTATTGGTCACGTGGTTATATCGCTGTAACCTTTCGATGATACGGAAATAACGATACACTGAGGGCTCGCACTTACACCAAATTTCCGACAATAATCAAAAGTACTTTTAAATGTCTGCATTCGACTAGAAGGGAATAAAGGATTTCAAGTGATATTGAAAAGGAAGTCTTTTTTTTTAAAATTTAAATACGGACAATAAGGAGTCGAGAGACATGGATCTGACAACAGTCGGTCACGTTGTGACAATCGTGACAGTTGTCATTCTCTCTGTGGCGGTGACATCGTTTGGTGTCCCCGTCAATAAGAATGGGGTCATTGCCGTCGTCTCGTCACCGCTGGAGTCCACGACGTCGCCCTCAACGTTGCTCCGAGAGTTCCCCCGCGGTGAAGGCGGCGTAGAGGAAGACAACGATGATGATGTCATAACAACCGGAGACGAGGATTTTTCTGTGCATCGTAATGCCGTGAGGAACAGGACGAGACGGTGGCCCGGGGGGATTGTTCCCTACGTCATAGACAAGGCGTACCCAGACGGTGAGTTGAGTGAATAGTCTACCCATGACCTATAGATAAAACATACACAGATGGTGAGTTGAGTGAATAGTCTACCCATGACCTATAGATAAAACATACACAGATGGTGAGTTGAGTGAATAGTCTACCCATAACCTATAGATAAAACATACACAGATGGTGAGTTGAGTGAATAGTCTACCCATGACCTATAGATAAAACATACACAGTCCGTGAGTTGAGTGAATAGTCTACCCATGACCTATAGATAAAACATACACAGACGGTGAGGTGAGTAAATAGTCTACCCATGACCTATAGATAAAACATACACAGATGGTGAGTTGAGTGAATAGTCTACCCATAACCTATAGATAAAACATACACAGGTGGTGAGTTGAGTGAATAGTCTACTCATGTCATAGGTTCTCCGCACTGTCCATTGGAGCTGTTCTGCAAATTTAGATAAAGTTACACAATTCCCAAATTGACACGCTTCCTGCTATTTTATTATAGAAACCTTGTATCTTGTATCGCCCCATCTCAAAGTTATTTCATTTAGGACAGCGTTTAGTCAAGTGACCAGAAATACACTTTTAAAATTCAGACTATCGCGTCCTAAATTAAAGAATTACGATATTGTGGAATAAAATAAAATCAGACTATTAAAAAAAAGAAGATAGTATTTTTAATTTACATAATATAATGTTGTATAATAAATATGATCTCGGTACGTTTAAAATAACAGTGTTTATTTGGTGCCAGTCTTATCTTTTAAAACTAATCAAAGCTTCATCTGATAGCCGCCAGGGCCAGCATTTTGGAAGCGTTGGCTGAGATCGAGGCAGACGTGGCCAGCAACGGCTCAAAGTGTATCCAGTTCGTGAACAGAACCACAGAGGCAAATTACCTGGAGATCAGCCTTGGGGTCGGCTGCCACTCTTTTATTGGATTCACCGAGAGGTGAGTCCCGCGCAGTTAGCATTTTTTGTAATACATCTGTAATGGAATGGCTGATTTCTTGTCATCAACACCACAAATAATTACCACAGTAATAGATTGGTTGCATTTCTTGTAATCAACACCACAAATAATTACCACAGTAATCGAATGGTTAACATTTCAGTAATCGCCAAGCTCACTAGCCTATAACTCTGCAACACCCCCAACGACTCGTTTTCTCCCATTGTTTACCAGAGGACGAATGCCAGCGTCCAGTTTCCACAAATCATGCTGCTCGCGCCTCTCACATCTTCACGTCAAACGAGTATAGGTCGACGACCAAACACCACCATGTTTATGTAAAAAAACGGAAACAGTCCACCAAATGTTCAATGGCAGCTGTCTCAACAACAAGCTAGTTGTTAGCCGAGGTTAAACCAGCTGTCTCCACAACAAGCTAGTTGTTAGCCGAGGTTAAACCAGCTGTCTCCACAACAAGCTAGTTAGCCGAGGTTAAACCAGCTGTCTCCACAACAAGCTAGTTGTTAGCCGAGGTTAAACCAGCTGTCTCCACAACAAGCTAGTTGTTAGCCGAGGTTAAACCAGCTGTCTCCACAACAAGCTAGTTGTTAGCCGAGGTTAAACCAGCTGTCTCCACAACAAGCTAGTTGTTAGCCGAGGTTACAGACTAATCATGGGTCCGATTTCTTCAGCTGGTTGCAAACACTAACGTAGTGAGTCATTGCAGAGACTTGGGAATGTGAACATTTGAAATACCAAAGAGTAAGATCGAATAAACCTGATGGGGAAAATTATGCATGTCATCTTATACATGGGCTGCCAATGTAGAGAAATGTGTTTTAGTATGTTCATGGACCCAGTAAAACACTTATTCTTTTTCAAAAAATGTTCTCTTGAGGAATCCTTCTCCGAAGTAGATTTTAGATCTTCATCTATCAAAAACGAGTTTAAACGCACTAAAACGTTGAAAATATTGAAAATGTATTAAAATGCATTACGCATTAAAAATAATATTTTTTAAAAGTTAAACAAAAAATTATTTGCAACTTTTTAAACTTTTAATCTGTACTGGTATATTATCCACAAAAGAAATATTATTTTCTTTAATTTTTAAATCCTCAAAATCCTACATCTCTCATTTGAGCGCCCCTACCCACGCTTTACCGCCGTTCACTGAGCGAAGCAGATGCGATTTTGACACAACTCAGTTGCGGGGAGACGATCAGCTGCGCGAAAAGGTCACGTACGTCAAAAAATCACGATAGACAAACCAGATGTTGTGATGTTAACTGAACAATTGGGTATCACCAAGGTCTGAGTCCATCATTATAAGCTGGTGACGGACAGTTTCAGCGAGACAAAAGCAGACCCCCACCCCTAAAAAAAAAATCCCAATCATAAACGTGCTTATAGAAAGACTTAAAGAAATGGCAACTCAATTGGAGAATAAGCGGATAAAAAGGAATTATGCATACAATGTTTAATGATAAAAAATAATAAATTCCCACTTTTGTTTTCTTCACACAGTGAGGACGGAGCAGTTGTATCCACCCTAGGTCCAGGATGTGAAAAAAAGGGCATAGTCATGCACGAGATTCTACACATACTGGGCTTCTTCCACGAACAAAATAGACTGGACCGTGACCTTTATGTGGACATCAACGAGACCAACATCGCCAAAGCACGCGACTTTGACATTCGGAACGAGACAGAAATTGATGATTTAGGTAAGTGGCCTCCTGAACCTGATATGACGAGACATGCTGGGGCCCCTGAACATGATATGATAGATATAATTTGGCACATCGCACTAATAGGGTACACAAGATACGGCTCCTGAACCGGGTATTGTAGTCATGCAGATAAAACACTGGAGCGTCTGAACATTACGTTGTTGGTTTGAAGGCAAAAAAAAAAAAATATAAAAAAAATACAACAACTCTGGTGCCACCTGATAAGAGCTGCCAAGCTTACATCATGTTCTTATTCCACACCTACAGAAACACGTCACCGCTCTATGAGTTACACGTGTATTTTCATTTACTGCCCAATTCCTTCGCTCGGTGCTGGCTTTTTGTTTTATCAACTTAAATTATACTATGGGTTTACCACTTTTACCACTTTTTCACGCCATACAATTATAGTTTGCATTTCAATTGATTACGTCAGAAGAACTGAAAAAAGCAACATATTAGTATGCGTGGCTCAGTTTATTCCATTTAGCGTTTCCCTCCCTGACTAGCTTTCACCTAGAAATAAGAAGAAGACAAACTTTCGTTGTGTCACGTGGTCTTCCAAACCAAACACGACAAGACACTAACACGACTCTTATTATTCACCAAACCCAGGGGTGCCGTATGATTTGGACTCAATAATGCATTACGGAGCATACCACTTTGCCCAAGATTATGGCTATCCGGTGATGACGCCCAAACCAGAATACGCCCCTGGACAGAGGCTGGGTCAACGTGTGGCTCTCACCGCTCGTGACGTTCTCAAAATTCAAAGACTCTACGGCTGTCCCGAAGACACCACACACGTCCACTCGGACCTCGACGACAAACTGATCATGTTTTGTGACTTTGCCTTCGGGACCTGCAATTTCACGCACACGAACCCAAACGATGCTCCGGGCAGCGCTGAACGTACTTCCATTAAAGGCCACCATAAGTTAGTGGCAGAGAACCTTCAGTGGACTGTAAAGTTAGGCCCCGTTGACAACGGCCCCAGGTCAGGTTATTCAAACGGAATGGACCCGTTTTTGTTTGCTGCCAAGGGCGAGCACTATGGTGCGACGGTCGTTGTAACGTCCATCACAACACCCGCACTGAACACACAGGAAGCCACGGGAATCTGCATCTCTTTACAGCTCTACCAGCACGGTCCGTCCAGCTTCTATTCCCTTTACATCCTGGGTCCATCTATACCTAGACAGCCGCTGCGCATCTACAGCGGAATAAGCCGTTACGGTTGGCTGAAAGACGAGGTCAAGGTCAGCCTGATTCCAAATTTGGACTTTCAAATCGAGTTTGTGGCCACCTTGCACGAAGGATCCGTGTCTATTGACGATTTTTTTGTGTTCAAGGACGAGTGTCTCAACGTGAGTTAACCAGAATGCTTCGTGTATTGCCGACATTGGGTTTAACGCTTACTAATGTGTGGGGGTGTGTGGGGGGGGGGGGTATCGACGAGACCACAGCTCCACTACACTCATAACCTTCAAGCTGAGATAAAGGCTTCCAACATCACTACATGCACACTATCATAACCAAGCCAAGCACCGTACAGCACTCAACATCACTACATGCCCACTATCATAACCAAGCCAAGCACCGTGCAGCACTCAAGTATGGGCTGCTAAACATGAAGCAGCGCAGGTCTCCGACAGTTACAGTGGATGACGCGCACCTTTAAAAGAACAAGCTCCACCCATACGCCGTTAGAGTGACGTGTGCCAAAATAATGACGTTTTGACTTTTTAATGATTTTTATTTCGGAAAATCAAGTCAATCAAGTTATTTAACATCGACGTGGTGCTGTAACAATAAAAGTTAAGACTAAGATTGTGTCGTAGACAATTTTTTTTTTATTACCAACAAACACTCATATTTCCAGTGTTTTCATTTACAGAAGAAAAAAAATAATTAGGCGCTTTTTAACAAATACTATTAGTTTGGTAGTAGTGCATATTTAGGTGTCTCGTGTGTTGTTAATACGTTTATCATTATTTGTTTGAACCAGTTACACTCAGTAATGCTATTGTGGGTTGACGTTAGAAATACACATACTATTAACAGTAGCAAATCCACTGATATAAAAGACTGATGAAATTAACATGGTCGTAGTTTAAGTTATAAACCTTATGCATGGAAGAGGCGATTCTAAAAATCCGTTGTATCGTCTTCGGCAGCGGTATTTTAACGAAATGTATAAGAGAAGGTGTCAAAGTATGATTAAAACATCCACCCCCGCCCACCGCCACAAAACAAATTTCAACACTGAGAACCCGAGATACAAACACTCGAATGTGGTCACTCTAAATATATGGCTTATATATCTTTTCCCGGTGAATCTTCTTTGAGCCCCTCCAAAGACCCCCCCCCCCCCCCCTTTTTTTCCCACTCAAATATTTCAACTGCAGCAAAATTATCTTCTGTGTCCATCCTCTCACTCGAACGTTCTCTTACCAAAGCCAAAGTCCACTAAGCAGTTTAACACAGTCAAACGTAACGATATGCAAAGTGAAAAACAACAACACCTAAACTACGAGTTCTGAATGACTTCCCTAACGCACACTCGCACATTGTACTTCAGACTTATAGACTATCAGGAAGTAGGCAAATCAAGTTGACACAAATTCACAACAAATATAAACCACACGTAAACATTCCTCCCTACGCCTAAGCTCCATTTTTACAATGCATCGACAACATACAAATCAGATTTAGAAAAGGCTTGATTCACACTGGTTAAGAACAGGCTTGATTCACACTGGCTATAAACATAATTTTCATGCAAGCTTTTTCAATGATATGTTACGCGACAGACGTGGATTTCTTGAAATTTTTGTGGATAATGGTAGATCAATTTAATTCCTTGAATCTTTCAGCTTCTGATTTTTAAAATGTGCAAAATTCTGAAGTGTTTTAAAATGTTGTCCTCTCAACGTGCTCGTTTTAGGAACACCATACGACTTCCTGTCCATCATGCACTACGGCGCCTACAGCATGGGTAAGGACAAGGTCTACCCGGTGACGACCCCCAAGCCCCAGTACGCCACCGGTCTGCGAATGGGCCAACGCCACTCCCTCAGCCAGATTGACGTCCTGAAGGTTCAGAGGCTCTACGAGTGTACAGAAGACACGTCCAACGTCCGGTCGAATCTCGCGGAATTAGACATGCTCTCGTGTGACTTCGCGTTCGGGATGTGTGACTTCGGAACGAGCGAAACAGCGGGTGATCAAAACTCGCCCAAAAAAGGTTGGGTCGTTAGATCAGGCGCCGCCGAAGACGGACCACAATCCGGATTTACCAATGGACGCGACCCGTACCTGTACGCCAGCAGCGGCGACGAACCTTCCAACACGACCCACATCAGCACCATTGTGACCCCCATGCTGACGGCCCCTGATAAGTTTTGCATAACGTATTTCCTGACCCAGGGCGGGCCTTCGAGTTTTATATCCATTTACGCCACGGGCCCGGATTTCCCAAGGACACAGCTGCGTCATCTCGAGGGCATCCACGTCTCGTACTGGATGCGGGACGAAATTCTGGTCGAGATGGCAGGTCAACAGTTCCAGGTAGAGATAAACGCACACGTGAGGGAAGGATCTGTGGCGATAGACGATTTCTTCATACTCAGAGATAAATGCGTCGCCGTTATGGGATGAAATTCTGTGAAGGCATTACGTAATCTTGTGAATAAAATGTGTTTAAAACAGTTAAATTAGTGTCCACCAAACAGGGATCTCATGAACTGCCCCCGCACAAACAGAGATCTTTTTAACTTCCCGCAAAAAACAGGGATCTCATGACCCCCCCCCCCTTCCCCAACAAAACACTGTGCTGGAGAAGACCCATGTAGAAGTTTAAATCTGAAATATTGTGTATGTCTTGACCCCCCCCCCCCCCCTTAACGCGCCGGTAGTCTTAAAAACTGTTGCTAAAATCAACTATGTTGCATCCCTTTTTGAATGCTGAAACAGTTGACGATGTATGAAATCCACGGATACATCTCTTTAAATATTTACAACGAATTATTAATATTTTCATAATGAATTGAAAATGTATTTTCATTTTAATTACATAATATCGATATTTAAAAAAATAATAATTAAAAAACTAAAAACAATCCTCGTTAACGCAGATAACAATGTATATGAAATAAAAGCAGGAAATTATTATTTAGAAAAAAATTATATTGTCCAATTAAATGGCTAAATGAATGGATCATATCAATGGCAACAGTTTTCTAAGTAATGGAAATAGAAAATAGAGTAAATATTAGTTTAAAGGTTTCTTCTTCTTCTATATATTAAGGGCCCACCATCAATCTATGCATGTAGATGTGATTTGCAATGTTTCTGTGCCTGGTGTTGATGAGGATATTTCACTGGTTGAAAGGGCTACTCGGCGGGGGTTGGAAGGCCTGAGGCAATAGACGCAAATATGCCAAGTGTTGTCGCCTCAACTGTTCCGCTTGGAAGCTTGTTCCAGTCCCTGATTGTCTTTGGCAGGAATGAGCAGCTGTACTAGCTTCTTGCTGGTATGAGCCGGAATTGCCTGTCATGGCCCCGTCGCTGTCTACGTGGGAGAGGGACGAGTTTCTGTTTAATACTGGAGCAGTTGACCAGCCCATTATTTATCTTTTATATAATGGAGAGCCTGGATAGTCGTCGACGTTCCTCCAACGGTGACCAGCCCAGTCTTTCCAGCATGCTGCCAACTCTAGAGGTATTACTGTAGCGGTTCAGAACAAAGCGTGCAGCTCGTCGCTGTACGCCGGCTTCCAACCTGTCTATGCTCTTCTGGGTAAATAGGCCCGAGACTAAAGATGCGTAATCTAAAAGCGGCCGAACAAAGTTCACCAAAAAAAAAAAAGCCTCTGAACTGGTGAGTAAAAAAAGGGCCGCTGCTACGTGGAGGGGGGGGGGGTGCGGGGGCCGGGGGGAAATTAAATTTTGAGGGGACTTTGATAAAAAATACACTAAGGTATTAAGAAGCTCATAGTCATACTGGTACTATTTCAGTACGATAAGGGCAGCTTAACGATTTGGTGGCGCTATCAAATTGAGTACACGAAACCTAATCACAAACATAATAAATATAAAGTGAGGAAAATGTGTTGGTAACATATTTGTTCGACTGGAATGTTGGTCATCTTTATGATCTGAAAGAGTCTGATCGCCGCGTAATAAAAAAAAAATGTCGACAAGGGGAACTCATTTCCTTCACATCAAACTATCAAGGTATATTTCATGAAGATTATGCTTTGTGTTAACTAGAAGAAGAACCCAGAATCAACTCCAGGACGATGACATGTGGCGGGAGACAGTCAATTATCACCAATAAATTAAATTTATTTATAATGTTTTTAAAAAAAAAAGATTTTGACAATTTATCAACATGATTCATCAGAGACACTTGCCACTATCCCACTTTATACGTTCGTCGCATTGTGGATGAATCTGCCAGAAAGGGCTCTTTTGAGAGTATACAAAGAACCATCAATGATTTTAGTCGGACTGAAGTGTCACTGAATTTCCTTAATTGTGTCAATATTGGATTGCTAAGCGTCGGCTACCGAAAAACGACGTGTTATCATTTTGTATGTACCCACGTCGAGCAAGTTCGTATATTCTTTGTATTCCCACCTGAAACCTAGCCGTCTTAAGGTTGTAACACTTATACGTATTTGATTTGAAAATACTTCCGAAAAAATATACAAGATAATATAATGAGATAATGCCGACCGACACTGTAAGTGCACTGTACCTACAGATTACTTTCCTTAAATGCAACACATCTTTATTTTAGTCATTCTTTTTTTTTTATTAAAAAGAATTGAATCTGCCACTGTGTAACTATTGCACTGTTTTAAAAAATGTGAAGATTATAATGGCGCTAAAATGATAAACCATAACATTCAATTACATTGATATTTACAATACAGTAATGACAATACCACTGGTGTCCTTCAGACATGATGAACATTGGGACATGGTTAAAACTTACTTTTCTATCTTCTAGCGACCCCTGCTCTATCTGAGGAGGAAGTAGTGCAGTAAGTGGAAGCTAAAGTCAAAAGACAGGACAAGAAGAAAAAAACGTATCCTCTATATGAGAATTAGTTTGGAACAAACTCTACACGACCGCCACGCACTCTATAAACCTATTTCCGGCAACAGCAACAACATTAAACGGATCAGGTCCTACACGCTGACCACAAGCGAGTATCGTGGGCAATGAGGGATTAAGCGGGGATCTCCAGTGACCGCAGCCAATTTGCCCAGAAAATCTCTGGGAGATGACAGTAGGCCCGCTCCGAGGTAAATGGCTTGTGAAGATGACACGGACGCCATGCTGGGTCTTAATGTCCTCGTGATGGGTTGATCTTGTCGCGGGGAATCTAAAGTTAAACAGGTTCACTGAAAACGTGACGAAATAGCTGTTTAGAGCAGTGTTTCCCAAACATTTTTTTTGGCCCATGCCCCAAATAACACACACACACACACAGAAAAACTGGCAGTTAAAAAAAACCAACTCAATTCTAGAAAACTAAATTAAACTCAATCTAATTCTGGGGTCTACTGTTGCTTCAAAAATGTCTATTTTTAGGTTTCAATAGTTAATCTTAATCGCAAACCCATCATGGCTTCTATAAATCAGTCGATAAACTGTAAAACAGCACTAACTCCCTAATATTAACAAACATGAAGTAGACAATGGTAACAGCATGTATTTGTTGAAGTACCTGCGTTTGGATGTGGCGGTCTATCTCTCCGCTGAGCCACGCTATGAATTGTTTTTTTAAATTTAAATATTGCTTTAATTGAATCATCGCTTTTTATGTCCTAGCAGGAGGTGATCTCCAATGAGCCGTTTCGCGGACCGATAGTTAGGGGACTTTTCGGACTCGTGTGTGGTTGGAGGGGGGGGGGGGTCTATGTGGAGGGTATTAAGAGCGCAAGCTCAAAGGCTCGCTGACGCCATTTCCTAATGTACACATGTCTGAGAATAATTTCTCTTGGAACTGCAAAGCTTCGCCACACTTAAATCTGTTGGTCTTGGTTGCGTTATCCAAAGTGGAATTTTGTTCTTTTACCATCAAATCGAAATGCCAGTCGCTCAAAAATGCATGTCACTCAAATTACTAAACATTTTTTGTTCAGGTCATTTCGAAATGTCAACAACACACTCCGGGACCGAACTCTATGGCCTGATGTCAACATAACCTCAACAATCCAGTATATGATGTGGATCAGGTGTGTGGAACAAATAGGGCACACTCTTAGTGTGTGTGTGTGTCATTTCAGGTGAAGGTGTTTCAAAACACGCAACCCTCAACGTGGAAGAGAGAGAAATCAACAAATCATATCTTGATATTGATAACACTAGTCATCCGCTTCATAGGTGCATAACTGGACACAGCATTTTTACAGCGTCTCAACACAAAAATCAACTATACTAAGCCCCCCCCCCCCCCCCCAACCGTCGCCGCTTCATTTGAATGTGAGTGGGAGTATAAACTTTCAGACGGTTACGTTTCATGTCGTGCAGTGGCGTCGGATTAACCGTTGAACATGATGGTAGGGAATAACTTATTTAGGGGGTGGAGCAATCGGGTACATTACTGCCATGCAGAGGCGTAGCTAGGATTTGTAGCGCCCTGAGTGGTTCAAGTTGTTTTTTTTTTGTTGCTGCCCCTCTCACAAATAAAAACCTGTGTAGTTGGCCGAAAGTGCTGCCCCTCAAATAATAGGAAAAAAAGTGCCACCCGTGGCGGATCGCCTCCTCCTAAACTCTCTTCCTACGCCCTTGGTCTCATGTTATTATAGCCCATCCACATCACACGAACACAGACTTTAGCTTTAAATTGTGAGTTTATACTTAATTTTTAAAACACGGGTGGGGGTGGTAAAAGTGTAAATATTTCAATAATATACAGCAGTATTCGATATTTGCATCCGAGGTGCGGTTAAACCGGTTAATGCTAACTTCTTTATCCGTGCCGGCTATGTGCGGTTAATGCTAATTTCTCTATCCGTGCCGGCTATGTGCGGTGAATGCTAACTTCTCTATCCGTGCCGGCTATGTGCGGATAATGCTAACTTCTCAATCAATGCCGGCTATGGGTTTTTCTTACTGCTTTACAGTCGATTTTCGTGAAGCCCTGTGTGTTGTCCAAGGCATTACGAGCTGGACTTGTGTCAAAAAAGATTTAAACTCTGACCAGACTCTGCACATAATACGTACATATATTTCAGTGAATCGATAATCATTATTCTGACAGGAACGTACTGATTATACGTACTTCAGGAATCAAAAGAGGGGTTTTTGAAGCAGACATGGCCATTTGAAAATCGATCTACATATCTCTCGTGCTCGTGACCTTTGAACCAAACACCCGGGACGCTGGAGGCGTAATCAAATTGTCAATTGAGACTTTCGGGTCCATAATTTAATGGGGATTTTATTTTGGGCTTGAGGTAAGAGATGGCATTTTTTAATTAGTATTTACAACATGGTAAGATACTGGAATAGAGCTTTGAATGGAACGTGCCGTCTCAGGAGAAGACGTGTCACAACACTTTACAAAAGAATTGCTTCTGTGTATTGTCTATTTTAAAATTGGAAAGTATTTTTTAACTTGAAGATTTCGCTTTAGCTTTTCAAATACGTTCAAAACGTACAAGTAATTTAAACAAACCCTAAATAAACCGGAAAAAAACTTATTTTTGGGGGGTTGGTGGGGGAGGGGGGGGCCGAAAATTTGAAAGAATGTGTAGTCATCGGCAACGAGTCTATGTGCCAAGTTTCAGCTCAATTGGTGGTCGGGAAGTGGGTCAATTAGCCGTCCGAAGAATGGGCCAGCCACGAACGAAAGCGATGTTAAAATAATGGATTGAAAAACGATTCATGAAATTAATGCCATTCGATGGCGCCATTTCAAGACGGTGTGATTGATATTTATAAATAGCGAATACAGTTGGACAAAGAAGAGCTGTAGGATATAAATAAAATAAAAAAAACCAACATTACAACAATAAAAACATAGCAGACTGTAACGTTACAAAGATGATAAAAACAAACTCTTGGTTGATTTAGCGCATTCAATCGGTGAATGTTCTTGATGCGGTCAGCAAACGATGGACCGCTTCCGGTCTCGTGGGACGTGATCATCTCGATCAAAACAATGAATCGACGCTACTCGGTTTTTTAAGGAAATTGTTTTAAGTTAAATCCCACCGACCTGTTCCAGCCACAGACCAGACGCACGACCGGCTCCCGAAAACACACGCTCCAGGCCGGGGTTATTACATCAGCAGCCGCTGACCTTCGGCATCATGGTATTTTCTGTCAGCGCACTTGGGGATAGATGGTTGAATCAACGAAGGCGGGACTTTTTAGCCGACGTCAGCTTAAAGACCAACATAACCGCAGTCCTGTTTCTCAATATCTTTTTTGTTTTGTTTTTGTTTCTTTTTAAAGATTAAAATCAGATAAAATTCAGAAAGTACAATATTCGGAGTATCTTGACTTTGATTAAAGCACATGATCCCTGTGGCTCTGAAAAACGGATACAATTCATCTTCGTAAAGAAGACAGCCTGTGGGGGGTTAAAGATTGTGAGCCCCAGATGACTTTTAAACCCGGCTATTGTTAACCAGAAACTTAACATCTCCATCATAAACTTCCAGCTCATACTAAGTTATATCTCTAGAAATCTCAGTACAAATGTAGTGACTTTATTTAAAAAGGCAGTTCTTTTTGGGGATTTATAAAATTGTATTTTTTTTTTTTTTAAGTTTTTAAAAACAATTTATTGAGGCAGGGGTTATTCTAAGAAATATGATAACTGTCCTCAACCATTACCTCTAATATTTCGCTTGCCATATAATTGGTATAACCGAAACTAGGGAACACCTTGAGTAAATTGGGGGGGGGGGGGCGGGAATGAATTGAACAAACATGTTGTATAATCTTGACATTTTTCAAGGTGCTAACTTCGAAGAAGGTCAAACTTAGATGAGATAGCAACAGCTGGTAGTAATCAAACTCCTGCATTTCACTTTGAAGCGAACATCCGGTTAAAATATGTCAGATTTCCAAGAAACTAGTGAACATCCCTGTTATTTGGAGGCAAGAAATTTGAGTAAAGTCAACAACAATGAGCCCATTACTGAACGTTAGATTCTGTTTGTGGAAGTACCGTGCCGTGCGTCCGCGGCAGCGTCCCTGGGGCAACTTGGGGGCGTCCACATGGGGTTTGCCTCTTCGTGGCGTGACGGACTAGTAGGGGATATTTATCCACCCGAAGCCAAAAACCCCGGCCGCCCGCATGACTCCCAACGCAACGGGAGTAGCAGTCTAAAATGATTACTTTTTGCCGTTGATGGATATGAGTAAGGGGTGGCGAATTAGCCTATACCTATGATTACAGCTACGCGGCCGTGAGAAAGCCGCTCCTACGCAACCTTTTCGTCCCACCTTAACGTCCCGACCGAAAGACTCCCTGAGCGGTGGGGGGTGGTAACGCAACATCTTCCCTCCGGAGTGGACGCAAAGCCGTCCTGACTCCTGGAGAGTGGACCGCAAACGCTTTAAACTCAGCGTTTTCGGTCGACCGGACGTCCCCCAGGCCAGGGGGGGAAGGTTCCCGGCGCGCCGCCGCACGGTCTGTCGGCGGGAAAACCCGGCGGCTGGTCCGTGTGGAGGTGTGCCGGGGGGGGGGATTAAGAGCTCGCGCTCGACGGCCCACCGACGCCATCTCCAATGTGACGTTTGTGGAAGTAAGAAAAGCCATCGGTCGATTTCATTATACATCTTGTAAAAAATTTCTGTATAACTTACAGTTTCGCTTCAAACTATTCTCAGAATAATCTGGAACTGTAACGGAGTTTAATTTTTGTGGCACGGCTTTCGTACCCACTTGAACATTAACGAAATGATTACATTTATTTTTAAAAAAACACAAACAAAACTGGAGAAGTTTTTAAAAAATATATATAAAATTTCATTCAGACGGTATACATAATGCCTTCTAACGCCTAGATCAGTGGTTCTCAACCTTCCTAATGCCGCGACCCTTTATTACAGTTCCTCATGTTGTGGCGACCCCCCAGCCACAAAATTATTTTCGTTACCACTTCATAACTGTAGTGCATATGTGTTTTCAGCCTGTCCTATGCGACCCCTAGGAAAGGGTCGTGCAACCCCCAAAGAGGTCGCAACCCAAAGGTTGAGAACCGCTGGCCTAGACTGTTCCTTAAACTTGCAGCTAAAACCTCAAAAGGTCAATTCCGCAATTCCAGGAAAATGGTAAAATTGTGTTCAACAAATTCGGTTGTCTACCCAGATAAAGAAAAAAAAAAAAGGTCGCTCGCGGAAAAACGTGTGTGTGTGTGTGTGGGGGGGGGGGGGGTCGTGGCAGAGTTATGTAATGGTGACGTGGAGATGCTTGGGAGTATTTACATTACATCCTACTGGCCCGCGCATCAAAATGATTTCCCATTTGAGATGAACTGCGAGCTCAAGTTACCTCGCGTGGGAGATCCAGGCGTTTGTCTGGAGGCCGAAGGTTTCACCTTTAGGGTCGGGGGGGGGGGGGGGAGCCGGCCAAATTCAAACGGCCCATTTCGTTAGCTGGTGTTGACTTTAATTTCAATCGATCACCTGTTGCATCTTTCTTACCGTTTTGTTATTATTAAAGCTAACACTATTTGACCCACTTCTAAAGTTGTTTTCGTTCGCTCGTTCGTTCCTTCTCTTCTACACGCAGTTACAGTGCGAAGCTCTAAAATGCGCACCTACTCTGTGTTGTTTTCGTATATGATGCACACTCAGACTTGCACCCACTGCCTTATACTTCTACCCATCTATACAAAGACAATACGTTCTTTGATTTTTTCGAACACAGTAAAAAATGTAATAAAAATCAAACGGATATCAAATAGAACAATTAAACAAAAACGATTTAGAGGGGTCGTTAATTTCTTAAGTATGCAGTAAAAAAAGTTGTATGTGTAAAAAGTTGTGTGGGGGGGGATGCGGGGTTGCACATATAATGAAATTTTAAAACGAAGATCCTTTCAAACTGATAATAGACTTATAACTAGTTTTATGGCTTAACACTATGTCAGTAAATAAATCCTGTAAATGGCAGTGGTTTTCACGCTGACAAAAGATTACTAACGTTTAAAAGGGGCGAAATACACTGGTAAACTCAAACACTACCAATAAATAATTTTTTTTAAGGCAACGAAAGATCAGGCGAAGAAAGGGCTGACAGGTGGCAGCTGCAGTACGAGTAGCCTAAACTGTATGCATCTCGGGGTGTGTATGGGTCTATTCATGGGTCTAATTTTTCAAAGTCTGTTTGTTCGCGTTTGCTATGGAAGAAGAGAGTTAGTTCATCATGTACTTAACAGAATTGTCACATGGAATTTAATGGAAAAAAAAAGAGAAGACAAATGGTCAGAGGATGTGAATCACCAGCTTTCAGCGTCAGAGCCTTCAGTGTGTTAAGTGCGAATACATGTGCCAGCTGGCACTGGCGTCTAAAAATAAAATTGGCAGGAGATTTCACCCGGTCCTGCCCAGATCCCGAAAACGGGAAATGGTGGATTACCACAGAACGAGAATTGATGCCTAAATGGGTTCGGCCTTTTAGAACTTTAGAATGTCGCCAGCACTAAACAAAAATCATTTAAGTATAGAAAACGACGTGGACACAGATGAGATGGACGGTTTTTCTTTTCTTTTCTTTTTTTTTTTTTTCAAAGGCGGCTATTTTAAGTCTGAAAACGGATATTTTAACTAAAGCCACAAACAACTTTCTGTATTTATTTAAAATACAAAAAAATGGCGGGGGGTGGGGGTGTCAATTATTTACTACGCACGGCTGCACTGTTGTTCAGCGCCTTACCTTTTAAACCGGAAATTAGCGCTTAGCGTTTAAATAACGCCTAATTGTACAGTCTGAATATTTTAAGGTTAGCGCCTTTTCCAAACTTTCACGTATACCTGCAGTAATGCTAAATGTTTAAATGCTTTAAGACACCGGCAATTTTTGTTGAGCCTTTTGAACAGCAGCAATAGCAGGTGCTCTGACCGGTGCCAGTAGGGCGAGCTGCAGACACTCCCGAGCTTTTCATTCTTTGTAGTTTCTTGTTTCGTCTACTGAAGGAGGCTTGCAGCCGAAACGTTCGCTTATTTATAGTTTTATTTTCTTTCACTGCAGGCTTTCACATACTTAGTATACTTACAATTTACGGACTATGTTATCACGCGTGTTTTTCCTCTATACACTATTTCGCACCTGGAAAACCTTTTAGACCAGCGGTTCTCAACTATGGGTCGCGACCCCTTTGGGGGTCGAAAGACCCTTTCCCAGAGGTCGCCTAAGACCATCGTAAAAAATACATACACTACATTTATGAAATAGCAATGAAAATAACGTAGTGGTTGGGGGTCGCCACAACATGAGGAAATGTATTAAAGTGTTGCGGCATTAGGAATGTTGAGAACCACTGTTTTAGACCAATGCAATGCACAATCCGCTAAAAGACTATAATCGTGATATTTGATACAATAAACAATCTGCTGTAAGACTAATCATGATATCTGATACAATAAACAATCCGCTGTAAGTTCTAACCACTAAAAAAATTCTAGGAACCGAACGATCTCATATGATAAGATAGCCTGATAAACTCCAATCAGAATCTACAAACCCGATGACAGAACCGTTAGCATCATGCTCTTGAACGTGCCAGTCATGTGGAATTCAGCGAACGATCTCATATGATAGGATATCCTGATAAACTCCAATCAGAATCTACAAACCCGATGATAGAACCGTTACCATCATGCTCTTGAACGTGCCAGTCATGTGGACCTTAGCGCCATCATTTGAAGACAACTGTTATTGCAAGGATTCAATCTTTTCGTTTCCCTACTGAGAAATGTGACTGTCCCTGTCGTCATGGAATTACATTCTATGTCATTACTTTTATAGGCTTCGATTTCTGGCCAAATGGATTTGATCAGCTGGCTGTATAAATTAGATATACAGTTTAGCTAAGAAATCTAGAAATTTAAAACGCGCGATAGAGGGAACATCTAAAGAAAGATGAAACAAAAAAAGGACTGGCTGCTGGTATATTGGATATGTTAGGAAATTAAATTACACGCTGCGCCAATGTATCTCGTATCTATAATCGTGTTGTCCTAAAAGCATACAATAAAAATTTTATTTAAACAAATGATTTACAACTCATTTGAAAATTATTTTTGAGATCTTTCATTACAGTGTGAAAGTTTGTCATGCGTCTGTATAATGAATCTACTTATGTATTCAGCTATTATCAGGTAATACCATTATTCAATATTGCTATTTCAGAATTATTCTTACTATTATTATTATTAATTTTTGTTGTTGCTGGCATCATCCGTCCGTAACAATGTGACGATGGTGTAGAGTGTAGACGAAGTCTACAGGGCTTCGTCTACAGGGCTTGGGATTATTGTTTTTAGGATTATAACCTTGTTCCCTACACAGCAAATCGCCTCTCTCCACGCGGCTGAAAAACCAGAGGAAACATCATATGAATGATGCAGCTTGGCACCAGTGGCATCGCAGGAGTTGTCGCAATATTTCATTGTGTAAATGTTATATGAGAAAAAAAAAAAAAACTCTTATTTCCATCTTCTTGTCCCTCATTGTTTTGTGGAATGGACTACGATTAGTCACTTCCTTGTTTTGTCACGTGATACGTACCAGCCATTAGTAGGCTTTCTGCTACACATAACAACAGATAAACAGCTGATCAGCCATTGCCATTATCATTAATTCTAAAGCAAAATGTTTATCTCCATCAGCGCTTCCCCCAGTGTTTATTATTCTTGAATACACGCGTTTCTTTAAATGACATTCATTAAATTTGACAATAATTATAATTCAGTTATGATTAAAGGAAGAAAGTTGTTTGAAGAAAAATTTGTGAGCGACTAGTGTGTTGCAGACAGCCTCCCGGAAGTATTACTTGTTTTTACACGTATCACGTGACTAAACAATCGACTAATCGTAGTCCATTAACTGTAGGATTCTTCGGTCGGTAGCGGTTCGTGGCGTAAAGAAATGCAGCAGCACACTTTGAAGCGGAATTTTTTCTTTGACACTTGACCATGACAGTGATTTACGTCCACCTACCTGCATGTGAATCAGATCGTTGAAAGTGTTGGGTCGACCCGAGCCGCCACAGGCCCCTAGAGGTTCATCTCCCTTGCCGGCTACGTGACCCCCGGCGGTCTGGCTGCCCCCCTGCGCCTGGCTTCTCTCAGGCGGTGAAGCGGCGGCCTCTGGGCGGGCCGCATCAGGTGTAAGTGCTTTGCCAGATCTTAGCCTCGGTAAGTCGGGTGATGGGAAGTCTGAAATGGCAAGGCGTAAATCAAATTGATGGTTCAAAGAGTTCCCCGTATTGTGTTTATTTAAAGGACAGTCTTGGTGCTTCCACTCATACTGTCTCGTATGTCCTTCAAAGTCCTGGTAGTAAAAATTAGGACATTTCAATTTCAGGATTTAACACACCCCTAATGTATGTGGTTTCTTCTTATGTTTTATCATGCGTCAATAACACTTTAATTTTTAGCATTCAAATTTTTACATTTCTATTTCTTTCCATTCATTTGTTAAGGCCACTTATATATTAATAAAGTATACAGTTATTTAAATTCTATTCCATTTTTATCTAAATTTCTCTTCTTTGATGTTATTATATTTTATTCAAGTACGAAGACATAATCTTACAGAATTTCCATATATGAATGTTGGGTTTAAATGTGTTTAAATAAATTGGTGGCAGAACAATCACCAACCTACGCTTTGCGGATGACATAGACGAACTGGCTGGAAGCGAAGAAGAGCTAGCCAACCTGGTAAAGCGTCTCGACAAGACTTCATCGTCCTTTGGCATGCAAATCAGTGCAGAAAAGACAAAAATGATGACAAATAGCACCACTGGCATCACCACTGAAATTAAGGTCGGTGAGGAAAGATTAGAGACAGTTGGCAGCTTCAAGTACCTCGGAGCAATAGTTTCGGAAGAAGGCCCCAAGCCCGAATTGATGGCCAGGATTGCGCAGACCACCACAGCACTAAAGAGGCTCAAGAAAATTTGGAACGACAAAAATATAGCCCCCAGCAACAAAATCAGGCTGATGCGCTCATTAATCCTCTCCATTTTCTTATCTGCCTGTGAGTCCTGGACTCACAGCATCAAAGAATGGACGGGATTACAACTAGGTGCTGCTATGCATAGGGCAGGAGACCGAGAGGAATGAAGAATAGTTTTTATGTCATCTGTGGCGCCCGAACGGTCGAAAGACTACGGGACATGATGATGATGAAATAAATATTCAAATACACATATTAGATACCTAAGGCGAATTAAAATTTCCAACCACACACATCACATACCTACACTTTGCACATCCCAACCTAATGCTACTGTACACCATACGCCCATGACAGATACATCACATACCTATTCCACACACATCGCGTGCCGATTCTACTGATATCGCATACCACTGCTGCACAGATCACTTTACCTATAGTTTCCTCGCGATCCGCGTAGTAGGACGCTTCGGGTTCCTCCGGCTCTTTGTCTTCGTCGCCCACGTCACTGGAAGCCTGGCTCGAGGACGCAAATTTGCTCAGTGATGCACGATCTTCCTGGGCATAAACCGCTGAGCGAAAAGGTTCTATCGGCTCTTGCTTTGCATTAGCTCTGCCAGCCCTGGAGAGTTCGGCAGCGGGGCCAATCACGCGGTCATACGCGCTGTCTGGGTCAGACCACAACCTCTCCTCGGCGACTGTTGCCGGGACATCAGACGACTCGCTGAGGGTCAAGTTCTGGATTCCGGAAATGACGTCGTCGTCGTGGGGTTGTTCCCCGCCGGATTTTTCCGAGCCGTCTCCGAGTTGGTTCGAGCGGTTCACGTTCGCTGAACGCGGCGGTCCGCTCAAGGAGCCGTAGCTGACACTGGTGTCGCTGCTGGAGAACCCCGAGGATGTGCCCGCGGATCTGGATGAGTTGGAACTGGTAGTAGGGTACTGGGAAGATATGCTGCTGACATCTGTTGTGCCTGACGTGAAAAAAACAACAACAACATATAGCTGATTGAGGTAAACACACTTGTGGACACACTTACACACATCAGATATCTTAACATGTTAATCTATACATACGCACATATTCATACATGCACATCTAAACATACGCACATATTCACACATCCACATCTATACACATTGACACATGCACATCTATACATACGCAGATATTCGCACAGGCACATCTCTACATGCATACATATTCACACATGCACACATCTATACAGACGCACACATACAAACTTGCACATCTATAAATACGCACATGTTCACACATGCACGCACAAAGCGGTTCAGGCAATTATAATGTTTAATCGGCGTAGGGAGGCGCAATACAATACAATTCGGAAACAGCTGCGCACACATTTAAGTTCACTGAAGATGTTCCAGAGTTTATGATTTAAATGAATGAACCCCCCTCCACGTTCGACCACAGCCACAGCATTGGGACGACTGTCACAACACGCTACAGTCTCTCAGCGTGACTTGGCCATCTGGGTGGAGCCAAAATTGCTCCCCAGCACTTACGGGAATTCCACGACAACACGGGGACAGACAACTTAATTTTATTAATTGTAAAGTGGACTGACTTGTTGAATCTCCACTTGGTAGTGTCACACTGCTCACTGCTTTCCTGTCAGGGGGAAATAAGAATTTGTAAAAGTTTAGTATAATCAGACCTGCTTACCCTCAAACTTCTAAAATCGTACAAAATCATCACAAAATCGTTCGATACATTATCTTAATAGTAAAAAAATAAACATACAGTATATATAATGTATGCACCTCAAAATCGTACATTGTAACGCCAAAATCGTATGAGCAAACAGGTCTGGTGTAAGTGTACGACAATGAACACACAATAACACGTAGATCTCATTTTTTTTAAAAATAATAATAATAATTCCATGTACTTCTTTCGAGTACTGAAAACGCCCTATTTATTAGTTCTATGAATGTCTATGAAGCTTTTGATCAAAACTGAGTTTATTACTATCATGATTTTTAGCGATATAGGATACTAGAGTGTTTCATATCTCATTTATTCCCCCCCCCCCCCCCCAACCGGACCACCAAAGTGCTTAGTGACAGGAAATACAATGAATTTGGTGCTTCGTAAACATGTTCTATAGGAAGTAGGGAAAAAAAACAATAACCTACAAAATATTGCTAAAGAATTAGAAAATAAGGTTGAACTCTGCAAAGACCAGGGTCTCAAACTCAGCTTACACGCCGATTGTAGTATATAGTTGTGTCGGTTTGAGAACCCAAAGCACTAATTATGTATTTATATATATATATATCTATATCAAATACTACATATACAAGTATAAGATAAATTTGGGCGTAACAGTGCACCCGGACTTAATCAATGCCTCATTTCCATAAGAGATCCGGTGCGTCAATTCCGTCAGTGTCCCGCTGTCCATTTCGGTGTTACAGTTCTGTCAAGTCGAGTTAACTTTAAGTCGCACAATGACTTCTCACGGGGCCACAGGGTCAATAGTTGGACAAACAAAGAAGAGGGTTGGACACGGTCATCAATCTCATTTAACCCCCCCCCCCCCGGCCACTTTTTTTTTCTGTTAGTTAACTTATCGACAGGACTGTAATCAGTGCATAATTTATGTTAAAGCTAAATATGCTACATCGTACGGCCACAAAATCTGCCTCAGATTTACCTATAAGCTAAATAAGCTACTTCTTTGGGCCTCACAAACTGCCAGCAATCTATTAATGTTTTTTCCTTTGACCAGGTGATGTAATTTAAAAGGGTTTAAAAAAGGGGGAGGGGGCGAACCCTGGACTCGGTAAAGATTAGGGTCTCACTCAGCAAGTCTAAATCCGCCCCTGAATAGCTTAAGCAATAAGTTTGGAATACTGCTCGTGTCTTTTAGTTTAGAGATGAAAATATAGATCCGGGGGTGGGGGAAGGTGGAGGAGAAAAAAGAGAACGTATGTTACCGACGTAGATTGATGACATCAAAGACTTTGTTTTGTGTTTTGGTAAAGCACGCCATGATGTCAAACGTTATGGTTTAGTGTTGCCAATTTAAAATACGGTTAACATTTATGTTCAAAAGCTATTTCATCGGCTCTAAATAGCACATGTAGCAATCAGGGGCTCTGCCGCACAACCTCCGTGTTACGACAGCGATGACACAAGCGCCACATCACATCTACTGCATACGTCGGGGCTACATAAACAAAACACCTATCGCTGGCTAAAAGAAACATTATTTTGTTGTACTATATAGTATCTATGCATATTTGTGCGTTCAAAAAGAAATTAGACGCCAACTTCCGTTCGATCAAACTACCGTCGACGAAATTTCTTTCAAACATATATCCGGATACGAAAAGAAACAGTCAAATGTTAAACCCAAGCTAACTTTACCGATGGTGTCTTCAAACCTAAGTTGTACAGCTGCATTTGAATGTTCAATCAAAACTTACATAAAGGACAACGCTGACAAAATATTTTTAAATAACAAAACAAGAAAAAAAATATATGTTAAAAGTACAGATGGTACACAGTAAGTACGCACAGTGTTGCGTGCCTCGCGTAATGAGAACGTCCGTGGCGGGAGACTGCCAAAACTAATGGAATGGGTGGGGAGTCTTGAAAACCTTGAAAGAGGGAGATGAGCCGACGTTCTACAGTTGGCTCACGGGACTTCCGGGTAACTGTAAACATAACTGCCCGTCAAGAAATGAACTTCAGTAATTAAAAAAATATAAAAATTCATGGGTTTTGGTATATCCGCGACGCATTGTTTGAACATGATTCCAGATTTGATTTTCAAACTCTTCGAAAGAAGTCACGAACATCAACATGATAAGACTTAGATAGTTTAAAACACTGAGCGCGGAATGAAATGCATACTTTCTGAACATTTTTTATACAGATCTATGACATCGTGTGTCACACGGACGAAAAAACAACAACGATCTTATGTTTAAACCAAATATAGTCATATATTAATAACGAGTCACTCACCCCTCCACCCACCTCCCTACTCACCCCTCCACCCTTCCACTCACACCTCCACCCTTCCACCCACCTTCTCACTCACCCCTCCACCCAACCCTCAACCCACCCCTCCACCCACCCTCCACCCACCCTCCACCCTCCACCCACCCCTCGGCTCTTTAGCGACCTGAGTGCGGCTCGACCAGTCGGCCACAAATCTGTTTTGACTCCTAAAAAAGTGATTCTTGAAAAGAAATTGGGCTCTCAAAATTTATTAAATCATCTTGCTGCTGATTTTTGGCTCTTTTGACTAATGAGTTTTTCGGGAACTAATGTTCTTGTCTTTGTGTACATTGACTGAACAAAATAAATTCTAGCACTAATACATCAAAAATTTTTACGTTTGATTAACTTTTTACGCCAGAAAGTTGTTTACGTCATTTCGGTCGCAGTATAGCAACTCACTATACAATCGGTAGACATTATTTTGTTCAGTTCTGTGTTCGTGGCCGACTGAAACCAGAGAAACCATTTCTTTGAAGTCACCCAGCTCAAGAACTCCGGGAGGGCTTCATTGTTCAAAGTCCACCACAACGCAGCCCGCATTTTTTATCTTTATCTTTAACCACTTCAAATAAGTTCCACATTTTCCTTAAATATTTATTAAGCTCCGCGTTTCAACTACCACAGTTCTAAGAGCAACAGACAGAGCACATGATGCTGGGAGGGGGGAGAGGGAGGGGAGAGGTCTTGGGAGAAAAACAAAACAAATAGCCGAGTCAAATAATGTTTTACAGACCAAAGGTTGTTTTCTGCCGATGGTTACTACAGGTCCCAGTATTATGGTGGGCATAAAATTAACATCCAGGAATTATTTTTGATCTCTTTACAGTAGCTGGCAAAAATCGAATCGAATGCCTGTCTGGCTCTGGCGTTTTTAAGCAAGTAGCAAATAAAAAGTTTGTTAGGTTTGTGGACGATGGCAACACGAGATGTATTGGAATAATAAATCAGCCTTGCGTCCATGACCACTTTTAGAAGTCCTGGTTCCTTGGCTTTTGTGTGGAAGGGTTTATGGGGGGGGGGGGCAACCTACACTATTCAAATGATTAATCTTTCCAAAGATGTACATATTTCTTAATAATCTTCAAGATTTTGCTCAAATGACATATTTGTATCCTCAGAATTCATTGATAATCAAATGTAACGTTTCGTCGTTAAAAGTATCCGATGCCCACACTAGTCGTTAAGTGAAAAGACGCCCATTTGTCTACCCCTTAAGACGATCATGATGGTCTGACTACAGATCACATATTTAAATTCACAGACGCTTATTTAATAAATTCGTCTCATATATAAAAATAATGACTTTGACCCCGCAGACGGATCCATTTCTCACCCGAACAGACCATATTTACGTCTCCAGATATACACCAAGCGACCCTCCAAATGAGATGTACACATTTGTTCACGTATCATGATTACAACCTTGCGTCCTGTCTGAGCACAGACAAATTTCAGGGGATTGGGCCCCGGTCTTGGCACGCTCCAGCCGTTTTTCAACATAACGAGCAGACTCCACTCAATGTTGACGAGGAGCAATGACAGGTTTCAGAGGTATAATACGAAATAAGGTCATGCCACGGGTTAATAAAATATATATCGTTCACGCTGCCCTGGGCTTGTGATACAAACACGAGCGAAATGCGTCGTTAATCACAGAAGTTGTAGTCAATTATTGTCTTTGTTGTCACTTTATAGTTAAGTAAAAAGAAAATATTTTTTTTAAAGTTTAATGTTAACGGGGGCATGATTTGTGTGCAATAATTTCTGTGCCTTCAGACCCGCTCATTTTCGTTACGAATTTCGAGACTTCCAAAAGAAATCTAGCCATTTAGAAGTTATTTATTTGCCGATAACTCCTTTTTTTTTGTACGGAGACTGTCTCAGTCAGCGGTTCTCAACCTGTGGGTCGCGACCCCTTGGGGGGGGGGGGGTCCAAAGATCATTTCAAAAGGGTCGCGTAAGACCATCCGAAAACACATATACCCTACAGTTATGAAGTAGCAACGAAAATAATTTTCTGTTTGGGGGGTCGCCACAACTTGAGGAACTGAATTAAAGGGTCGCGGCATTAGATAGGTTGAGAACCACTGATTTAAGTTCTCAAAGGGCATTGAAATAATTGAATAATAAGCGAAGTCACACCGATACCACAGAATCGTTTTTATTTTTGAGTGTTGTGTGTGGGGGTGGGGGGATATCCCGCGAGGTGTGATATGATTGATGTCAATATGTGAACATTTAACACTGCTGATTGTAGGCTCTATGGCTCGTGTGACGTGGAACTGTGACAAAAAGTGAAATGACATCAGGTTTAATCAGATATGATAACCGCAGGGTTCGATAGGCAAACCAAAGTCTTCACCCTGTTCAACAGACACACGTTTACCCGTTAAACTTCGCTCAGAAAATACATGATCTTGTTAGTATACAAAATTTGATCAAATAAAAATAACTATAACATTCGACCGCTATTATAGTATATATAAAGAATCAAGCTATTCCAGGTATACTGTGTGTTTAACAATGCATAAGCATTTAATCAAGATTATATTATACACAGATGAGCCCCCGTTAACTAAAGGTAATTAGATAATTTGATGGTTCATGTTAGAAGTGTTATTTAATTATGCAAGCATGGATTGCACGAGCACACCAGAGATATCATTGTCAGCCAAGCTGAGTAAAGTTGAAAGGTGTGTATGTTAATGCTGTCCTCCCTTATAAGCGCATTTACAATGTTTTGGGACCGCCGCGTTGTGGTTAATTATCTAAAAATAACTCAAAAACCAAATTCAACACACACACACATATATATATATATATATATATATATATATATATATATATATATATATATATATATATATATAAATAAATATATATATATATATATAAATAAATATATATATATATATATATATATATATATTAAATATATTATTTTATATAATTATATTGAATAGCAAATTCCCCAAAAATGTAAGAACCACTGGCCAGCCACTCCAACCCAGAAATAAAAAATAAAACCCTGACAGGGAGCTGAATGGTTTCCTTTAACATTTTCGTTATAGCCATGTTTATATCACACTGGCATTATCTGATGTATCTCTAGCACCTTCATTTCATTCGAAGCCTTCCTCATCAAAGGAACAATGCTGATGACGTGCACTGGCTATTTACTCATTTATTTTCAATTTTACCTATTAGGATTCCGTTCTAGATTACACCCCAACTCCCCCCCCCCCAAATAAAAATCAATACTTTTTTTTACCTGGGTTCATAGGTGAGGGCAAGAGAAACATACAAAAAACGTGCAGTTTTACTCAACTTGGCCGACGCTGGTAAGCTCATGCACACACCTTAAGACTAATTAAAGATGTAAAAAAAAATCTTCGTTTTTTTTTTTTTTAAATCCTTTATGTAAACTTCGCTTTTTGTTCGGACGGCTAACTGACCCACTTTCCGTCATCATATCGAACTGAAACTTGGCACATAGACTCGTAGCCGATGACAACACATTCTATCAACTTTTCAGCCCCCCTCCACACCCCCCACCCCAAATCCAGAAAGAATCAGTTTTTCATTTTTTTAAAAAGGGAGATGATTGAAATATGATTTGCTCAATTGGTGCTTGTTTTAGGGTGGAGATTAATTATGCAGCTATGTGCTTTGTATTTGTGACGTATTTGGGGTTTAAATAATATCTTTAGTCTATTAGGTTTTACACGCACTATGTTTGATTACCATACCCAAAATCAGTTGCTACAATCACAGACACGATAAATCACGCACAATGACATAAATGCAAACAAACATGTACATAAAGGATTTATACGAAAAACTTAGTTTTTAGGGGGGGGGGGGTTGCTTAATTTTCCCAGTCAAATTTTCCACGAACCCGTAGATGCGTATATACTCGATACGCTTGCGCGCAATCTATATCTAGGGGTATTTTAATCGGGGTCTGAGAACCACTTCAAACACAAAATCAGTTCACACCGCTTGAACTTGAAATGACACCATTCCAGATGGACAAATTGCAGGTAAACTATGGACAAAGAAAATGCTGGCATTACCTGTGAGAAAAATCAAAGACACTGCAGGCGCTGTGCTACTTAGTAAAACGATAATCATCTGTGTTGTGTGTGTGTGTGCGGGGGGGGGGGGGGGAGCTGGGGTTACTCGGTGCAACCCTTTAAGAATTGTGTTGTGTGCAGTGAAGGAGAGTTTTATTTTATTTTTTTTAACGAGGCAAAACAATTAAAAGGGTTCACAGCCGAGATAAAGCTAAACTGAACGACCGGGTTTAATCTCTACGATTAGCGTGCTTAAGCTAAACTGAACGAGTTTAATCTCTACGAATAGCGTGCGTAAGCTAAACTGAACGAGTTTAATCTCTACGATTAGCGTGCTTAAGCTAAACTGAACGAGTTTAATCTCTACGAATAGCGTGCGTAAGCTAAACTGAACGAGTTTAATCTCTACGAATAGCGTGCGTAAGCTAAACTGAACGAGTTTAATCTCTACGAATAGCGTGCGTAAGCTAAACTGAACGAGTTTAATCTCTACGATTAGCGTGCTTAAGCTAAACTGAACGAGTTTAATCTCTACGAATAGCGTGCGTAAGCTAAACTGAACGAGTTTAATCTCTACCATTAGCGTGCTTAAGCTAAACTGAACGAGTTTAATCTCTACGATTGGCGTGCTTAAGCTAAACTGAACGAGTTTAATCTCTACGATTAGCGTGCTTCAGCTAAACTGACCGACCGGGTTTAATCTCTACGATTAGCGTACTTGAGCGCCTTTGTTCATGCAAGTGAGGTGTTATTTGATTTTTTAAAAATGTTAATACAAAAATATATGAAGCTACACTCACACGCGCACACACAAATCTTTTAATGGCTAAAAAAAAAGGTCTCCGTCAGCTTGAGAGCTAGTAAAAAGCTCGAACGTTCGTTAACCACGTAAGCTGCTGTGTTGGGAAAATTACATTTTCATTCCCATGACGTTATTTTACGATGATCACGAGACTGAACTATAGCGATACAATTTTATTACCACTATGTCGGCACAACTTACTTAACCCGGAAGGCCACATAAAACTCTTTTAAGTTCACTGGCGACTCACGATATTTAAATCCATTCGTTATAATATAATAAATTAAACAGTATTAAAAGAACGGAAGGGGGGGGGGGGTGGCGCGCGTGTGTGTGTGTGCTTATGCGAACACGGAAGAAGCAGCTTTTGTAGATATAAAAGCTTACTTGGCAACTTTAAAAAATGATTTCTTTAAATAAAAAGCAAAACATTAAACAGGTAGTGAACACAAAATATAAAGAATTGACATTGTTTTAAATAGCAAGTTAGTTCAAGTGAAGTAACTTTATATTGAATGATATAGGTATCTCTCCCTGGGTTCAAATATCTCACAACATATTTTAGGAAAGTAAAGAGACTAATAGTTAAATATGGGCTGTAAAATTGTTTCAATTCATTTCCTCTTAGAATCATCTTTAAATGACGACACAGCCTTTAAGATAAAGGAAAAATCAATAACAAATAAAACTATTGTACACGTATTTCAGAATCCATAGATCAAGAAATCTTCAAACTTGTACAGAAAATAGAGTCTGATAGACTTTAAACTTGTAGAATATAGGTTAAGTTGGATAAAGGTGGCTGCAAACAGTAATGAAACAGACCCACAACGCCCATGAAGTTGGTAAATCAAAGTGTTGGAATCAGACTGAAGTCAAATGTTTTTGAATTAAACATCCCCACCCGCCTCGTTCTTTTCGACCGACTCCAAGCCCCTAGTGGGAATAAGATGCGAATGCTATCAATAAATTCCTATTATCGCGGCAAACAGGCCGAGCCCCCCGGGGGCAGTACATGACCACGTAATTGGATTTGTCACAAGTCTCAAGGTTTCAAGTGGCAGAAGTGGCAGTGCTGTGGTCTACTGATGGACGGCCCACCCCGCTCCCATCCCGGTGGGGTGGAATGTGCAAGGGTCTTAGATGTAAGGGTGGACTGCTCGGTCGCGATTACATGAGGTGTAAACAAGGGCTTAGCAGATGGGGAGATCGGGAGAATAAAACACGGGGATATGCCGGCCACGGGTGTGAGTAACCCAGAGTGGCGGAGTCGATATGAAGTGAACTGAACTGTTTTACACGGTGTCTGATTGATACCATTTTTTAGAAGATCGATGGAACAATATCTGCACAACAGCATTGTTTCCGGTTTAAACTGCCGGAGATGGCATATTATGTTGACATAGATCCGGCACACAACGTATCCTTGTATTTTAGTGTGACTTATGACGTCAGTTAGGCGATATTGTGTAACCATCAATATGTAGTAATACAATGGAATCTCCAAAGACTAGCGGCTCGTTTAGCTAATCAAACTCCACACCATTCGAATGAACAAATTGGGGCTCTTTTCTTTATTACACCCGTGCCCCTGCGGAGCAAAAAATATATTCTAAACTCTAAACCAGTGGTTCTCAACGTTCCTAATGCCGCGACCATTTATTACAGTTTTTCACGTTGTGGCGACCCCAAACCGCAAATTATTTTAGTTGCTATTTCATAACTGTAGAGTATATGTGTTTTCCGATGGTCTTAGACGACCCCTGTGAAAGGGTCGTTCGATCCCCAGGTTAAGAACCGCTGCTCTAAACAGTCATAATTTATAATTAAAAAAATGTTGCCTACCCATGCTCCAGATGTAAACACCGGAACCGGCCACACAGCCCAGAAAACAACTCTGATGAGTATTTGTGATTTGCTAGGGAAACGCAATCCATCTATTCCCTACGTCATCAATGAACTACGAAATAAATCATTTCGTTAATCGTTACCCTAACATAAATATTTAAATACAAATAACGCTAGTGATACATCAGTTGGGGAATTCCCTAGACCAGTGGTTCTCAACATTCCTTACGCCGCGACCCTTTAACACAGTTCCTCGTGTTGTGGCGACCCCTAACCACAAAATTGTTTCTGCTTCATAACTGTAGAGTTTATATGTTTTCCGATGGTCTTAGGCGACCCGTCTGAAAGGGCCGTGCGAACCTCAAAGGGGTCGCGACCCACATGTTGAGAACCGATGCCCTAGACCATCACCGTGCACTGCTTTCTTTGTTGAAAAAGAGATGATTCCCTATTTTTTTTATTTGTTTTAGAAGTGGAAAAAAAATAGTTGAGATAGATTGGTAGCACTTTCTAGAATGTCATGTCTGTTAAAGACACAATTTGTATTGTGCCTTTTCAAAAACTTTTCCCGCATTTCTTTGAATCGTACAATTTACATACATGCTTTCTCCCTTATTCATAAATATTGGCTCTCCCATGTCCCCACCATAACGTGACTTTTTTCTTTCTTTTAATCACTCACCCATTGACCTTCATATCCTTTTACTGTACGTCTAATCACTACTACGCAGCTGAAGCCAAATTGAAGAGAACATTCCTCACCGACTGCAATCTTTTGTTATTTTCTTTTAGTTAATCTGAGACTCCATCATCTTACCCTGAAGACATTAAGTCTCGTGTTGAAACACCACGAGAAAGCACTTAACCGGGAGTGCTCGCTGGTGCTAATCAGCACTCGAGACGACAACACTATCTTGTCATGCCGGCAATGTCCACGGACGCCCGTGAAAGATGGCGCTGGCACACTAGGGTTCAACCCGTCCCCATGCAGTTGTTGCACACTGGAGTACACGCTCATTCCGCACAGTTAGTGTCTTGTTACGTGCGCAACAATGGCACGCGCCAAGGTGCGGTGATAGCGACTTGCATATTCAGTTGCGTGACTGCCGAGGTTCTACAGATGTCGACGAAGAAGGGCCGCATGGAAAATACGTCAGTATCTGCATTTATCAAAAGGGAAATGTGAATAGTTGTTTAAATACAGGCCCGAAGCAGTCATATTTAAGCCGTATCCGACACGGCGCGAGTAGGGGTTTAAAAAAAAACACCACCATATGACGGGGGGGGGGAACCTATGTGAGGACCGCTGGTAAAGTACATTTATCACAGTGAACTGCTAACACGATATCCTTGTCTCCTCGTCAACAGATAAGGATCTGTTTGCCTGTTAGATGCTAGTATTTATGGGATCTATAGACGCAGTGCAGCACAAACTCATTTATTTCATTTCATTACAACTCTACGGTTCTTTTACACGATATAACAATAATAGAATACACGCACGATGTAAAGTCAGATTAAGACAAAAATAGCTTATAGCATACGTAGAGGACACACGCCTGATATTAAGTTACATTGAGGCAAAAAATTGTTCATAGCGTGTGTATGGAATACACGGAGATCAAGTCAAGTATAGCTTATGGAGTAATATGTTTTCAGAAGCACGGCACTAGTGCACGATTGAATATTACCAGCGAACATACCATAAGCATCATGTGTACAACGGAGTGCTTCTTTGAACGTCTCAAAATCTATCACAAATGACCCAGTGGGGCGGAATCTTAAAAGAAAGTTCACCTAAAGCCGAAGGTCAATACAACGTGAGTTCAAATGAAGGTAGAAACGTTAAAGATGACGTCAAAGTGGACACAGATGTCGGTGGATTTAATGGTGTGTCTCGATGAAACCAGGGAAACTATTTTCAAACTAAAGTTTAAGCTATAAATCATTTTATTGTCATGGGAACTTGTCCCGTGAAAACTAAAAATTCCAATTACAGAATTCTATTTAAAAAAACAAAACAAAAAACATCCATGTTGTTTTTTTTAATATTAAGAATGCGTACACAAATCTGGTCATTTTTTGACGTCATCAAATAAACATAAGAAGGTCTTGCTTTTAATGTTACAATGTGACTCTTGGTCTAAATGGCAACACGTTATAATCACTGCAACTGTGGTGTACATTTAACCGTGTATGAACTTAGACAAACGCGTGCACTAAGCGTAAACGGAATCCATATGATCGGGTTCTTTAAGAAGAAGAAAGCAGTTGCAATTCCTGCACTTGTTTCCCCGAAGAGATCCGCCAGGCACTTCTACCACTTGCAGCATCAACATGTGACAGGTGAATGTCATGGGCGTATCGGAGAACGCACCCAGCTTTGCACCGCCATAAACCTTCAGCGAGCACCGTACTCTTCTGAACTCGTTAGCGCTAAGCGGGACCATCGGCCAGTGACGCCAGATACACCGCAGTGCAGCGATTTCCTCCCAACGCAGTGCTCAATAATAGGGAAATCCACCATCAGTGGCGTAGTGAGAGGGGGGGCAAGGGGGCATCATGCCCCGGGCGCTACTCACAATGGGGCGCCAAATGATATATTTTACATCTAAGATTGTATGGTTTTCCAATTGGGGGGGGCGCTAAAAAGGTATTGTGCCCCGGGCGCGAGTTAGCTCGCTACGCCACTGTCCACCATACGTGTGGAGCGCCCTTAAAGTTCTTTATTTCTAATGTCCATTAAAAGGAAGTGTTTAGCACAGAGGAGACTTACATTATTTTTTTACGTGATGGACATATTTTGGACACCCTAGTCACGAGGTCTTAAACCACAAGGTCTATATCCAAATGATGCTTAAACTATGTGACATGTGCCGCTGGTGGCTCATTTCCTGCGTCACCGTTGTGACCAACAAATATGTAACTTATTGTAACGCAACAAGATATACCTACTCCGTTTGTGAAACACAAAAATGTACGTGGTGATTCATCCACTCTATAGCCATTGATTTAAATGATAGGAAATCGAAAGGACAGCTCGTATCGGAAGTATGGGTTTTTTGTCAGAGACAAGATAGATGACAACTATGTTGAATATTTTTGGGTTGTTTCCTTTTAAAATTAATTAAAACAATTGTTAAAGTTTCTATGTACGAAAGTAAATAAATGATTTTAAAAAAATCTAAATTTAATTTTTTTATATTTTAAGAGCATTATTTTGTACTTTTTAGTGCACCTAAGGTCGTCACCGAAAGAAAGTATTTTTTTAAAAAGGTGTTTTAAATACTTCTTTAAGAAAAATACATTGTGATTTAAGCTATTGTGTACGTTTTCCCCTCAATGTTTCTCATACAACAGAAATAACACATCATTTTAATAAAGTCTAACATGAAAGCAAACAACTAAATGTATAGCATATTTAAAGGAAACAACTTGGCATATTTAAAGGAAACAACTAGATGTATAGCATATTTAAAGGAAACAACTTGGCATATTTAAAGGAAACAACTAGATGTATAGCATATTTAAAGGAAACAACTTGGCATATTTAAAGGAAACAACTTGGCATATTTAAAGGAAACAACTTGGCATATTTAAAGGAAACAACTTGGCATATTTAAAGGAAACAACTTGGCATATTTAAAGGAAACAACTTGGCATATTTAAAGGAAACAACTTGGCATATTTAAAGGAAACAACTAAATGTACAGCATATTTAAAGGAAACAACTAGATGAACAGCATATTTAAAGGAAACAACTAGATGAACAGCATATTTAAAGGAAACAACTAAATGTATAGCATATTTAAAGGAAACAACTAAATGTACAGCATATTTAAAGGAAACAACTAGATGAACAGCATATTTAAAGGAAACAACTAGATGAACAGCATATTTAAAGGAAACAACTAGATGAACAGCATATTTAAAGGAAACAACTAAATGTACAGCATATTTAAAGGAAACAACTAAATGTATAGCATATTTAAAGGAAACAACTAAATGTATAGCATATTTAAAGGAAACAACTAAATGTATAGCATATTTAAAGGAAACCTTTGATAGAAAAAGTAGATGAGCAAAAAAAAAAAACACGCTTAATTTGACAACAACTTTATATGAATAATTTCCCTTGCGTAATTGTGATGTAAGTGTACCGAAATGTCGCTTGATCTATTATTGAACAGGAAACAGGTCAAAATATTTGGCGGACAACTAGGGCTGCCGTCACAGAGGTGGACAACAAGGGCTGACGTCACAGAGGTGGACAACAAGGGCAGATTTCACACAGGTGGCCGTTAAGGCAGACGTCACAGAGGTGGCCGGCCGTAAAGGCAGACGTCACAGAGGTGCAATAAGATTGTAAGACTCCACTCAAGTGAGTAGCTTTTGTCTCGTTAGAGGAAAACAATTTAGACCCAATGACTCCATCAGATAACTCTGGACTTCTATGGTACAGTGCTACTTAGAGGAATAACATGAAAATAAGAGGTACAGGTTTACATTTTTGTAAAAATTATTCGGTTGCCAAGTTTGAATTCGAAATGAAGGGCAAATGTATCACTAGAACTATGCTTTTTTTTTTATAAAATAATAACTTCGCTGACTCCAATTTCTTGTGGGAAATTAATCAGTGTAGAGAGAAATATATATATAAAAAACTGCCATGGAAGCAGTAGCGTAGTTTAGTGCATCCTAGGGAGGGCAAAGATTTTTGACACCCCTTCCAGGAATAAAACTGCTTTTGGAATGAAAATGCCACTCCTCCATGTAATGAATAAAAAGTGCCACCCGGGGCAGACAGCCTGCTCCGCCCCACCCTTCCTACGCCACTGCTGGGAAGTTAACATCCATGTATACAACCCCGATGCAAAAATAAAGTACCCTAATACCTGCACTGACAGACCGACCGGCATCACATTCCATCGAATCAGCAGATAGCTGCATGCCGCTCTTGGTTATTGGTCTAATTACTGCTACACCTCTCACAAATTAACGTGATCCGCCGAGCTCCAGGTCTATTGCCCACCCCTCTCCCCCCCCCCCCAAGGGTCGATCGGTCGCGACAAAATGGTCCGTCTCGTCCATGCACCTTAGCGCGGTGTGCGAGCACCCTTCAAGGGTAAGCCACAACGCGAGGAGCATCGCGAGGGGGGGACTAGCCAAGGACTGGCAGGTTGCCGCACATAGGAGCGAGGAGGAGTGCGCTGACGGGGCGACCATCCTCGGGGATGAGATTAGGATGACCAGCAGTCTCACCACAAGCAGATGGCGGACTATATAAAAAAGAAAGTGTTCCTACTGAGAACTGTATATCTCGAGGCTCAACGCGACAGTGTTCGTTCCCCGCCGATGCGTGTGACTGAGGGAAGTTGCGTCACATCTCATATAGGAGTTATTCTTGAGTTGGACTAACGGAAGACTCCGGTTCACAGGGTGAGTGATTGGCGCCGATGCCTGATAGCATTCATCATCGGTTTAATCTTACAGAGACATTCGTCTCATTTGAACACAACGAAATCAATCAAACCGTAAAACTCTAGAATGTTGATGACAAACAGTTCACACGCACAGATTGGCCTTCTTGTTATGTTTTAATTCCCAAGCGTCAGTTGAGGCTTTGTTTTAGATCAGTTGAAAATTTTAGTCCCACTTACTGAAATAAAGATACAATGCATAGAGGCTAATAACTCGGCAGGGAGAAGATAACTTTTGCCGACAAGATAAAACTACGTTTTTAACGAAAAGGTTTAAACTGTGAAGCCTTGTAGAGGATAAAGTTTAGGCAGGGCTCCTCAAAATATCTGATTTTCATTAAAAATGTTAATTCTTTCCTTGTTTGAATACTAAAGCTATAATTTATATTTTGTACATTTAAAGCAAATTAATTGAATACTTTAAAAAAAAAAAAAAAAAAAAAAGAAGATAAGGTTGGTAAGGTAAGTCATTTTTGAAAATAAGAAAACGACATTTGACACGGCGCTGTTTCGAAAACTGATAAAACAATTCAAAATAGTGTTCCCCTTTTACGCTATATATTAATAAAATTCTCCATGTGTCGGCATCGTACCATCTGTTGGCGTAACACATCCAAGTAATGAGACAACTAGGTCATGATTACAAACGGTACATACGACCCCTGTGACATGTTTACGCCGGAACGGGTTTTTTTTAGAACTGTTTATGCGCCGGTGTATGTGTACGGCGATAAAGTTATTATACAAAAAAGTATTGATTTTACCTATAAATTCTTAATGTCATACATTATTTACATAAATGTGTCATATGTTATTTATTAGTCCCGTGGAAAACACTAATGGGTTTGGGTGTAATCTAGGAAAGTGCCTTGACGTTAAGACATACTTGACAGAGTGGGTTCATTTACTTAACGCACAGTCACACACACGAGACTTGACTCTGTAGACGGTTAGCGCTTAAAAGCCAATTATGAAATTAAAAAAATTCCTTTGACCAGAGACACTGTGTCTATGGCCTCGGCGTTGAGAGCTCTTAAAGTGAGTCTCAGCGTTTTATCTTGGTGTATCTCAATTACTTAGTTTCTGAATAATATATATATATATATATATTGGAAACGGGCACAAATGGATGACATCCACCCTTGCTCATACATAGAATGTCAGGTGTTGTCTTTAACATTGCCTCACGGGCCACTCACTACTGGCCAGCACAGACTATTATTGACAGGCTCTGCTGTGATGGGTCATTAATTTTACTCTCTATACCAGTGGTTCTCAACCTTCCCAATGCCGCGACCCTTTGTTGAAGTTCCTCATCTTGTGGCGACCCCCAAACCACAAAATTATTTTCCATGATACTTCATACGTTTAGATTATATATGTTTTTCGGTGGTCTTGGGCGACCCCTGTGAAAGAGTCGGTCGACCCCCAAAGGGGTCGCGACCCACAGGTTGAGAACCACTGCTCTATACCGACCCTAGATCATCCTCTGAACACACCAATGCCCCTCCGTTTTCCTTGTTACTCAGTATATATATATATATATATATATATATATTTATATATTTATTTATATATATATATACTTACCAATTTAATTTAAAGACAATCACTCAAAAGCCATTTTAAGTGAATTGTGATGAGTTTAAAACAATATATTTTAAATAAATATAATTGATTGGGTGACGTCACAAACGAATTCTGTTCATGATTTCTATGTTTTAATATCAATTGATCACTTTTACTTATACTTTTACTGTCATCACTCACAGTCCAAGACGTAAAACTGTATGTTTGACAAAAAGCACTGACCATCTCAGTGCTCTATTCATGATCGTTCATTGCCGTTGCGTAAAATTTCGGAACCGTTGAGTTTCCACGAAATGACACACGAATCTCCTTCAAGGCCTTCATTATGCCAGCAGTGGCGTAGGAAGGGGGGTGCGGAGGGGGCAGTACCCCCCGGGCGGCACTTTTTTTCTTTAAAAGTAAGGGTGTCATTTTCGGCCCATTGCTGAGGGTGTTTTCTTCGTGGAAAGGGGCGGCAAACATCTTGGTTTGCGGGTATCTTTACTTTTTTTTTCTTTACATCGATTGCTATCTCTGAAAGAACTTTAGCCATATCCCCCAGGACCTAGACCGGCTCAGAAACGTTTTATATCAATACCACATATTTTGTTGATTATACGTATAGTCCTACAGTAAGAAATAGCGTCATTGAGTCTCTACTGCTCTGGGGATTGGACGTTTGGGAAGAAGGGATTGAAGGTTGGGAAGAGGGGATTGAACGTTTGGGAAGAAGGGATTGGACGTTTGGGAAGAGGGGATTGAAGGTTGGGAAGAGGGGATTGGACGTTTGGGAAGAGGGGATTGAACGTTTGGGAAGAGGGGATTGAACGTTTGGGAAGAAGGGATTGAACGTTTGGGAAGAGGGGATTGAACATTTGGGAAGAGGGGATTGAACGTTTGAACGTTTGGGAAGAGGGGATTGAACGTTTGAGAAGAAGGGATTGAACGTTTGGGAAGAAGGGATTGAACGTTTGGGAAGAGGGGATTGAACGTTTGAACGTTTGGGAAGAGGGGATTGAACGTTTGAGAAGAAGGGATTGAACGTTTGGGAAGAAGGGATTGAACGTTTGGGAAGAGGGGATTGAACGTTTGGGAAGAGGAGGGGATTGAACGTTTGGGAAGAAGGGATTGAACGTTTAGGAAGAGGGGCTTGCTCTGATTTATCTAGTGATCCTCAATTCCCAACACAATTTTATTTTCATTTCATTTCTTATTAACGTTTTGAAACTCTGGCATTTCCTACTGATGTCGTCACAAACAAGTCTGAGACTGCATTATCAGCTTCCTGGTAACGTTTCGATATTAGATTTAAACAACTTCCTGTCTGATCCCTTCTGAAAGTTACGATCTTTTAGTCAGATTCTCTTGTGTGTGTGGTTTTTTTTTAATTGCTAACCGTTCATTTGAAATTATTGTCTTGTTTTGTTGAATAAGCTGTCACATAACTTATTTTTTTATACTTCGAATTTTAAAAAAAAAAATAATTATAAAACCTACAAAAAAAAACTTGACTTATCGAGGCGGTTAAAATTACAGGAATGGACATAAAAAACTCAAATAATTTCGGCCGAACCGGTCATTTGACTGTCCTGTGTTGTTATAGCAGCTCTCATATAACTTGTTTTTGACATTTCGTTAAAAAAAAAAAAAAAAAAAAAAACCCAAACACCTGTTGAATTATTGACGTGGTTAAAATGGCAGGAAATAACACAAAACCAACATAATTTAGACAACAAGGAAGTTATAATCTCCGGACACCAGGGTCACACAATTCATTTCAAAAGTGATCAACTCGAGATACCACTGCCCTCTTGGGAGCCAACATGTATGCCAACACAGTGAGCGATGTGACGAACACTGCCAACAGCACTTGGTTCACAATCAGCAATACGATCAATAAAAGCGCTCCAAGTAACAATGACTGTAATGAGGCTAACAAATGTAGAAATTGGAATGGGTGCTGTGTGGCGTAGGAAAGGGAGGGGGCAAGGGGGCGACACATTTTTTTAAATGGAGGGGCGGCATGATATGTCCACTGCAATGTTTTTACGTGGAATGGGGCTGGGGTGGCAAAAAATGTTGTCCTGCCCGGGGCGGCACTTACCCCAGCTGCGCCAATAATTGAGTGGTAGATTTTACACACAAAACCAACCACCCCACACAAAAAGATGCAACACCAACAACAAAAAACCCAATAAAAACAGATCGATGTAGATAAAGAGATAAAACGATCTAAATATAAAACTATAAATAGTCCTACGATGTGTTAAATGTTTCTAACATAAAATGTTCCTTCATTACCTTCGTATGTTATCATTGCCACGATCGTGGGATACAAGGACTGCACGTGTCCCATATCTACACGTGTCCCATATCTACACGTGTCCCAAAACTACACTTGTCCCATATCTACACTTGTCCCATATCTACACTTGTCCCATATATACACTTGTCCCATATATACACTTATCTCATATCTACACTTGCTTGTCCCATATCTACACTTGTCCCATATCTACACTTGTCCCGAATCCGCCCACAAGTCAAAGTTTACCAATAGTTATAGCAATTAACTTGTTTTCCTCAAATACTCCCACCGGCCAAAGTTAACCATTAAGATAGCAACTATGACAAGTGTGTTTCAAGTGTAGGCCCGTCAGAAATTAACACCACTAAGGTCCGGGATATTCAACTGGACATTTCCTATACATTAAACAAAACATATATTAGTTATATTATCTTTATAATAAATATTATGTTATATTATCTTTAATTTGAAAACAAAGTGAAATTTTATAAACTTACTGAAATAGTAGAACATCTATATTATGTGGAAGCCTGAATCGAAAGACAGGACAACAAAAGAAGGACGTTTTGACTAAGACACACAGTCAGACACTCACTGAATGCAATAGTAGGACAAGGTATGTGGAAGCCTGAATCGAAAGAGAGGACAACAAGAGAAGGACGTTTTGACTAAGACACACAGTCAGACACTCACTGAATGCAATAGTAGGACAAGGTATGTGGAAGCCTGAATCGAAAGACAGGACAACAAGAGAAGGACGTTTTGACTAAGACACACAGTCAGACACTCACTGAATGCAATAGTAGGACAAGGTATGTGGAAGCCTGAATCGAAAGAGAGGACAACAAGAGAAGGACGTTTTGACTAAGACACAGTCAGACACTCACTGAATGCAATAGTAGGACAAGGTATGTGGAAGCCTGAATCGAAAGACAGGACAACAAGAGAAGGACGTTTTGACTAAGACACACAGTCAGACACTCACTGAATGCAATAGTAGGACAAGGTATGTGGAAGCCTGAATCGAAAGAGAGGACAACAAGAGAAGGACGTTTTGACTAAGACACACAGACACTCACTGAATGCAATAGTAGGACAAGGTATGTGGAAGCCTGAATCGAAAGACAGGACAACAAGAGAAGAACGTTTTGGCTAAGACACACACAGTCAGACACTCACTGAATGCAATAGTAGGACAAGGTATGTGGAAGCCTGAATCGAAAGAGAGGACAAAAAGAGAAGAACGTTTTGACTAAGACACACACAGTCAGACACTCACTGAATGCAATAGTAGGACAAGGTATGTGGAAGCCTGAATCGAAAGACAGGACAATAAGAGAAGAACGTTTTGACTAAGACACACACAGTCAGACATAAAATGCGCGATAATCTTCCGAAACTAAAGGGTAAAGAAACGCTGGCTGGTCGATGTTATAACAAATCTGCATCGCATTGATGTTATCTATAAAATCTGTTCGTTTGCGATAAGGTGATATTTTAAGTTGCTGGTGTTAAGTGGGCAAGATGGATGAGAGCCGTTAAATTTTTATTTTAAAAAAAAATCGGTTATATAAATACATTTTAAAAAATAAAGAAAAAAAAATGAATTGAGAAGCCATGAGATTGAAAAGATTACGATAGTTAAAGGCCCTGCAAGATGTAAGCAAAGACACTGCTACGTCACATCAAGTACACTCTGAGGCCCAAATGTACAACAGTTGATCGTGTAACTAAAACATTGCGGTGATTAATCTTTTCTTCAGTCCGCCCAGCCCCACAACACCACCACCCCCTTTGGCTTCACACACACACACGCACTTTTTTTCCACACACATCCAGACAAAACCAGAGCTAAGTATGCCCTGTGGGTTTGTAAGTCATGTGGGTCAGAGTAAGGATTTTAAATAATAATAATAATAGTTTATTAAAAAAAAAATTATAATCAGGGTTTCTCAAACAATGTTCACAAATAGAATATCAAAAAAAAAGCTGATAAAAAACACGAAAGCAAACTTAACTCTTTAAGAGTAGCGGTAAAAAATACTTGAGTCTGAGCACTCGACAAGGGTCTCAACTAGGGGTCGGATCATTGTCCTTATCACTGTCGGGGGCCGGAGTAAATATGAATGAAATCCATGCCTGCTGCACTTATTGCATTTGTAGTTGGGGGGGATATAAAACAATAACATATTTTTAAAAAAAGCAAAAAATGTATCCAAGAGAAACTTAATAGTATTTGAAAGGGAAGTTTGGCTAATGATATGATCAATGTCTGGTTTTATATTTGTCGCTGCAATCCAGTTACCCTGGCGGCGGTCAGGCGGGTCGATTGAGGACCGTTGGCTGGCCAGATCTGGCACGCGCGTCGAAGTTTGAGGGCCCCTGGTCTAAATAAAGTGTAAAGTCATCAAAATGTGTTATTTATTTATTTGTTTATTTTTTCTAAATACCGTTCACAAAGAGAATTTCAAACATCTCAAATCATCAACTCCGTAATGTGTAATTAGGACGTTCGGACACAATGAGCAGCAGGTATTAATAGTAGGACAAATGTTGGGGGGTGGTTAGGGAAAGTAGGGTGATTTTACTCATTATAAAACAAGGGGAATTTGGAAAAAAAATGAAAAGTCCTCTAAATGAACTTAATTTAGGAAAATATGATTTGAAAAATGTGTGCGTGGTTGAAGTGGTAAAGTGCCCCCCCCCCCACTTTTCCCCAGAAGTTGGCGCTGCTAACTTCTAAAACTACCCTTATGTACCTTGTATTTTTTATTTATTTTTTAACTGCCGATTTAAATACATTTTATAACTATAAACTAATTGTTTTAAAAGCGATTTATCTAGCTCAGACGACGCTGATGAAAATGAAAGTCTCCTTGAGCGTATACCGGGGCTCTGGTCAAAGTTTGAGGACCGTTAAGGTAGTTGGTGGGGGTTTACAGCACACGTAACGTCTACTCGTTTTCATCTAATCCACAGAGACACAACAAGAGGTCATTGTGCTGTAAGGATACTCTCCTACAAGTGTTGGGATAATTGCGTTGAAAGGGGAGGCATGCCGTCGGCCTTTTTCAAGTTAGACTCGATGGCGTCGTGGATGTTTTGCTGATTTAAGAGTGCCGACATTCGTCAGGCGGCGGTGGTCGATTTTAAAAGGTAGGAATTAAGTTAATGCGTTGAGAATTCCGATAGCCTATCCGATAGGATAGGATTCTTCGATGTGTTGTAAGGAAAGCATATTTTTATTTTTTTCTTCTTCTTTTTTATAGAGTTGTGAAATGTGAGATCCCGAAGTTGATTATGTAAAAAGTTCTAAATATTGGAAGTTGTCGGTAAAGGGTGAGGATGGAAGTTATTATTTTTTTTTTTAAATAAAATAAAATGTTTGCATCTATATTTTTTTATATATTTTTATAGACTCGGAGCTTGAATTCATGACATTGCGACATTTTTCTCCGATTTAAAGAATTTATGCCACATACGTCTGGCCAATAAACGGAATTACCGAAAAACTGGAGCATTTTTAAACATAACAAGTAATGCATTTGATAAAGAGATGTCCCAAGCGGGGAAAATATTTAGACACAGCGAGTGTTACGAAGTTGAAATATTTAAGATAAAATGATATAATAACAACCACAAAATTGGTCGTTTACATTCTAGTAAGTGACAGTTGAACATACCGAGATTAGAAGACAAGTTAACGGAGGTTTCGTGCCCGGGGGGAGGGTGGGAAGGTGTGGTAATATAGCTGGATGCTAAAACACAAGACATTCGACAGTGGATGACATGTCACATAACATTTAACATTTAACAGTGGATGACACGTCACACAGCAATCGACAGTGGATGACATGTTACACAACACTTGACAAAATCCAGATCAAAGCCCGTGCCACTTGTCACATCATCCCGGCATCGCGGTGACCTGGTAGCCGGACAGTAGGCGGCACCCGTAACCTCGCCCCCATCACATAAACTCGATATCGCGTGCACAAAATACACCCCCCTGCCCCCATCCCATTATTCATTTACTGTGACCTGCGGACAACCCACCCCTTGTCCCGGGAGATGGCTCTCTGTCCCCCATCTCTTCCTTTCTTTAGTGGATGTACCGAGTGGGCGTGAGAGCTCTGACTGCATCAATCTCCCATAGTGTGGTCGTTACGCTTAACGTTTTATAGTTGGTGGGCACAAGGATTGCGCAGTGAGTCTCGCAATCGTTAGTTATTATTATTTATTTGTTTAAAGCTACGTTCTTTAAGCGGCTCCATTACAATGACAAGCCCAGGAACTCTCAGTTCTGGTTCTGGTAGGGTACGTTGCTGCATCCCTATACTGGCATACGTGCAACGGTTGGGGAAGCGATGCTGCCATCCTAACGGCTCCTAGCAGATGCCAGGGCGGCCTTGAAGCTTTCGATAGAATGAGTCGTTTATAGCAAGGTCAGTTGTTGCATTTAAAAAATAAAAAAATTAATTCCAACTACACTCAACCTAAGTTTTAATTTTAGACTTGTATTTATGATTGAAAGAGCGCGGATGGCGATGCATATGTTTGTAATGAAACATTGTAAGAAATTTTAAAAAATTTAAAAACACGGGAACTCCTGTTTGGAAAGCTGTCTTTCAAAATTGTATTCACACAATTTCGTGGTTTGAGAAGTCCCGTTTAAAGGTTGTTTAAACGTTTATATGGACTGGAGTATACAGTGGCGTATCGAGCTTAACTCGCGCCCGGGGCACAATACTTTTTAGCGCCCCCTCCCTATTTGAAAACCATACAATATTATATGTAAAATATACCATTTTGCGCCCCTTTGTGAGTAGCGCCCGGGGCATGATGCCCCCTTGCCCCCCACGCTACGCCACTGGGTGTATAGTATGCTCAATGTTCGCCTTGAGGAAATTTTATTTTGTGATCGAAAACGCGACCAGAAGAAGAAAAGTATAATAATGATACGTAGAAGTGCATGCAGCAGGAAAATATGTAGGGCGAGATGGGCATACAACACGAAAATGAAAAGGGCAAGATGGGCATACAACACGAAAATAAAAAGGGCAAGATGGGCATACAACACGAAAATAAAAAGGGCAAGATGGGCATACAACACGAAAATAAAAAGGGCAAGATGGGCATACAACACGAAAATGAAAAGGGCAAGATGGGCATACAACACGAAAATAAAAAGGGCAAGATGGGCATACAACACGAAAATAAAAAGGGCAAGATGGGCATACAACACGAAAATAAAAAGGGCAAGATGGGCATACAACACGAAAATGAAAAGGGCAAGATGGGCATACAACACGAAAATAAAAAGGGCAAGATGGGCATACAACACGAAAATAAAAAGGGCAAGATGGGCATACAACACGAAAATAAAAAAGGGCAAGATGGGCATACAGCAGGAAAGCAAATAGGACAAGATTGGAATATAGCTGAAAAAAAGTAGGACAAGATGAACAAACGTGTGGACTCCATATACAGTCGACATACACCAAATTGAAACAACCGCCAAGTCAAAGAAATTGAATTTTGTTTCAAAATTGGACTAGTATGAAACCTTTGACATATAGACCTATGATACCGTTGACATATAGACCTATGATACCGTTGACATATAGACCTATGATACCGTTGACATATAGACCTATGATACCGTTGACATATAGACCTATGATACCGATGACATATAGACATATGATACCGTTGACATATAGACCTATGATACCGTTGACATATAGACCTATGATACCTTTGACATATAGACCTATGATACCGTTGACATATAGACCTATGATACCGTTGACATATAGACCTATGCTACCTTGACATATAGACCTATGATACCGTTAACATATAGACCTATGATACCGTTGACATATAGACCTATGATACCGTTGACATATAGACCTATGATACCTTTGACATATAGCTCGACATGCGCTTTTAGTGATGAAGTTTTGTGTTTGGATATTAACATGAACAGAACGTATACATGACAGTATTTTAAGGCTCTACAATACTTGCACTCACTCCCGTAGACTTTAAAATTCCCCTCCCCCCTTTTTAACCGAGTTTGCAAAAACATGCAGTGGCGGATTAAAAAGTATAAAGCAGCCCAGTGCTGTGCAAGCACCTTTCCGCCCACCCTACACTCCTTTCCGCCCACCCTACACTCCTTTCAGCCCAACCTACACTCCTTTCCGCCCAACCTACACTCCTTTCCGCCCACCCTACACTCCTTTCCGCCCAACCTACACTCCTTTCCGCCCACCCTACACTCCTTTCCGCCCACCCTACACTCCTTTCCGCCCAACCTACACTCCTTTCCGCCCAACCTACACTCCTTTCCGCCCACCCTACACTCCTTTCCGCCCACCCTACACTCATTTCCGCCCACCCTACACTCCTTTCCGTTATTTTGGGCGAAGCAGACATGTACACATCTGGCTATGCATAATTGGTATTATATTAAATGCACATTGCATTGTACCAAAAACTCTACCCATTTTCCCTCTACGCTATGTTACGTCCGTTTCACCCTAAAATCACTGATAAAATAGTAGCCTTAAGAACCAAGGGCATCACTGTTTCCAGGGGTGGGGGGGGGGTATTACCTGGGTTATTGGAAAATGTTCAACTTAACACAGTAGAACAGTTGTTCTTAACCTTTCTAATGCAGCGACCCTTTACTACAGCTCTTCATGTTGTGGTAACCCTCAACCATTAAATTATTTTCGTTGCTACTCCATAAATATGTGTTTTGCGATGGTCTTAGGCGACCCCTGTATAAGGGTCGCTCGACCCCCCAAAGGGGTCGCGACCTGCAGGCTGAGAGCCGCGCAGTAGAAGGACCTTTCGTCAAGGCCGAGCCTTAGTTTTCACTATTCACCTGTAGATAATACGAAACAGTTTCCTAGTGGGCTACACAATGTCAGCGTCCCGGCAATTAGATATATATGAAGCATGGCTAAGCTTACAGCAGAGTGCACTTACGTTTTAATGGCGCTAGCAGGCCGAACTCGCCCCGTGAAACAGAAGCGTGATTTGGAAGCCGTTAACGGTGAGCGATAGAAGAAAAAAAAAATGAATATATAATTGACTAAAATGGATGAACACATTTGCTGAGAATTGAAATAGCGTCAAGTTCGACTAAATTAGTCACCGTTCGGTCTACTAATTTTAGTCACAGTATTATCCAACTTGGAACTCTGAAACTAATGAGTAACTATATGCTGAAAGGGGGTCGACCTGATGAGTAGTTATTTTATTAGTTAAGGTGTTACGCAGAGCCATATTGTTTGAGACCCTTGTTTGGTGAGTGATGAATAATTATATTAAGGAATTCCCCCATGATCAGCACGGCATGGGATAAAATAATTTACATTATCATTGAGGGATCTAATGCTTCGACGTGAAGATTTTAATAAGAGCAGAGCTAAGAAGAATTTGACACGTAATTATGTTTACTTGTCCTACCTAGATGTATCTGACATGTAATTATCTTTACTTGTCCTACCTAGAAGCGTATCCGGAAATTTGATCGAAAGAAATTTCGTCGACGGAAAATTGATCGACGGAAATTTGATCGAACGGAAATTTGGTCGAATCTTTTTTTAGTTTACACGTTAAAATTGTGCGTTAAATTTCTTTTTGAACGCACCATGCTATACAGTAAAACGAAATAATGCGTTCAAAAAGAAATTTGACGAAAATTTTAACGTGTGAACTGAAAAAAAGATTCGACCAAATTTCCGTTCGATCAAATTTCCGTCGATCAATTTTCTGTCGACGAAATTTCTTTCGATCAAATTTCCGGTAACCACCTAGAAGCATTTGGCATGTAATTAGGTTTACTTGTCCTGTCTAGAAGCAATCGTCCACCACTACCAGAATTTAAAATGCTAATAAAATGCAAATAAATATGATTTTCTTCCTGCACCCTTGACACTGCTGGGCTTTTTGAGTAGAATATGATAGTTGTTATTTCCCTATAGTTATGCTGTCCCTTTTCTAAAGCTAATCCGTCCAAACACACACACCCAAAAAGGACTGACACCATTCCATCTGAAAGGACTGACACCATTCCATCTGAAAGGACTGACACCATTCCATCTAAAAGGACTGACACCATTCCATCTGAAAGGACTGACACCATTCCATCTGAAAGGACTGACACCATTCCATCTGAAAGGACTGACACCATTCCATCTAAAAGGACTGACACCATTCCATCTGAAAGGACTGACACCATTCCATCTAAAAGGACTGACACCATTCCATCTGAAAGGACTGACACCATTCCATCTGAAAGGACTAACACCATTCCATCTAAAAGGACTGACACCATTCCATCTGAAAGGACTGACACCATTCCATCTGAAAAGGACTGACACCATTCCATCTGAAAGGACTGACACCATTCCATCTAATATTCTAAAATGTGAAATAAGGCGGAAGTTTAACTTGAAAAGAAGAATCCCCCCCCCCCCCCCACAAACCAAAAAAAAATCAATGATCGACCCACATACCCGAATCCTCACCCACCCACCCATAAATATTTATAAATGGAAGGAATATCTCACCAATAATAGGTGCCCCCATTCCCATTATCCGCAACAAACAATTTTTGTTCTACTTCGCAACGCCAGATGCTCCCCCCCCCCTCCCCCCGTACAAGCTTTCCACAACATCGTCACCCCCACGCAAATCAAGACATAACATGGTTTAAGTCTCGGCCTCTCAAGACGACAGCTCTACCCCGTCTACGCGGGTCGGGTGGACGATCTCTTGACTCGGGTTCATTAATATTTCACACCGTGAGGCATTCGAATAGTCACACGTGTTTTTTTTCTTCTTTAAAACTACGCGCAGATGGATCAATCGCGGCCCCCAATAGGACACTGTTCTTTAACCCAATAGGACACTGTTCTTTAACCCAATAGGACACTGTTCTTTAACCCAATTGGACACTGTTCTTTAACCAAATATGACACTGTTCTTTTACCCAATAGGACACTGTTCTTTAACCCAATAGTACACTGTTCTTTAACCCAATAGGACACTGTTCTTTAACCCAATAGGACACTGTTCTTTAACCCAATAGGACACTGTTCTTTAACCCAATAGGACACTGTTCTTTAACCCAATAGGACACTGTTCTTCAACCCAATAGGACACTGTTCTTTAACCCAATAGGACACTGTTCTTTAACCCAATAGGAAACTGTTCTTCAACCATGTAAGCTTGTGTGGCGGATATGATTATTTCGGCGCCAACGGCGAGACTAACAGTGCGCGCGCGTCGGATTCGAAACTATCCAGACAATTAATGTTCTGCCTCTTTATACGGAACATTATCTTGGGTGTAAAATACATTATCTTAGAGCACATTTATACAGCCTCTTTTGCCAAACGGCTGTGTGATGCCTCGTGCGCTGTCTGAATAGCATGACAAGATGGTCAGGCTCAAACCCCACACCAGCATATTCTTGTTTGTAAAATGGTAGCCTATAATCAAGACATCTGTCATGGTAGCCTATAATCAAGACTTCTGTCATGGTAGCCTATAATCAAGACAGCTGTCATGGTAGCCTATAATCAAGACATCTGTTACACATGTAGGATTATTATTATTATTATTATTTTTTCGGGGCGTGGGGGCTGGTCCTCTTTTCACATCCCTTGTGCTTTAGATATCATTAATTAGAGCTTCGTTTAAGCCCCCCCCCCACCCCAGCCACATTTTCTCAGACATAAGACTGTCAGTGGAGTAGAGCCGTCTACGAAAATTGTACCAACCCTTAACCAAGCCAATTTAACCAAAAATCAATGCTCTGATGTTTGATGTGGTTATCTTAGAAGCATTAACAGGTGTATACTTGGGTTCAGAATTTAAAGACTGGAGACTGGGAATGGACACCGTCGATCACATCACTACTTTTTGTCTTGACCCGAGGCAACATAAGAATGACCCGAGGCGTGGAAGGGCAGGTTGTCATCGTGCATATCAACACAGCTCTACAATAGCCAGGCGTCATACAATGATCAGCGACCCATTGCCTCATATCATCCAATGGGCATCGTGACTAACACTTCATTAACCAGGAAGGATGCACTTGAACCGGTCACTATACAAGTGGTGTAAAAAAAAGAAGATAATGGTCCAAGACTTCAATTTTTTTTTATTAAATAAAAATTTAAAACTTTAATAGATTGTTTGAAGTTAATACCTGTCGTCTCATAAGAAGTATAGTTTTTAAAATACTGATAGATTCTCCTTAAACCGTCACCCAGTCAATACCTGTCGTCTCATAAGAAGTATAGTTTTTAAAATACTAATATATTCTCCTTTAAACCGTCACCCAGGGATGACCACTTCTAGGTGTCCTTGCGAATGTTTAAATACTACAAGCCCAGTTTGTCTTTAACTACTCTTCTAGTCAACATTTAAATCGCTTGTCCATTGCAGTACACGAATTTCCATCCCGGTAAACCTCGCTCTGGTGTACTTCAGAATATTTATTACAATTTTTATTATTGTTGAATGTGTACGTGTGAAGAAACGCCCTTTTCACGTTAAACTTTTAAAGACGTGTATCACAAACGGCCGGTAATTTCTCGGCATAATCACTTCGTTCGTCGGAGTAACGACCCGGACGGAAATGGATGATTAGGGTGGGCATGAAGCAGATGTGATGAGTGAATCCATCATGTCGCTTCCCAACGTTACAACTGGTTCTCGTTAAAAGCCCTTAAAATGATTGAAGTAATCAATATAAAGAGATCATTTACGTGACGCCTAAATACGAGGACGGGGATATTGAAGGGGAAGAGAAGTAACTGCAGGACATGACTGTGCGATAATTGAAGAAACGTGATTTAAATAATATATATATATATTTTAAAAAAAAGGTTATCTTAAACATTAATTTAAAAATAATTCTTGTCGCTACCATTTAGGGACCTTTAAAATGTCCCTAAAATGGTAGCGACAATTTTAGGGACTTATTGTGTCATAGGAGTATCGAAGTGAAATAGTCTGACTTATTGTGTCATAGGAGTATCGAGGTGAAATAGTCTGACTTATTGTGTCATAGGCGTATCGTGGTGAAATAGTCTGACTTATTGTGTCATAGGAGTATCGTGGTGAAACAGTCTGACTTATTGTGTCATAGGAGTGTCGTGGTGAAACAGTCTGACTTATTGTGTCATAGGAGTGTCGTAATGAAATAGTCTGACTTATTGTGTCATAGGAGTGTCGTGGTGAAACAGTGTGACTTATTGTGTCATTCTTCTTCTTCTTCTTCTTATGCCTTTTTACCCCGTCTGGGGCATAGGCCGTCCACAAGAATTTTCCACTCATCCCGGTCCTGTGCTTTCCTTTCCAATTGCTTCCAGTTGTATCCCATATTTTGCGTGTCTGTCTCTAGTTCACGTCTCCATGTATTCTTAGGTCTTCCTCTCTTTCTTTTTCCCTGTGGATTCCATGTTAGACATTGTCTGGTGGTGCTATCTGGGGGTTTTCTCAGAGTATGCCCAATCCACCTCCATCTTTTCTTTATGATGTCTTCATCAACGGGCACCTGGTATGTCCTTTCTAATAGATCTTTGTTGGTGATGGTATTTGGCCATTTGATGTTAAGGATCTTTCTAAGGCATGTGTTTATGAATGTCTGCACTTTCTGTGTAATGCTCGCTGATGTTTTCCACGTTTCTGCTCCATAAAGTAGGACTGTTTTGACATTTGTATTAAAGATTCTGACTTTGGTTTGAAGTTTCAGCTGCTTCGACTCCCATATTTTCTTTAATAACACAAATGCTGATCTAGCTTTTCCAATTCTAGACCTCACGTCTGCGTCGGATCCGCCGTTTGTGTCTATGGTGCTGCCTAAGTAATTGAAGGACTCCACTTCTTCCAGTGCCTTTCCTTCCAGACAGATATGCTCTTGGTTGGATGAGTTCACCTTCATGATTTTCGTCTTGCTTTTATTTATATTAAGTCCGAGCTGTGATGAAAAGGTGGCTACATCTTTTGTTTTTTCCTGCATTTGTTGCTGGTTGTGGGACAGAAGTGCAATGTCATCTGCAAAGTCTAGGTCATTCAGTTGTTCCCAGAGTGTCCACTGTATCCCATTCCTTTTTTTGTCTGTGGATTTTTTCATTATCCAGTCAAAGGCAAGGATGAATAGAAATGGGGACAAGAGGCATCCTTGTCTGACTCCTGTTTCGACTGTAAAGGCATCTGTGAGTCTACCTTCGTGGACCACCCTGCATGTCATTTCTTCATAAGAGCTCTGAATAATCCTGACTAATTTCCCTGGTACACCATAGTGCCGAAGAAGTTTCCACAATGTTTGTCGGTCCAGGCTATCAAAGGCCTTTTCGTAGTCTATAAAATTTATGTATAAAGGGGAGTTCCATTCGATGGATTGTTCTACAATGATTCTCAGTGCTGCAATTTGATCTGTGCATGATCTGTTTTGGCGGAATCCAGCCTGTTGATCTCGTAGCTGCATGTCGACCTGGTCTTTCATTCTATTCAAAATAATTCTGTTAAAGACCTTTCCTGGTATGGACAGCAGTGTGATTCCTCTGTAATTTGCACAATTGCTGAGATCCCCTTTCTTTGGTATCTTGATGAGGTATCCTTCTTTCCAATCTTTTGGAACTCTCTCTTCTTCCCATATCTTTTCAAACAGAGGGTGCAGCATGTTGACTATTGTATTTATATCAGCTCTCATCATCTCTGATGTGATGTTGTCCGGTCCCGGTGCTTTCCCTAATTTGAGCTGCGTGATGGCCAGAGCTATTTCTTCCCTATTTGGGGCGCTTTCTTCTATTTGTAAGTCTTCATTTGCTGGTTGTATGTCTGGTGTGTCTGTGGGTGGGGGTCTGTTTAATAGTTCTTTAAAGTATTCCACCCATCTTTTTTGTTGCTCTTTCCTTTCTGTTATTGATCTACCTTCTCTATCTTTGACAGGTCTCTCCGGCCTTTTGTATCGCCCTGACAGCTTTCTTGTTATATCGTAGAGCTCTCTCAGGTTGCCCTTCTTGGCTGCTTCTTCTGCTGTTGATGCTCGGCCATCTATGTATTGTGTCATAGGAGTGTCGTAATGAAATAGTCTGACTTATTGTGTCATAGGAGTGTCGTAATGAAATAGTCTGACTTATTGTGTCATAGGAGTGTCGTAGTGCTGTTTGAATCACCGACATTTTGAAGGTAACGAGACGAGTGAAGTGAAGTTTGACTTGGTAATTATATTACAGCCGAATACAGGCACTGATTGCGAAACTTGGCTACAAGGTGGGGCAGGGGAGGAAGGCAGATATCGCTTATAGTGAGTGGACAAAACGTGGTGGGGTGCCCGCAGGTTCACGGGTTCTGTGAGAAGGAATTGTAAATATTTAATTAGTTTGAAGATACCTTGGTCAACGGCGGTGAGTGATATCCTAAGCGGAGTACTGGTGATTGTTTCACACGTACCGTCCGAACGCAATAGGTCACCACACGAAAACGTTGAAATATCATAGTTTTAGTTATAGACCAGAGGAATAATTCTTTAAAAGTTTTGTGGTTTTATTTCCTCTATCAAACGCAAAAAAAAACAACAACAACAAAACAACTCTTAAATACATCATTTTGTTTGGTTACGATCATGAAACGATTTTTTTATTTTTAAAATCAGAAAAGCATCAAAAAGTTCCTTTGTGATTGGACATATTAAACAAGTATGCCGTGTTACAAAATATCATAAATGGCTCCAACGTTTTGGTGATGACATTAGGAGGACGTAGTCTTCCATTGAGGAGCAGCCTGACACACGTGCGAGGTGACATTCCCGAGGACGCGGTTGATTGTAAGAAAGACTGTGAGACACTTTGGCAATAGCTTGGGGTCACTAAACACTGAATGTTGTCAATGGTGACATCCATAACCTGACGGAGTGGGAGACACTGACTGCTAAGGACAGTATCCCGAGTGTGATCATAATAGAGAAAGATGAGGGCAAAAAAAAAAGTTGGGTGGGGGATTTGGTTAGGTCGTTGTGACATTTTGCAAATCGGAATTTTAATCCATGTCGTGTAGTTGGAGATAAACTTATTTGGCAACAATATTTAAACGAATTTAGGAAAACAAATCTTTATGAACTTAGAACAATGTCAATTATTGCCAAGAGTATTTATTTCTTGAATTAAAAATAATAAAAGCTATGTCATGGTGACTTAACCAACAGAGCCGAGGATTTCAACCATCCTTGTTGAAACAATGATATGACAACTTAGTCCAATAGCATTCTGGTGGCGAGCGTCATCTGCCAGCAACGTGTTTATTTAGAAGCGTCCGCGTCAACATATCCCTTGTTCTTCCTTGTGAGCAGACACCGGAAGACGCGCAGCAAGGCAAGGGCCAAGTAGGGAGCCGAGACTCCCCGAGGCGTCTCCACTGTACCCTGACAAAGGTCGTGTTATTGTTAGACACAATACAACAACTTGACGCGATGCGGGCATAAGTACGCCAGTGCATGTTCGGGTGAGCAGTGATAGCGCGTGATTTCATCACAGGAGGGTGGTGTTACGTAGCAGCGCCATCAGCCGCCTGCAAGTTGCGACCGGTGAACTGTTCCCACATTGCTCGCCGAGGCTGGGTATTGTTAGGGTGGCTTTTCTTGAATGACCCATGGTGGGCGGGTGAAGTCTGGTGGGTGTGTTTTTGGAATTATATCAACGGGGAAGAAAACAAATTTACATTTACATTTCAAACAAGTGCAGAATTGTGGTTGCGCAACCCCACCACATAACCCTTTGCAAAAAAAAAAAAAAAAGGAAAAAAAAGCTCACATATTTAAAAAAATATTTTTTTTTAAACATTTAACAACTGATTCGACGGCATTCGCCGACTAGCAGTTGTTTTGTTACCGTCCAGCAAGAAGGTGAAGGTGCAGAGAGTCAGCGGCCAGAAACAAAACGAGTTAACCTATTTACGTGTTAGACATCATTTGTGTCAATTTCACTTTTAAAAGTTAAGGGTGCATTTGTACGGATTATTTTAAAATAACGTTAACATAATCACATAGGATAAAATATCGCTATTGCATTAACATGCACAGTTTTACATTATCCCATAGGATAAAAATCGCTGTTGTATTTACTTGCACAGTTTTACATTATCCCATAGGATAAAAATCGCTGTTGCATTTACTTGCACAGTTTTACATTATCCCATAGGATAAAAATCGCTATTGCATTTACTTGCACAGTTTTACATTATCCCATAGGATAAAAATCGCTGTTGCATTAACATGCACAGTTTTACATTATCCCATAGGATAAAAATCGCTGTTGCATTTACTTGCACAGTTTTACATTATCCCATAGGATAAAATATCGCTGTTGCATTAACATGCACAGTTTTACATTATCCCATAGGATAAAATATCGCTGTTGCATTAACATGCACAGTTTTACATTATCCCATAGGATAAAAATCGCTGTTGTATTTACTTGCACAGTTTTACATTATCCCATAGGATAAAAATCGCTGTTGTATTTACTTGCACAGTTTTACATTATCCCATAGGATAAAAATCGCTGTTGTATTTACTTGCACAGTTTTACATTATCCCATAGGATAAAAATCGCTGTTGTATTTACTTGCACAGTTTTACATTATCCCATAGGATAAAAATCGCTGTTGTATTTACTTGCACAGTTTAAGGCTTCGTGTCTTTTTATTTTAATTAAAAACTCCTTAAAAAGTTGTTACATTGATTTGCGATACAAGAAATGTGCGATACTTTTACTGTTATATCGTCACATCCTTAATCTCAGAGTGGAGTGCTGATGGATAGTCATAACAGGTTGAACTAATAGCTTAAAAACGCATAGATTGCTCAATACTTCAATCAAATCTCAATTATCAAACACCTTCTGGAAACGACTTCAGTTGTTTTTAATATTATTATTTTAGATAAAGCGTGGACAAGACACGGCCTCCACATTCCTTGCCTCGCTGACCCCTGGCTATGTGGGTTCAAATCTACTAGATTCGATTACTAGCTAGGGCGCATGTCACTGTTGTATTTTAGTTATGAAGAATACTCGAGACGGTGCGGTTCAAACAGTGACTTATTTTAATATCAACATTCACAATGTTCGCACCAATAAGTACGCTTCACAGAAATATGAAGATACTTCGAATCACATCACATAAATGTCAAATCCATTTATACTTCCATGATATAATCTTTCACTTGAAAATTTTATTTACGAATTCTGATATACATAAGCAATAGTCTCTGCTACTCCATGATTTTCTCTTTTCCTATCTATTCTATTATTCAGTCAAACCCTCTGATTGTCCAGCTCCTATCAAGTCTCAACGTGTACATTGTACACGAAATAATAAGTATATTACTTGCCTACCATCAGTGGTTCACACAGTCATACTAATATCTGTGACATCACAGCAGTAGAATATCACCGTCACGTAATAGGTGGGAACCGGTCCACAAAAGGGGGAACATTTGAGAAATTCTTTAAAAATAATGATAATCAATACATTTGGAAACATATTCCCTCGATTAATTCCCGTGCGCACCCATTGTTGAACGCTTGAGAGCACCCGGCATTTTCTTTTCCTCTGTCATGCCTGTGTAATACTATTTATTGTTTCATTATCATTTAAATCGGTCTATGGGCCGATCCGATCGTCTCAAATTAAAACATCTCTAAAACATCGTGCTGCGCAAATTTAACTATTAAATTAATGTGTACTGACACGAAATACAACCGAGAAGCAGCGACATTGAACGCAATTTGATTTTCTTTGGGCCACACTAAAATAGAAAATATTGTGGCTGTAATGATTCACTTAGCCCAAGATTAAATGATTCTTTCCCATGCCAAAGAAAGAACATACAAGTCCACGGCAGAGCAGGTAGCTTATAATCTCAAACACTCATCCTAACAATGTAGATCGCGTTTAACGGCGTGCTTCAATAGCACACTAGGGTAAATGTATAGCTATGTGTCCGCGTTTTTTTTTTACCATGGTTGCCATCTTGGTTGCCCCGACCCCCGCGAACTTTTACATGTTCACGGGTCGGGACAACCAAGATGGCGGCCGTGGAAAAATAAAATAACTCATGTTTTTGCTAAAATTACGAATAAAAAGTTTTTAAAAATGAAAAAAAATGATCTAAATCTATCCCTCACCCTAACCTGAACCCTAAATTCCTCCCTAACCCGGTTTTGACCCTCTCCATAACCAGGGTTTTGACCCTCTCCCTAACAGGGTTTTGACCCTCTCCCTAACAGGGTTTTGACCCTCTACCTAACAGGGTTTTGACCCTCTCCCTAACCAGGGTTTTGACCCTCTCTCTAACAGGGTTTTGACCCTCTCCCTAACAGGGTTTTGACCCTCTCCCTAACAGGGTTTTGACCCTCTCCCTAACAGGGTTTTGACCCTCTCCCTAACCAGGGTTTTGACCCTCTCCCTAACCAGGGTTTTGACCCTCTCCCTAACAGGGTTTTGACCCTCTCCCTAACAGGGTTTTGACCCTCTCCCTAACAGGGTTTTGACCCTCTCCCTAACCAGGGTTTTGACCCTATCGGAATCAGCGTTTTGACACTCTCCTTAGCCTAACGTGGCGCTGGGTTTTGACCCTGAAAAGTAGGAAAATTAAAAAAAAAACAAAGAAAAGTGGCCAAAATTAATTATAAAATAAAGAAGTAATGAAAACCCAACTTACATTTTCATGGAATACACTTGTACACACTTTATTTCAGGTTCCAACGAAAAGAATATCCAAAAATTAATGAAGCATAGTCTGGTCAACTTCTAAAGACATCTCATAAAATGGCGGAGCTCATTAACATATTTAATAGGCCAACCAATGAAATTTTAAAAATTATAATTAATCAACCAATAAATATTTGCCACCGTCATATTAATGAAAATGTAACTCTAATAAAAAAAAAAAATAAGGGGAGTGAATCCACGCAAATGACGTCACGGATACACAACTACACATCAGCCGCACACGCACACTAGTAATTTACTGTGATTAAAATCCAGGGTTCGCATCCTAACAAACGGAAAGTGAGATTGCTGTTTAGTCTTTATATCGTTTGTGTAGATACGTTGTTGATTTTCAAAACAAACGCTACATTGTCAGTGTAGTTTATCATCATTTTCACGTCATAATAACTGGTTAACTTCGAATATATTTTAATTATTATTATTATTATAAGAAGTTTTTTATAGCGTAGTACCCCAACCTAGGGCTGGGCTCACCACGCTGTACATAAAATTTAACAAACACTACCATGAACTTAAAAATTAACATACATTAATTAAATAAAACAAAACAAATGTGTATTTATGGAATGTAACAACCATTCCATAACTATTTAAATGTCAAGCCATGGACGGCACCCAGCAGCATCGTTTATGGGGCAGAGGGGGGGGAGGGAATCGGTCATGTCCCCGGGTGTCGCGTCGTTCTTTGAACAACGTGAGTAATGCTGAATGATGGATATACATGGAGAGGGAGGCGCGCAGTTCTTCTTTTGTGTTATCACGCGTCTGAACAGGTGGTTGGAGAATTCCCATCAATCGATGGTTTCCCTTCTTAAAATCCCGATTACATCTAACCAACACATCTATTCAGATTGAGGTCTTGAGCTCACGCTTTTAAAACCCCGGATGCTACATTGACGGCCAACCACTCCATATCTTTTTTAAATGTCGAGCCATGAACGGCAACAAGCAGTATCGTCTATCGGTCAGAGGGGGGGAATCAGTCAGGATAGTAGAGTTACGATATATTTTGTTGGGGGGAGGGGGGGGAAGGGGGATGAACAGTAAATAAAATGATTTGGACTTGATGAGTAGATTTCAGCGAAGTGTTGGCATTTATTTATATATGGTGTGAGGGGGGGGGGCAGAAATAGATATAGAATTTGCGTAAGAAAAAAAATTGACGGGTACATGAAACAACAACTTGATATCATTCAAGTTCAAGTCAAATAGTTGTAGTTAGGATTTAAGAGGGAAAGAATGGGGATTCTCCAACCACCTGTTCAGAAGTGTGGTAACACAAAAGTAGATCCCCTTGTGCCTCCCTCTACATGTGGTATCAATCATTTAGCATTGCTCACGGTGTTCAAAGAGAGACGCGACGCCCGGGGAACAGAGGTTCTTGAAGTAAGACAAGACACCCGGACACTGTGGATCGTGATTACTTGTGTTAGCCTAGCAACCCCATCGAGTTTTTATTGAAAATGATTTTTCTTTAAAAAAATGCCTAACTTATCTGAAGACACTATTTTACGAGGCCAGCATGTCGTTGCAGGCCATATGTTCTAGGGTAGCTAAACTAGACCCATACGTTAACTAAACATATGTAAATGTATGAATTAAAGAAGAAAAAAAAGAACATGAAGAAAGAAAGAAAAAAAAGAACATGAAGAAAGAAAGAAAAAAAATAACAAGATGGGCTTAGATAGAATGCATGAGAGAAACTCGCACAACCAGAGTGAGAGAACGTTCAAAACCGATCCTTTAAAAAATAGAAATAATGAAATTATTCTTGTATCCTAAAAAATAATGTATGCATACATACATATATACCGGGTATCCATTTATATAAACATAGAATTGAAAAGATATTTTAAAAGTTCTTTCTTTTTTTACCTCCGAAATTATAGCATTTTAAATGTGAATTTCTGATCTACCAATTGCATAGAGCTACGGTGAGAATCTTTTAACTGAAAAGTTTGATTTACACACTTTCTTTAACTACGGTGAGAATATGTAAGCTGAAATATTTGATCTACCTACTGTCTATACCTACAGTGAGAATCTTTCAGCTGAAATGTTTGATCTACCTACAGTCTTTACCTACAGTGAGAATCTTTCAGCTGAAATGTTTGATCAACTTACTATCCATGACTGCAATGAGACTCTTTAAGCTGAAATGTTTAATGTGCCTATTGTCTATATCTAGCCTAAGAATATTTCATATGGGATGTTTGATCTACCTACAGTCTATACATGCAGTGAGAATCTTTCATATGAAATGTTTGATCTATTTTTTTTTCTTTTCTTCAAAATCCCATGCGCGTAAGCACCAGCAGCCGATTGCGTCATTGATAAACAAATGATTAAGGTTAGGAACGCCACTGGTAAGGATGCCTTAACTAACGGTCTCGTGCCTGGCACCCCTTCCCCCCAACCCCTCGGGAAGATGCGTTGAATGGGGTGGCATTATGTGGGCTGTTTATCCTGGTCATGTCAATCGATCAAGGGAGGAGAAAGACGAAAGACATTTCAGCTGAGTTTGTAAATTGTAACGAGGACTGAGGAATTTCGTGGCACAATCCAAAACCAGATGCGATGACAAGTTGTTCGCATGGTTGGAGTACGCGAGTCCTGACTAGGTCGTGAGACACTATCCGAATAACGCGTAGAAGTGTGAGTGTGTGGATGCATTGGGCCTCGAAACAGGCACATAAGTTTATACGAGGCAGCGCTCTGACGAACCACATCAGTAATTAATTACCAGTTCCTGATATTTTAAAAGCGCTCATGTAGCAAAATAATTAAAACAAAAAAATGGGCTTCTCATTCTTGCACCGGAAATCAATTATTTTAGTTGGTGTAAATTGAATGTTTTGTAAAAAATAGTTTCTACTTTTTCCTCCCAGGTCTCCAAGCTAAATCAACGAACTTCAGAGGTCAAATCCACTAAATGGGCCCCGACATGACTGCAGATTTCCTGATTTCTCCGACCACCTAAGCGAAAATGAAAATTGACAAATGACCAGTATGATTCGGGCGCATATGCCCAAATTGGCCATCGCCCCTTTAACAAAACAGTGGCCACACTGCGGGACAAAATAAGACAGTAAGAGATGCACACTATCTCTACGTAAGACAGTAAGAGATGAACACAATATCTCTACTTCAAACTCTTTAACGCGCACGTGCTATTGTCATTTAAAACTAGTTTATTCTCAATATTAAATTAGTTAAATATTACATACATGCTTTTCTGTATCACGCGTTTTTACAATCTAGGATTCGTGGAAGCAACGTTATAAAGGAATAGAATATTTCTCATGAGGAGACTTTTGTACATTGGAAGTTAAAACCACACGATTAAAACAGTGTACCATTTAAATAGAAGCATAATTATTCACGGGCGACCAGGAACTGCTTATAATAATATAAACGTTATGTGCTGTGTTGAGGAAAATCAAATCTAGTAGTTTTAACACGCGAATTAGCCTAGAACGGTAGAACATTCATACTAGTGACGTTAGAGTACACGGCATTGACACCATGACCTCTGACCTAAATATTCGGTCGTTGGGTGACTTCGCCCAGAACGTGTCCACCTATGAACCCATAAAAAACCTGACGTTCCAGACGTGTGATGGCATCCACTGCTACTCGGACAGCGTGTTCCGCGCGGCCACCATCCTGACCATCATCCTGGCCATCTTCGGCGCCTTCGGGAACGTTCTGACGGTCCTCGCCATCATGACCAGTCGGCTGCGTAACAACATCAACAGCATTCTGATCTGCCACCTCAGTGTGGCGGACGTGGTGTACTGCTCGTTTGTGCTGCCGCTGCAGGCGATGACCTTCTACAACAGGTCCTGGATTCTGGCCCCTGTCCTGTGTGAGCTGCACGCGGCCCTGAGGATCTGGCTTATAGGCGTCAATATGGTGCTGCTAAGTACAATAGCTCTATACAGGTATGATGGCGTAAAGGGAATATGGTGTTTCTGAGTATGTTTGCTCTATACAGGTATTTTGTTGTTGAGCCCTTAAGTGGAAAGAATTAAAAGGTGGCGTAATTTGAATATAAAGCAATAATACTACAACATATGATGGTATTGTATTTTCTATTGTTTTTTTTTGAAATTTTAAATTATTTTTACACAAACTATCAAATGTTTTCTAATACACGGTGTGTTAGAAGAATGGCAATCCGGCAATAATATGGATTACTATGATATTGTAATAACAAATATGAGTTGCGCAAGGTTAATATATATATTATACCAGATGACCGATCTACAGAAATCATACTTAATTTTATAAAGAAAACATCTTAAAATGTCATCTGCCGTTAAAATGTTACAAACGAATTGGAATCATTTATTTATATATTTATTCTAAAAGATAATCTTTTTAAATGCTGGTAATCTTTTCTTATTTCAGGTTTCTTCACGTAGTCCATCCCCAAATTTACACCGTCTACTCTCAGAGTCCGTGGTTTATAGGCGCGTGCATACTTTGCTGGGCGCTACCTTTCATCTTCTGCTTCACCCCGTTGGTCGGCTGGTGGGGGGAATTCAGCTTCCAAGAGCGCATCCTTCAATGCACCTTCAGCATAACGAGTAGCAAGTCCCACAAAATCTCCACCATAACGGCGGGCTACGTGGTCCCGTGCCTCTTTATATGCTTCTGCTACGCGAGGATCGGCTTCGTGGTGTTCACGTCGAGGACCAAAGTTTCCAAGGGGAGCCAGTACAGAAGACAGCGCGCCAGGCGGGAATCGTTCAGACTCACGGGCATGATGCTGCTCATTTTCCTCGGGTTCCTCATCGGCACCACTCCTTTTTTCACTATCAACATTGTGGACAGTAAGCTTGTGTACCCCATGCCTCACATATGGACGCCGTTCCTGGCGTGGGTCATGTACAGCATGAACCCTGTCATCTACACGATCATGGACGCTAACTTCCAGCGGGCGTACCACAGGCTCCTGCTGTGTATGATCTTCAAGCCTGATAACGTGGCCGAAACGAGCGTGGCCGAGAGGCAGAACTCGTTGCTGGCAGCGGGGAAGAACGTTGAAAACAGCCCGAGTCCAAAGTGAGTGCTTGTTTTAAAGATGTGCATCAGGAAGTTGGCCCCGCGGGGCAATGATGGGCTCTCATTTTCCGAAGCATAGCTCTGTGTTTTATACAGATACCCAACAGTAAACAGGGCATGTTATAATAATGTTTACTTTCATAAGATGATGACAAGATATAAAAAAAACTAGACGGTCATTGAAGCTACTGTCATGTCAATAGTTCCGATAGAAAAGCACACGGTAAAGCATTCGGACAAATGTTTTAAACTTCTAAGAGAGAAAAAAACTACAATGAAACAGTTTTAAACCATTTATGTCCCCACAAGAGATAAAATTAAGGTATTAGAATGGAGTTGCTTCAGTGTTGGAAAAAAAACAAAACTAAATGGTTTAGATTCGTTCGCTCACCAAACAAAGCAGGATGCTCGCAACTGGATTAAACTTGTTCGAGTTTTAAGAACGACGTGTATAAAACTTTCTCTTTTAAGCCGCATTTGATACTGAAATGTACAATGACTTGTGATTATTCCATCAACAATCTACTAATGCTCTCAGAACACACCGCCTGATGCTTGGAATGCAACTATCCCAACGCACGAGATGATGCTTGATTGGGGGTGTCGGGGAATCAAGGATTTGTGTAAATGCTAATACTATAGACATGTTTTTAATTGTACCAATTGTAGAATTGACATTGTACTATTGTGTTAAATACATAGTTTTTTTTATTAAACGAAACCTCAATGTTGTAACAACAGGGGAAAAGCCAAAAATAGCAATGATTAAGGGCTTTATATATACATATGGTTCTTTGCAAGTATAGAGTGAACATGAATGGTGATACTACTAGCCCTTATATAATTTAGTTATCGCGTTTGCCAGGCGGACGCAAGATGAGCGGATTGGCCGAATCGGAAAAAAACAAGGACTACACAGAAAACTAATAACTTATTAACACAGAAATTTTCCGTAGCAATACAGATAAATATTGTTAAACCTGGAGACATGCCAGCGGTTCTCAGCCTGTGTTGTCAATCTAAAGCCGTATTATCGATGTACATTTTCTACATTAGTATTTTTTTTTCTTTTTTTTTTTTTTAGTGGAAAAATTGCTGTTCAGCTTTCTTAAATTTTACTATTTTTTTTCGAAAGTAAATATTAATCTAATAAGCTTAAATCAGCCCTGGTGGTTTTACAAGATGTAAAATAGCTTAGTCTCCGTGTATGTATGTCTATTTGACTGCGCCAAATCTGTTCACCCAGTCAACTGAGTCATGAACCAAAACGACTAACTTGTAATTTGAAGAAAAAAAAGATATAAAGTCAAATACTCATTTAATGCTTCAAAAATTGGAGTAATGTGGTGAAATATGTTGGCTTATTATGTAATAGGAGCATCGTGGTGAAAAATTCTGGCTTATTATGTAATAGGAGCATCGCAGTGAATTATTCTGGGTTTGTTATAAGAGCGAATACATTTTTTTAAAGGATAATTTTGTTAACATTCTTTCTTTTATAATTAATTTTCCACTCATGATTATCGGATACCAGGTGGCCCTATTGAACATATTAGCTTTCAATAAGCAATCTTTCAAAAGCATAAATAGAGGAACGGGTATGACCTTTGTGTGCGACTTTTTAAACTTAAAATTATCAACCCAAAATGGAGAGCAGTGCTGTTTGAACCATGAAGATAACGAGACGAGTGAAGCTTGACTTGGTAATTATATTACAGCCGAATGTAGGCGAGCACTGATTGCGAAACTTGGTTACAAGGTGGGGGAGGGGATGAAGGCAGATATCGATTATAATGAGTGGACAAAACGGGGGAGGCTGGGTCGCGGTAACCTTGCTGGGGTGCCAGCATGTTCACAAGTTCTGTATGAAGGAATTGTGAATATTTAACTAGAGTTGGAAGATATCTTGCTTAGCGGTATCACGCCCCTCAACGGAGTACCAATGGTTGTTTCAACATATTCCTTGTCCATCCTTGTATACAGACACCGGAAGACGCGCAACGCCGGTGACAAAAGAAAGCCAAATCACCCGATGCGTCTCCGCTGTACTCTGATAAAGGTCGTGTTATTTTTAGAAACTAAGCAGCGTGGCGGTGTTCTCTGATCTCTAACAAGCATACGATTAAGTATGGGGGACGGGCCCAATGTATACGCTGCAGAGTATGGGGAGCTCTGCTAACAAGTACCACTGGGTTGAGGAATTTCCTTTTCTTTATATCGAACGATCGCCACACGGGTGGACGAAGAGCTATCAAATGTAAACGTCCTCGAAGACGGTCTCCCACAGGGGTCCACTCTAAGTTGCACGCTGTTCTTCGGCTAAGTACACCAGCTGCAAGAAGAGTTGGAATCTCAGAATGCCATCTTTGCGGATGTTCTAGTGTTTTGGGGCAAGGTCGTGAAACGACTGCAGATCTGGCTGGAGAACGACCTCAACAATAGGCCTACACGGCCAGGAGGAAAAATGGTCTTAAATATGGAGAAAAAAAACGGTCCATTATATTTTCACAAATGGACGAAACGCAGTGAGGCATAACATTTGATTAACCCCTAAAAAATGGGACAAGACTCCAGTGTTCCTGGGAGTGAAGCTGGATCAGAAGCTCCAGTTACACAACAACGTCGAAGAATTGCGTGCAGAAACTGCGTCTAAACTAAACCCGGTGAAAAAGCGTGTTTGCACCGACCGGGGGAGAGGACGGAAGCCCCAACCAGACCAACCCAGGACTCAGCTGGAAGTCAAAGCTTGGCTAAAAGATCACTTCAGCGAGGAGAGGCTGGGGATTAAGCACCACTGGACGACATCTATACCAGGACATGCCGCGACCGAGCAAGAACAACCCCAGGTGGAAATTTAAACGGCACGAACATAGGCTTGTAACGCAAATGAGGACCGATCACTACGCGACAAGCAGATACCTCTATCGACTAGACTCACGTAAGCACACGAACTGTCGACTCTGTGGCCTGGCTGAAAAAATTGTGGAGAACTTGTTAATCGGCTGCCCCGAGAACAGACACGGGGCGAAGGTGTGAACACGGAGACTTGTTTCAATGATTTCATTTACGTAGATGCCCACCAGATGAGGCAAGCTGTTGTCAAAATAGCAAGGGCCATAAGAGCGTAAGCTCGGCCCAACAAGAGAATGTCGAATATTCAGAAACAATGCAACAACTTGGACGCAATGCATAAGTAAACCAGTGCATGTTCGGGTAGCACATGTTCCAGTGCACTGATAGCGTGCGATTTCCTCATGGAGGGTGGTGTTACGTAGGATCGCCATCAGCCTCCTGCAAGTTGTCAACGGTGATTTGTTGACATACATCGCGCTGAGGCCTGGGTATCGTTAGGTAGCTTGACCAATTGGTGGGTAGGTGGAGTCTGGTGGGTGTATTTTGTAATTATTCCCACGGGGTAGATAACAAACTGTAATTTGTATTTCAAACAAAAGGCAAAATGGTTTTGCGTTTTTTTCTTTTTACAATTTATTGCTTTTAAAATAAAGTTTATACTAAAACATTGGATAAATATCGCTATTGTGTTGACATGCATAGTTTACGGCTTCGTCTCATTTGTTTTTCTTTTCTTTCTTTAAAAACTTCTTCAACATGTGTACCATTTATTTGAGATAAAAGAAATTTGCGATCCTTTTATTGTTGTATCGTCACATCCTCAATCTCAGAGTGGAGTGTTAATGGATGTTCATAACAGATTAAACTACTAGCTGAAAAACGTATAGATTGCTCAATATTTCTATCAAATATCAATTGTCAATACATCGGCAGGAAACGACTTCATATTTTTTTTATAGATATGAACTGGACAAATAAAGTGGACAACACACCGCCACCACATTTCTTTGCCTTACTTGTATCAGGCCATGTGGTCTCGACCTTCTCAGTACGTAATTTTATGACTTGATGGCGTGGATTAAGTGCAGCAAAACACCCACTCCTTCCGTGCACAGAATCCTCTCAAGTCATGGGCTATTGAAGGTTCCATACATCTTATTCTGAGACTCAAAAAACTGACAGTGGGACGTTTCACGTAAAGGTCTCTTCGTGTACTGTACTACCGGGTCGAGGTAACCGAAGATTCTCACATGTGTTGATAATAGGCCCGTGCACTGTGCGTGCATTTCATGACCTTACGTTGGTGCACACCTATCACGCGACGGTGGTATTCTACTGCCTGCGCCCTATCAAGTAATCGAATATTTCCAAGGCTCTGGGATTCGATGATAAATGGCGGACGGAGTCGCAAACAACTTTTGTTTCTGAGTAGCATGTAAAACAAAATATCCTCCAGAAAATTAATGTAACCCATCATACTAAGCAAAAATTGAAAAGAAACTTCACTTTTCTACATTCCACTACCAGTGTGTGGGTGTGAAGTCGTCGAAGCATCAAGAGGAATGCATATTTTCATTAACCTTGCGGTCATGTTTGAGAATGTGCACTGGTGTGTATTGTGGTCATGACTGCACGAGCAACGAACCTTTCGTTGAATGGTCATAGTTTTATAAATCAAAACCTCACCGGTTCAATCTTGGAAACCCCCCTGACAAAAACTGACTTCAGGAACCTTGCAAGATGCTCAAGTGCTTTCATGCTTGTATCAATGGGCAGCACCCGGGATTGAGGGTGGAGAGTTAATGACATTACCGGCGTCATAACCTTTAACTCGAGGATCCAGGCCCTTTCAGAAATGGTGGTAAATAAGAAAGGGGAAGTCAACAAACAAGAGTAAATTATACAGCTGAGGTTGTTTTGTTATTTGTTGTTTGTTTTTGTTTTATTTTTTGGCAGAGAGCAGAAGTTAACGAGGCTGATTGTTTCCATATGCTACTCCTCTGCAAAAAAATGTTTAAGAAATCCCGTGGCTTTGAGATCCGCCACTAAAATGTGACGTCACGTATGATGTTACGTTGAGACATAACGACACGAAAAATGGACAAAAAATGATAACTACATGCACATGCTCCACCAGTGTCTGGCACGCTACAGGAGCTGAAACGGTGTATTTGATTCCGAGTTTTACCTTAGGTGTATTTTTATTAATTATTAATAGATCGAAATTTGGTGGGTTTTCAACAACAAAAAACGTAAATTATCTTAACTAGTGTATTGCAATGCTTAAAATGGAAGAAAGAAGACAAAACTTCTGTTTAATGAGAGTATGAATTTAAAAACAGTACAGCCCTGAGTAGAAATTGTTTCCTCGCCCGTTTGCAGCTCAAGTAAGATAGATTATGGTACTTAAAAATAACCTTGAATTTTTTTCCCCTCCAATTTGTTTCATGTTTTAAAACTCCATGTCTCAAAGTCAAGTCTAAGATTTCAAAATCTGGAAATTACATTTTTACGCAATGTGACGAAATCGTGTGTAAGGGGAAAAAAATGTTTTCTCGAGTGAGTTGTATGAGACTATTTTAGGACAAGTAGCCATTAGATGTTCAAAATGTAATCAGCCGTTAAGGTCTTTGAGATCGAATGATGTTTTAAGGAAACCACAGATGCGACTCGAACAAGGAAGAAACTAGGATAACCAGGGGCAGTTTTGTCAATCATACAAGTCACATGTTGGCACACCTGGAAATCAGCAATACTCACACACATTTGAAAATCACAACTGATATCCTGATTTAACGATTGCGATACTTTCAGTTCACGTGTCCACTTGTCTATGAAAATTAAACTACTGATTATTCAGCACCAATATTGAACAGGTCAACGTGTTACTGGTTTGCCGTGGAAGCGTGTGTCTAGGACCAAGCCACTTAGCCACCACGGTCTACAAGTTTACTCTATAACAGACGAACGAAATGCTACAGACTACGAAAACAAAAATCTGTTAAAATTAGATTCGCTATGAACAATTATCCAAGAGTCTGGAAATTGCTGCAATGAAATATGTTAATATCTTGTTTTAAAATTAAGATTAAACTGGTGTTTCTTGCGTGGCCGGGGAACAAACCTCAAACTCGAGTAGCCTCAAATAAATGAAAGTAGACGGCCATGAAAATGCCACCAAACCATGCCTGGCGCGCACAGTTCAAATAGACCATTAAAGATAGTGCCGTACCACACCACGCAATCTCATACCAATAACGCCTCCCACTCCCACTCCTCTAAGTCGTTTGATGATTCCCGTCTGAGGTCATTGAGCAATGCACCAGGCACTAACAATTCTAGGAAGCGCGAATACCCTTATTTATTACTATTTATTCACAGATCATGTCGAGGTTAAACTACACCTATCACATTTTATCAGTTAAAAAATGTTTTGTGTTAATTGGTTTAAAACTTGACCAAATTTAAAATGCAAATTAATGACATTTGTTAGGCATGTATGCAGAGTATGGCTATGTGTTCTTAACAGGGTCAGGTACGATCACAGCATCTCAAAGACGGTGGTCGGTAGGACCAAACTGGTCCACGAGGCCTGGGTTACCGGACCACAAAAGGGGAACACTTTAGAAATTTGTAAACAGAATGATAATTAATGATTTGGGAACATGTTCCTTGGTTATATTCCTGCCACACCCGTTTTTGAAAGTTTTAGAGCCTCTGGCTTTATCTTATAGCTGAGAACATTACACATTTTATAAGAAACATTTTCTTTTTCTCTGTCATGCCAATGCAATTCTATTTATTGTTTCATTATCATTTAAATGGGTCTACGGGCCTATCTGATCGTCACACATTAAAACATCTCTAATACACCGTGCTCTGCAACGTTTTACTATTTAATTAATGCAAACTAACACGAAATAGTACCGAGAAGCAGCGACATTGAACACAATTTGATTTCCTTTGGGCCACACTAAAAATTCAAAATATTGTGGTAAACGAAAGAGCATACAAGTCCTCGGCAGAGCAAGTAGATTATATTCTCAAAGACTCATTCTAACGATAGCATTTCCACGGATTGCTGTAGATGAGGAGATACTTCAACTTTAAATAGCACACTAATGAATTACCTTGACTAAAAGTAAAAGCTAGGGTTTTTATTTTCTTAATATTTTCTGACTACTGAAATATGCTCTGTTTCCGGCCCATAATATTTATTTTATTCCCGTTCGCAATTAATTATTCAGTTCTTTAATTTAATAAAGATCCTGGTAATTTAAATTGATTTACTTTTTCAAGAGTGTAGTTTCTAAGAAAGAAATATATATATATATACAGGGCCAGATTTACAGACAGGCCGACTAGGCCGTGGCCTAGGGGCCCCGCGAATTAAGGGGCCCCAAAATTGGGAGTAGTATATAATAAAGATATCTATTTTTGAAATAAATAAATTAGCAATATTTTTTATTATTCAAAAAGGGGCCTCAAATTTTTTTTGGCCTAGGGCCCCTAAAATTGTAAATCCGGCCCTGTATATATATATATATATTTAACAGTAATCAGACCAATTGTAATTGTAACATACGCTGGGCTGGACACTTAGAAAGAAATGCCAAACGACAGAGGAGTAAATAGGATGCAATACCAAAACCTCTAAGCAAAAATGCTCAAAGGCTGACATAGTCGGATGGATGGATGATGTGCAGAGGGGTGTAGAGCAGCTGGAAATCCCAAGCCCTACATGGGCTGTAGCGCTACAGGGATTGATGAAAAAGACGGGGTTCGCGCATAGTAGCAAAGGGAAACTGAGATCGCTTTTTAATCTTTGGATCGTTTGTTTAGATGCGTTTTTGTTTTTTTTTCAAAACCAATTCTACAATGTCTATGAAGTTTATCATCATTTTCACGTAATAATATCTAGGGGGGAGGGGGGGGATAAGCAGTGGAGTTATAGGGATTGGATTCGTTGAGTTCATGTAAGCGACATGTGTCTATGTTTTTTCTCCTTTTTTTCCGGGGGGGGGGGGGGGTTTACAAGGAAAGGATATAGATTGTGCATAAGAAATAAATCACAACTAAAAGAACTTCATGAAATTCAAATCAAACCTTGCACGCTGCACCTGGATACACATGGTTATCTGTCAACTTTACTCCCTTGCAATGGATATTGCAATGGGGAGGGAGGCCGGGGCCACTGGAGAGTCCCAAGTTACGACGATGTTACATGGCGGATACAGCTGGCCGTCAATGTAGCATCCGGGGCTTTAAGAGCGTGAGCTCAAGACCTCACTCAGAATAGGTGTGTTGGTTGTAGTTGGGATTTTAAGAGGGAAAACCATCGATTGATAGAAGACTAATAAGAAGAACCGCGCCTCCCTCTCCGCGTGATAACAATCATTCAGCATTACTCACGGTGTTCAAAGAAAGACGCGACACCCGGGGACATGACCGATTTCCCCCCCCCCCTTTCTGCCCCATAAACGATGCTGCTGGGTGCCGTCCATGGTTTGACATTTAAATAGATATGGAATGGTTGTTACATTCCATAAATATACATTTGTTTTGTTTTATTTAATTGATGAATGTTAATTTTTAAGTTCAGGATTATGTTTGTTAAATTGTATGTACAGCGTGGTGAGCCCAACCCCAGGTTGGCGTACTACGCTATAAAAAACGTTTTATAATAATAATAATAATAATAACTAGGGTTTATCCGGGGCAGCTTATTTTACACCAAGTCCAAAGCTACTAAAAAAATTGAACTTCTCATTTTCTACAATTTTTTTCCGGCCCTTAACAATAGGCCTACAGACAGTCCTACACCATACCCGTGGCCCTTTATTGATTAATATGATAATCTCCTCCGAAAATTTTTTTAACTTTTTTAACTCAGTTAAACCGTCACGCATGATGCTCGCCGCTTGTTAGCGCACCCTCCCCCCCCCCCTTTTTTTTTCCACTCAGTACTATTAATATAAAACATGTTCAGTAGGTGGAGGGCCGGGTGGGAATAGTAAGCAGACACACCAGAAGCGATATATATATATAATAATAATAACTATATCCTGGTGGGTGGTGTTGTGGGACTTCATATGAGTTGCGCAAGGTTCATATATAGGTAACTCCGACATACAGTTTACATCCTCCGCTAGGAATCTTGGTTATATTCTGTCTAACAATATGTCTCTCGATAATTAAATATCTCACATTTGTCGCTCTGCATATACCGCTATATAAGAGATACCCGATGAACCAGAAGACCGCTATCATTTTATCCGTGGTTATTAGTACTTAGACGTGTTCATCGCTTTGCCGTAAAAATTAAATTTAATGTTGTTAATTAAATCAATGGGTTACTCACAGTTTGTCGAATTTGTATATTGCTTTAAATGGCTTGAAGTAAGGTGCTATTGTATTATATGTCGAGTTACCCTGCACGGGCCTTAATGTTTATAAAGATTAAATTATATAAAGAAAACATGTTAATGTGATAAATGAATTGAAATCCTTTTGTGTATGTATTTATTTTAAAGATAATTTTTTGTTAATGCGGGTCTGCTTTCCTTATTTCAGGTTTCTTCACGTAGTCCATCCCCAAATTTACACTATCTACTGCCGGAGTCCGTGGTTTCTAGCCGCGTGCATAATCTGCTGGGCGGAACCTTCCGTCTTCAGCTTCCCCCCGATGGTCGGCTGGTGGGGGGAATTTAGCTTCCAACAGCACATCCTTCAATGCACCTTCAGCATATTGAGCAACAAGTCCCACAAAATCACCACTATAACGACAGGCTACGTGGTCCCGTGCCTTTTGATCTTCTTCTGGTACGCGAGGATCGGCTTAGTGGTGTCAAGGTCGAGGACCAACGTTTCCAAGGGGAGCAACAACAGACTCACGTTCATGATGCTGCTAATTTTTCTCGGGTTCCTCATCGGCACCACTCCTTTTTTGTCACCAGCATCGTGGATAAAAATCTTGAGTACACCATGCCTCACATATGGACGTCGTTCTTGGCGTGGGTCATGTACACCGTGAACCCAATAATCTACACGATCATGGACCCCAACTTCCAACATGCGTACCAAAGGCTGCTGCTGTGTAGGATCTTCAAGTCTGATAACGTGGCCCAGGCGCGCGTGGCCAAGGTGGGCTTGGAAGAGGCGAGCAAAGACGAGGCGAGCGTTACTGAGAGTCAGAATTCGTTGCTGGCAGCGGGGAAGAGCCTTGAAAACAGCCCGAGTCCAAAGAGCGTTGAAAACACCCCAAGTCTAAAAAGGGTTAAAAACAGTCCTAGTCCAAAGAGCGTTGATAATAGCCCGAGTTCAAAGAGCGTTGAAAACAGCCCAAGTCCAAAGAGCGTTGAAAACAGTCCAAGTCTAAAAAGGGTTAAAAACAGCCCAAGTCAAAAGAGCGTTGAAAAGAGCCCGAGTCCAAAGAGAGTTGAAAAGGGCCCGAGTCCAAAGAGCATTGAAAACAGCCCGAGTCCAAAAAGTGTTAAAAACAGCCCGGGTCCTATGAGGGATAAAAACAGCACGAGCCCAAAGTGAGTGCTTGTTTCAAAGATGTGCCTCAGGTCGTTCTCCGAAGTAGCTCTGTGTTTTTATTCAGATACCCATCAGTAAACAGGGCATGTTGTAAACTGTTTACTTTCATAAGATGGTGGCAAAATAGAACAAACCAGACGGCCATTGAAGCTACTGTCATGTCAATAGTTCCGATGTCAAAGCACACGGTAAAGCATTCGGACAAATGTTTCAAACTTCTAAGACAGAGAAAAAAAAAAACAATGAAAAAGTTTTAAACACTTTAGGTCTCCACAAGAGATGAAATTAAGGTATAAGAATGGAGTTTCTAAAGTGTGGAAAAAAACAACACAAAATGGTTTAGAATCGTTTGCTCACCAAACAACGCAGGATGATCGCATCTGGAATAAACTTGTTTGAGTTTTAAGAACGACGTGTATAAAACTTTCTCTTAAGTCACATTTGACACTTAAATGTACGAAGACTAGTGATTATTCCCAAGAATCTACTTATGCTCTCAGAACCCACTGTCTTATGCTTGGACTGCAACTATCCCCACGCACGAGATGGTGCCTGATTGGGGTTACGGGGAATCACAGATTTGTGTACATGCTAATACAATAGACATGTCTTTAATTGTGCCAATTGTAGAATTGGCTTTGTACTATCGTGTTAAAGTCATATGTATTTTTTTTATTTGTTTTTTTTTAGTTGTTGTATTAAACGAAACCTCATTGTTGTAACAGCCGGGGGAATGCAGAAGATAGCAATGATTGAGGGATTTTATATATATATATATATATATATATATTTATTTATTTATTTTTTATTGTTCTTTGCATGTTTAGATTGAACATGAATGGTGATACTATTAGCTTTATAATAATTTATATAGTTTAGTTATCGCGTTTGCCAGCCAGGTGAACGTAAGAAAATGAGAATTGCCGAATCGGAAAAAACAAGGACTAGACAGACAACTATTAACACATAAATTATTAAAAGCGCAACACATAGTAATAGTGTTAACTATTTTGTTGTTGTAGGAAATTTAGTAGCAGAGGCTAATAAAAATTTAAAAAACTAAATAATTGACAGTATTTCAATAAAGCAATCGAATACAGTCACTGTTTACCGCACTAGTTGGTGCGTGTGTGTTTCTTTTGTTAAACAAATCTTTTTTTCAGTTCACACGTTAAAATTTTCGTCAAATTTCGTATTGTACGCACTATACTATATAGTAAAACCAAAAAATACATTCAAAAAGAATTGTGACGCAAAATGTTAACGTGTTAACCGAAAAACAGATTCGACCAAATTTCCGTTCGATCAAATTTCCGTCGATCAATTTTCCTTCGACGAAACTTCTTTCAAATTTCCGGATACGATGCATGGCGAACCCAAGGAAAAAATAACAATGGGTTTGGAAAAAAAAGGGGGGGACTCATCCTTTATGTCATAAAATATAATGTATATGCCTCATTGCTAAATGAAATATAAAGATGTGTTTTGTATGCTTTAAATCATCACTTGTAAAATATTTCAAATCTTAATTCATGACTTATATGTCAATGGATAATTTATGATTGTTTTATTCAGAGAAAGAAATGTCAGAATGCGATCGTGAGACGATTACTTTGATTTGAACTCATTGTGAATATGTACAGTATAAGTAGAGCATTTAGTATGTGTGTATAGGATGTGCGTAGATCTGAGAAGTTTATGTCCAGTGTCTATAATGCGGACGAATTTTATGAACGAGTAGAGCTTGAGTTGAGTATGTTGGCGTTCAATCAATTTTAACTGTAAGATGGTTGCAACGATTAGATGAGTTCACTAGTTTTCGAGCTGTAACTTATAGTTATAGCAATGTTATTAGGTTACATCTTTAAGATTCACATTACGAGTCCACACCATTGGCTGAACAAGACCATTTTCGAACGTGTGTGAGTAAAGGGATAGAGCATACAAAAAAATCTGAAACGACGAACAACACTTCAATGTCTAAACCACACTTCAATGTCACGCAAAAAAAACCAAAACCAGGAACCAAGACAGAACATGGGAACTATGGATGCAATTGTCAAAAGTGTTAGTCACCCTCACACAAAAACGTAACTTGACACACATTACCGAGGTAATAGCAAATGTTGAAAATTTAACATTGCCCTATCTACTCTTAACGAAACAGAGATTTCACCACCATATGTGAAGCGTTCACCTTCAACCCTTTTAGGGTAGGGGAAGGGCCTTCAAAACTTTTCGTCTGTCACCCACAGCCAATTAGTCACTGAATTTTATTTTTAATTTGTTTTTCCCTCAGCAATTTTGCTTTTCATAATGGTTTTAAGTTCCAGGGATTATCAACCAAAGTTAACCCCGAGTAGCCTTTGACTGATTTGTCTATGATTGGGGCAGGTAACTTGAACTGGGCTAAGCAAATCGGTTGTCTTTCTCTAGGAGCCTTTGATGGATTAGTCTCACAAAAGAATTACGTTTTTTTCCCCTTTACTTCGTGTCCAGACATTATGACGTAGGGCAATATTTCATGTTGCTAAGATACATAATATTAAAACAAGTTTTGGATAAATGGATCCACGACGTGACCGATATGAAATGACCAACAAGCTGAATATGTAACAGATGACACGTTCTAATGCTGTCATTTCAATCAAATGTCTTGTGTATTTTGAAGAAGCAAAAAAAAATTGACATTTTCGCAGAACAGTGTCACTTGCATATTTGTTCCTCGTGTTGTTTTATGTAAGGGATAGACATGTAAAAATAACTCAATTCAATAGCGGACAAAAGGCGACAGAAGTAGACTTCCACGTGCATAAATTGATAGTCGCAACATGACACTGTACGGACCGATGAAGCAACAACACTCATTATTTCCATAACATTCTTTGAAGAAATATGTTTGTCGTTAAACCTACTGTTACCGTCTGACATCATAGAGATATTTTTTTTTTAAATGTTACTCCTTGATGAAAGTCTCCTTCTTGCGGTGGAAAAATGAGGAGGGGTAATACACTGAGAAACATCAAGTGTATAGTGGGTAATACACTGAGAAACGTCAGATGGATAGTGGGGAATACACTGAGAAACATCAAGTGTATAGTGGGGAATACACTGAGAAACATCAAGTGTATAGTGGGGAATACACTGAGAAACATCAAGTGTATAGTTGGTAATACACTGAGAAACATCAAGTGTATAGTGGGTAATACACTGAGAAACATCAAGTGTATAGTGGGTAATACACTGAGAAACGTCAGATGGATAGTGGGGAATACACTGAGAAACATCAAGTGTATAGTGGGGAATACACTGAGAAACATCAAGTGTATAGTGGGGAATACACTGAGAAACATCAAGTGTATAGTGGGGAATACACTGAGAAACATCAAGTGTATAGTGGGGAATACACTGAGAAACATCAAGTGTATAGTGGGGAATACACTGAGAAACATCAAGTGTATAGTGGGGAATACACTGAGAAACATCAAGTGTATAGTTGGTAATACACTGAGAAACATCAAGTGTATAGTGGGTAATACACTGAGAAACATCAAGTGTATAGTGGGTAATACACTGAGAAACGTCAGATGGATAGTGGGGAATACACTGAGAAACATCAAGTGTATAGTGGGGAATACACTGAGAAACATCAAGTGTATAGTGGGGAATACACTGAGAAACATCAAGTGTATAGTGGGGAATACACTGAGAAACATCAAGTGTATAGTGGGGAATACACTGAGAAACATCAAGTGTATAGTGGGGAATACACTGAGAAACATCAAGTGTATAGTGGGGAATACACTGAGAAACATCAAGTGTATAGTGGGGAATACACTGAGAAACATCAAGTGTATAGTGGGGAATACACTGAGAAACATCAAGTGTATAGTTGGTAATACACTGAGAAACATCAAGTGTATAGTGGGTAATACACTGAGAAACATCAAGTGTATAGTGGGGAATACATTAAGAGACATCAAGTGTATAGTGGGGAATACACTGAGAACCATCAAGTGTATAGTGGGGAATACACTGAGAAACATCAAGTGTATAGTGGGGAATACACTGAGAAACATCAAGTGTATAGTGGGGAATACACTGAGAAACATCAAGTGTATAGTGGGGAATACACTGAGAAACATCAAGTGTATAGTGGGGAATACACTGAGAAACATCAAGTGTATAGTGGGGAATACACTGAGAAACATCAAGTGTATAGTGGGGAATACACTGAGAAACATCAAGTGTATAGTGGGGAATACACTGAGAAACATCAAGTGTATAGTGGGGAATACACTGAGAAACATCAAGTGTATAGTGGGGAATACACTGAGAAACATCAAGTGTATAGTGGGGAATACACTGAGAAACATCAAGTGTATAGTGGGGAATACACTGAGAAACATCAAGTGTATAGTGGGGAATACACTGAGAAACATCAAGTGTATAGTGGGGAATACACTGAGAAACATCAAGTGTATAGTGGGGAATACACTGAGAAACATCAAGTGTATAGTGGGGAATACACTGAGAAACATCAAGTGTATAGTGGGGAATACACTGAGAAACATCAAGTGTATAGTGGGGAATACACTGAGAAACATCAAGTGTATAGTGGGGAATACACTGAGAAACATCAAGTGTATAGTGGGGAATACACTGAGAAACATCAAGTATATAGTGGGGAATACACTGAGAAACGTCAGATGGATAGTGGGGAATACACTGAGAAACATCAAGTGTATAGTGGGGAATACACTGAGAAACATCAAGTGTATAGTGGGGAATACACTGAGAAACATCAAGTGTATAGTGGGGAATACACTGAGAAACATCAAGTGTATAGTGGGGAATACACTGAGAAACATCAAGTGTATAGTGGGGAATACACTGAGAAACATCAAGTGTATAGTGGGGAATACACTGAGAAACATCAAGTGTATAGTGGGGAATACACTGAGAAACATCAAGTGTATAGTGGGGAATACACTGAGAAACATCAAGTGTATAGTGGGGAATACACTGAGAAACATCAAGTGTATAGTGGGGAATACACTGAGAAACATCAAGTGTATAGTGGGGAATACACTGAGAAACATCAAGTGTATAGTGGGCAATACACTGAGAAACATCAAGTGTATAGTGGGGAATACACTGAGAAACGTCAGATGGATAGTGGGGAATACACTGAGAAACATCAAGTGTATAGTGAGGAATACACTGAGAAACATCAAGTGTATAGTGGGCAATACACTGAGAAACATCAAGTGTATAGTGGGGAATACACTGAGAAACATCAAGTGTATAGTGGGGAATACACTAAGAAACATCAAGTGTATAGTGAGGAATACACTGAGAAACATCAAGTGTATAGTGGGGAATACACTAAGAGACATCAAGTGTATAGTGGGGAATACACTGAGAAACATCAAGTGTATAGTGGGGAATACATTAAGAGACATCACGTGTATAGTGGGGAATACACTGAGAAACATCAAGTGTATAGTGGGGAATACACCGAGAAACATCAAGTGTATAGTGGGGAATACACTGAGAAACATCAAGTGTATAGTGGGGAATACATTAAGAGACATCAAGTGTATAGTGGGGAATACACTGAGAACCATCAAGTGTATAGTGGGGAATACACCGAGAAACGTCAGATGGATAGTGGGGAATACACTGAGAAACGTCACATGAATAGTTTTAAAGGTACGAGTTGTAACTTTTATATTTTTTTGTTTTATTAGCATCCCATAGTTTCATACATTATACGAAAGAAAGCTCGTGTCACGTCATAGTAGAACAATGCTTAGTGTCTGTACATGGTGTACGTTACTCTCTGTGATATTTCAAAGAAAAACCTAAGGTCACGCTGACATGACAAGTCCCCAAGGTTTCGTCCGTCCCGGTTTTTAATTACATCATCATTAGACTAGCGCTACGCGCGTTCACCGCTCTGTTGATATGATCCATGACATTTTAATCAGCCGTCGGCTCTAACATATAGTGCTCGTCTGTAAATGTTTTGTAGCCGTGATATATGACACACTTTTTATTTAAAGCCATGTTTTTTTCCTTTGAGCCTTGATATATATCGTTAAATTGTTGTTGTTTTTTAAATAAATTTTGTCATTAAAATCCAGAAGACGACACTGGAAATTCTTATTCGATTACAGTTAGTTGTTGTATTTGTTGTTTTTTTCAGAGGAAACTTCTCAGGATACAGCAATAAAAACATAATTTATAATCCATTAGCGCATGCTTCCTTGCGAATGCAATAAAACAAGCACTTTAAAAAAATAATAATAATAATTTGAAAAATAACGACCACGTAGTGAGTTTCCTCTTTACTGCCGGACAAAGCAGAGAAATATAACTTAAGACACAAATAAAATGATATGTGAAAGAAATGTTAAAGACAGATCCTTGGAGTTGGGAAATGTATATATATATATATATATATTTATTTATTTATGTATATATATATATGTATATTTATTTTTATATATATATACTTGTTTGCAGTTATAAAAAGTCGTGCAGTTACATTATTTTTAGTCGTGTTTGTAATCAAAGAAGTTAAAAGGCTGAGGCCTTTAGGTACCATCCAAGCTCTTTCAAATTATACAAGCATTGGACTCCGATAAAGCTTTCAGGAAGATTGATGAGACACAAACAGTTTGGGTAAATAAAACAATATAGGTTAACCTTTTGATTACGGTTACACAAATTAGAAATCTAAACGTTTAGACAAAATGCCTTCACCGGTCAAACAAAAAACTTGCGTATGTGTATAAATAAAATTTACAGAAAATATACATGTACCCGTCTTATGCCTAGAAATGAAAGAAAAGAAAACGAATGGGCACAAGTGCCTAACAAAAACAAAGCCCAGAAGAACGGAAAGGAAGTGGGTGGAAGTACGGCTTGAAAGCCTAACAGAAAACACAACAACATTGCAGCGAAGTAAAAATCGTGACGTGTAAATGCGTATTTATTTGTGTAACCATTATTTTAAAGCTTAACAAACTTATAATATATGATATGTATTGTTTTATTGACACAAATTGCTTGCTCTTCAAACCACGGACCACGGAAACTTACGAGACTGGAATCATTCAGGCTGTTTTTTTTATTAAAACTCGTAATCTTGCACCCATCTCTCCGGGACCAACATACTCCCCAAGCCTCGGCCCCCCAACCACCCTCCCTCTTACCCACTTCTAGCTTCTCTTTGAAACTGTCAGGCAACGACGAGCTATTTTTAGAACCCCAGAAAACCCATACGTAAACAGTTTATCTCTCTATCTAACGGGGTAGGCGGGGGGCGATGGTGAGGTGCATCGACTCCAATGCACGACTTTATACAATGATGTCATCAAACGTGCATGGTGTTAATTGTGAGAGAGTGACACCCCAACCCACCCGTCCAAACTGTGATGCTTCTTTTAAAAGACCGCATCGGATGCACTGCATGCATCTGAGTCCAAGTGTCTGCATTTCATGGCATAGATGCAATGTCGCATGTCATGGCATAGATGCAATGTCGCATGTCATGGCATAGATGCAATGTCGTATGTCATGGCATAGATGCAATGTCGCATGTCATGGCATAGATGCAATGTCGCATGTCATGGCATAGATGCAATGTCGCATGTCATGGCATAGATGCAATGTCGTATGTCATGGCATAGATGCCATGTCGCATGTCATGGCATAGATGCAATGTCGCATGTCATGGCATAGATGCAATGTCGCATGTCATGGCATAGATGCAATGTCGCATGTAATGGCATAGATGCAATGTCGTATGTCATGACATAGATGCAATGTCGCATGTCATGGCATAGATGCAATGTCGCATGTCATGACATAGATGCAATGTCGCATGTCATGACATAGATGCAATTTCGCATGTCATGACATAGATGCAATGTCGCATGTCATGGCATAGATGCAATGTCGCATGTTATGGCATAGATGCAATGTCGCATGTCATGGCATAGATGCAATGTCGCATGTCATGGCATAGATGCAATGTGGCATGTCATGGCATAGATGCAATGTCATGGTATATATGCAATGTCGCATGTCATGGCATAGATGCAATGTCGCATGTCATGGCATAGATGCAATGTGGCATGTCATGGCATAGATGCAATGTCATGGTATAGATGCAATGTCGCATGTCATGGCACAGATACAATGTCGCATGTCATGGCATAGATGCAATGTCGCATGTCATGGCACAGATACAATGTCGCATGTCATGGCATAGATACAATGTCGGAGTGAAAGGTAGATAATTCAGATGTTCTTAGTTGCAGGTGATAAAGATCTAATTTGAATTACATTTAGATTTGAGGAAGGTGTTACATTTTTAAAACAAAATATGTTCAAGTTTAATTAAAAAATTCCAAACACATCAAGTTTTAGTTGTAAATGTACCAAACTCATCAAGTTTTAGTTGTAAATTTACCAAACACATCAAGTTTTAGTTGTAAATTTACCAAACACATCCAGTTTTAGTTGTAAATTTACCAAACACATCCAGTTTTAGTTGTAAATTTACCAAACACATCCAGTTTTAGTTGTAAATTTACCAAACACATCCAGTTTTAGTTGTAAATGTAGAAACCAGAAGATCCAGCTAAATCATTAACAACATTGATTGTTCGTACATGGCGCTTTCAAAGTGCTGTACTCAGCTCATTTCAAAAAAAGGTTTATTGAACATTCAAGTCGCGTTCGCTGATCATGAATCAAACACATTAAACTAGTTATCAATTTTAATCGTCACGCCGCGTTCCAGATTCGTGTCTCAGTGTGCCAGGTTTATCATATGCTACAATAGGGCGATGCATTGACCAAAAACAAATAGTTATTTATTTTAAATTGTGTACGATGAAAAGAAAAAAAAAATCGATTTATTTTGATAAACATCTTATTTAATTTAAAGTATTTAAAAAAACAACTTTAAAGATTGAGCCAGATGATAAGAATAAGTAATAGACCGAATTAAATTGATACGATTGTTTGAAAGAGCAAAATTAAAATATGAATCCAGTTTCAGTGCACAAATGATTAACACGGCCCTCATAGGAAAAAAAAAGGGGGGGGGGGGGGAAGGAATCTATTATAAAGTATGTTGTAAATGTCATGATCATCAAAGAGATGATGGTGTTCAGAACGAAAAAAAGACCGGCAATGGTTTTTAAAAAGTATTGCCGGTATTCCCTCAATGTGTTGCGGACTGAACGATGTGCATATTATCATGGGCCTGAAGATAAGAACGTGTACGTGCAAATCAAATTCAACCCGATGGGTTAATGATGAAGTTCAGAGAACAAGGACTGCCGTTAAGCGCGTTGAAAGCCCCAAGGAATGGAATAATTAAGGGTCACAAAGGAGGTGAATAGATTTCGAGACGGACCCCGCGCTAACACACTCACCTGGCACTGCCCTGTTTTGTCTTCTGTTTCGTCTGATAGGGCACAGTCAACAGTTTCTGATCGCGCACGTCAAAGGGGATTCTCTCTGTAATGACATAAAGATCTTGAGAAATTAATGGGGCATGAATGTGGATTTCCTCTATAATGATACTAAGATCATGAAGTAAAAAAAAAAGCATTTTTTAAATTGACCATACACTGTAATTGTGTTGTTTATTGGTGGTAATTATCAGGTACTTGATTTAGTGTGTTTGTTTTTAAACACCGTTCTGTTTTACCCAGTTTTATGGAAATATCGCCATTAGCTATAAAAACAACATTAAACAACCCAAACCGGAATTAGGGGATGTCAATGCGGCATGGAGAAGGCGGCTCGAATTGAATATCAAATCGAAGAACACAATCAAAGAAGGGGAAAAAAATGGAAATCGAATGAGCAGTAGTAGCCAGAAAAAGACCCGAGGAAATATATTGCGTCAATGAACAAAACGAGCGTAAAGAGAGGTGAAAATGTAAACTAAAATAATTATGATGAAGTTATACATAAGGGGGGGTGGGGTGGAGGGATCAAACAAAAATGGGAGACATATGTCAGTTGGACAATACCGGGTATACTACGAGGAGGGGGGGTACAGACTGGGAAGGAAATAAAATGAAAGTGAGGGGGGTAGGCTTTTTTTTTTTTTTAATTAATCGTAGAGGGAGCGCACAGATAGCGCCAGTCAACATTTTAGCACCGCAAAAAGCCTACCAGCTTCCTTTACTTCTATTGAGTAAACCGCTGTGTAATAAAGCATTTTTATAAACGATTGCACAGTCGACAGGAACGGAAAGAAGGTTCCAGCCACAAAAGCGAGGCAAACCACCTGCAGCTCGTTGAACCTTCCTACCGTGGCAGGTGTCTGCTACCCTCTAAACAAACCAGCCAGAACACGGGAACGTGTACATGAAACGTGAGGAGGGGTGGGGGCTCCACGGAGTTTGCTAGGCCGATAAAAGGAAAAAGAAATGTGCTAACAATATCCTGGGTTGATTTCCTTAAAGAAGTGTGCTATGCCCTCTGTCCATACTGGAGTTGGCCGAGACTTGGCACGAATCTCATTTTATCACAGCTTTATTTCCTTCAACTGCAGCTGCTTTCTGAAAGTAATATTCCTTTGCTAAAAGTCTATCGATTACGTCATCAATTTGTTTTTAAAATTCTATAAGCACTCATGTTTTGTGTCTGTGCACTAGTTTTACTCTGTTTATTGGCATCTAGGGTCGGTTCACACGATCAAATTTTCCTTTAACTTCAAGCATTTGAAGCAATGGACTACGATGAGTCGATTGTTTTGTCACGTGATAAGCGTAAGTACGAGTTAGACTTCCGGTAGGCTGTCTGCAACACACTTTTCGCTCACAAATTTTTCTTCAAACAACTTTCTTCCTTTAATCATAACTGAATTATAATTATTGTCACATTTAATGAATGTCATTTAAAGAAACTTAGTATTTTAATTGGAAGTTTGGACCTGTTTACGCAATCAACTTAGTATTTCAATGGGAAGTATGGGCTTGGTTACAAAATCAACTAAAGTATTTCAATGGAAAGAATGGGCCTACTCTTTGGGTAATGACGTGGTCAACGTCCTGTGCCACATTGGTATATGCTACTCGGGTACCCTAGCTGGTCGGGATAAGGACCCCTGGCGGGCCGGATCTGACCGGCGGGCCGTAGTTTGAGGACCCGTTGTGTGAAAGAAATGACCAGAACGAGGTGGAACTTGATAAACGATACAAGGCAGGAAAGTGGACATCTCGTTCGAAAAACCTTCCTCCGCAACAATACAAAATACAAGAATATTAAACAAGGGATCAGCACTTAGCTCTACTAACTTGAACAGGAAGTAGACTAATGTCACTAATAATAATAAAATAATAATAATAAAGAGATACTTTTTAAGTACGAGACCTACGACTCCAACAAGGAATGCAATGTGGGCTGAACTGGTTCATCAATAATGGTTGTGAAGTGTGACAAAACTTTTCGAAGATCGACTTTAGTTCAACATGTTTCAAGGCTCGTACCTAAACTACAATACTACATCGACACAGCAGTGTGGTGCTTTTGTGGCAAAACGATAAACACGGTTTTGTAATATATATATATATATATATATATATATATGTTTTAATATACTCCGTCCAAGTATGAACAATATGTTATTTGTGTTGATTGCTCTTTGCCGATGTGCGATATGGTCTACGAGAATAATAGAACCTTCCTGCGTTGTAACACATCTCAACTCGTTGTGTGTCATTGAACACTAAGAACAAGCTACGGATTGCTACGTTTGTGAAACAGGCAGTCGTACTTCAGAATGTACCGTAGTCTTATTCAGAGTAGTTGCATCACCCGGTTGTACTCCAAATTTCAAATCCTAAACTCAAAAATATTGTAAGACCGACCGATCATATACGCTTTGATAATGGCCTGCGTACGTCAACATGACTTTACGGCGTACTTGCGTTAAGACAATAAGGTACACCAGGTGAGCCCTGTTGCGTCCAATCAATTTTACCAGCCCGTACCGGATGACAGCCGCCATTCTTTTGCAATCGCACCCCATGGAAACTCTTTGTTAATAATACAGACAACATAAAAAAAATATAACGAAGGCTAAGGGCGAATGAGTGAAGGGGTTACCCAGTGTGGCGCGACAACAACAAGAAGGCCTCATTGGCGAAACAAGAAATCTCGCTGCAGACAACAGTTTAATAAAACAGAAAAATACGACTCAACTGCGGTGGCTGAGCTATTTAATTAAATTAAGTTTTTACATGTAGACGGTTTAAATCCATTAAGTCGGGATAATGCTGTATGTAATATTTTAGTCAGGTGATGTATGTATTTATTAAGTAAGGGTAATATGGCATTTTCTTATAAAAATCAGGTAATGTGGTGTGTACTTATTAAATCACGGCAATGTGGTATTTTCTTATTAAATGAGGGTAATGTGATCTTTACTTTATTAAATCAAGATAATTTGGTATACATTTATTAAGTCAAGGTAAAGTAGTATACATTTGCTAAGGCTGGGTAATGTGGTCTGCATTTATTAATTCAATGTAATCTGTTATTTATTTATTTAGTCTGGGATAAGTGGTATGTATTATTAATTCAGGGTAATGCGGTGTGCATTGTACAAATCAGGGTTATACAGTTTACTAATTAGACCATTTAAAGAACATATATATATATATATATATATATATATATATATATATATATATCATACATATGCATATCTATGTATAGACAAACACACACATATATATTTATATATATATATTTATATATAGTATATATATATATATATATATATATATATATATATATATATATATATATATATATATATATATATATATATAACATATTATGTATGTGTGTGTGAGTGAAATCTTTCGAAAAATGGACTTAAACAAAATACTATTTTCAAATTAAATAACAAAGGTAGATTTAAGGGAAGCGTACATTTTAAGAGACACTTGGTCTTTTTTACATCTGTTATATCATTCAAGTATCCTATTCCATCAATATGTAACAAGTATTCCCTTGGAGAATCAGTATATATCGTGCGGTGGTCAATGTGATAATAAATACGTATTCTTTAACGGCTTTTAGCGTCATAGTAGAAACATATTCCTTAATTGGTGTCAGTGTCATAGTGAAACGTCTTCCACAATTATTGTCATAAGTGACATGCATTCCTGAAGATTAGCATTAACCATATCATTATCAGTACACCCTACATTTAGAAAGGGAAAAAACCCACAACTTTTGGGGTATATTTCTAAACAAAATGAAGTGCAGAGCCATTGTTAAGTTCTTAGTTGAAAATAAAACGGAAAGATAACCAGATACAGCGACACGTTTAAAAAAGAGGCTGCCATAAATTCCTTTGCAGCCATTAGTGATTTTAGAGGTCAAAAGCGTCCTTAGATAGTATCAGAACAATTGATATCCTGATCACATAACTGGCACTGACCACCACATAAGAACCACAACCTGTTGACGATTGTGGGAGAGATAACAGTCGTATTTAGTACCAGTTATCGCCGCAGACAGAAGAGTTTAGTGACGTAGATGCCCACAGAGCACTGCCCCAAACGCACGAACTTCTGGCGATTAGACATCAACAGGGACCCTACCTGCCGGCATTGCAGCCTGGTCCCGGAGAGACTAACGCACATGTTAACCGAATGTCCCTCACTAGATGTCCCGGGGGAAGCCAGTGCGATTGGAGAGCCCTACGCGAGGAAAATGTTGTATGGCTCAGCTCAGCAGATGGAGCTGGTAGCCAAAGTACTAGCCGGGGTCATTAGAGAGTAATCTCAAACCTTCACCAGAATATATGTGTTAGTACCAGTTATCGAATTCTTGTCACTCAAAACTGACGATAAACCAAACAGGAAGCCTCGTTCCAGCAGAAAACCGTGAGATCGAAACTAGACGATACCTGGAAATCCCATTAAAGTACCGGGAAATCCCATTAAAGTACCGGGAAATCCCATTAAAGTACCGGGAAATCCCATTAACGAACAATAACACAGCAGTTAAGCTCGAAGTTGAGTTAATTGGGTTTCAGTGAAAATGGAGTGGGGCGGTACGTCCTTTATGTCATCCTGATTTCTTAACTTGGTTTCAGTAGCCTCGAATTCATCTCACCACTATCTCGACGGCCTTGAAGCGTCCATATCGGTCAGTTTAAAGGAATGGTCTTCGCTGATCGGCACCGGTCAGCAAGTCTTCTTAAAAGGCCGGTCCGCACAACATTAATATTTATGATCAAATAAAAAGTGGAGACATTGCATTTGCGCTATTTCAAAACAAAGTAAAATATTAAAGAAATTGTGAAGGGGTTTTGGGCCGCTCACCCATATAAAACCAGAGTTGCTGGGTTTTTTTTTTTGGGGGGGGGGGGGGGGTTGTTGTTTGTTTGTGTGGGTTTTTTTTTTTTTTTTTTTTTGGGGGGGGGGGGGGGTTTGTAGCGTACAATAAAGAACGTAAACATCCTGACTCTTTCCTTTATTTGTATTGCTTTGCAGACGACCAAGATACTATTCCCCCGAGTGACGGGGCAGACCGAAACGAACGGATATGGAGAGACAAGATGTGTTTTCTTGTTCATGTCACTTTTATAGAGGGGGGTAGGCAACCAGCCAGACTTGGCACGCATAGCAATTTTCAGTGTCGCGGTAGATCCAAAAAAAAAAAGAATAATAATAAATCACAAAAAATGCGTCTAATACGGTGTAGACCGACATGTTGTTGGCATGCTGAATGAATTAGTAATACTACTTTGTCAATATATTCCCAATAGGTTGCTGAACCCTGCTGTATAAATTTATATATAATTCAGTGAAGTATTCGGAGAAAGGGGGCTGGCATTAGACACAGACAAACACAGAATAAACACACACACACACATATACCTCCCATCATTTAAATTTTAAAGGAACTTTTACTTATAACATCAACGATGTTTTGGAGACTGTATTCAAATACGCTTACTAAAATTACGCAATTTCTCTTCTGTAATATTTACTAGTTGCAATACAATGTATTGTGATTTTTAAAGGCATCTTCCAAAACCGTCCCCTTAAACAACCACCGCCAAAACACCCAAATATACCCCCACCCACCTACAAATAAAATCCCTAAAAAATCCCAAAATCCTATTTTTCCCCTTCGTTATTTCGTTATGATCATTTATGTTTATTTCATAAGATTTTTTTTTTGGGGGGGTTTCCTGTTTTGCTCTTTCCTGCAAACTTTAAAAAATAAAAAAATACCGCGAATCAATGCCAGCATCGAGACTTCATTATTCTTTTTATATGATGAGCTAGAAGCATTACTAATACTCGCGCATTTCTCAAAGCCGAACGAGGACTGCACTAACGCTATTTTCATTCACTCATCAAAATGTCAGCTAATGCATTTGTTTGTTGTTGTTGTTTTTTTCCTTTGTATAGACGTGGACAAATGTGTGACGTCCGCGAGTGCTGACAAACGAAAAGTAAAGCAGTTTAACTTAAGTTACAAGGGTGCTTTAATAGCATTATGTCCCGGGGAGACGATAGGAATCACGCCCCCCCCCCTTTTTTTCCCCACCCGACAAGAGGAAGACGCTCATTTTCGATGAGTTGAACAAACTAAGAGAATCGGTGGGTTTCTTTTTTTTTGTTGTTGGTTTTTTAACCTGTCCGTCATACAAAAAAAAACACTGAGTTAATAACTTGAAGACATTTCATATTTCATGGCAGATTTGAAGAGCCAGTGAATTTCTTACCAGTGTTTATACAGTCAACGTAATTGTTGGTTTAATTATGCATGGGTCTCTAATTTTCCAAATGGCTTACCACGAGACAATAATATGCCAATAAATCGCATACAAGTATGTGCCTATTTCGTAACTCGGACTCCATATTCAAATTGCTCTTTGAAACTCCGCCACCTGGAACAATAAAATGTACCATTAACCGTGCATTTACCGCAGCTTGTAACAAATGGGTGTCCAGGGATGCAGAGACGTGCTCGTGCCATATTAGTTGCAGTCATGAAATAATTTAACGCATTTCGGTTTTTATAATAAATATGGCCGATTTGAGTATCTTGATCCTTTGAGGTCATTGCAGCTTCCGAGTTTTATACTGGTGGGCGTGAAAGTGTAGCCAACAGGATGCCAAGCTACTTTAAGTTTGATATTTTTTTACATAAAATAACTTCAACGGGTTGCCGTTTCAGGGCCGGGACTTACCTTTAAATTTTAAGCAGGACCAGTACTTCTTCTGCAAGCTTAGGACCTCTCCCACTGTGCTGACAGCACTGCAAGTACACAAATCAAAACAAAAGGTAATGTTAACAACGGAAGGGCAGGAAAGAAAAGGGAAAGTTAATGAATAGAAGCACAAAGTGTGAGATAACTGTTGCACTGGAAAAATAATCATTGAACCTCACGTCTCCTAACGAATCAATTAAAAAGTAATTATCGGTGAATTGCGTGTTCGAAATCATCTAAAAATATAGATATAGAAAACTTTTTTTTCTTCTGTCTTTCAATACGACACGCAATTCGCCAACAAATCCATAATTATTATTGCCAATTAAAACGACCAGGGCAAACAGTGTTACCGTTCCCAGCCGTAAACCACCGGCCAGAATTATACCAACTACTTAATTACATAGGATGGTTGTTTTTTTTTTGGTGTTAAATAGAAGATCATGATGTCTGAGATGTTCCAGAAAATATAAGCACACGCCCACCAAGGCGGGGATGACCAGCTACAGCTAAACGTCGCGGGGCACTACAAAGGAGAATGTTTCAATCTACGCGTATCCAAACTGTCGGGTTACCTGGAGGACTGATCCGAGAATACATTTTCTCTCGATTGTTTATGATGAAAAGAAAAGCGGGTACACGGGGCCGGACAACTTTTACTGACACTGATCAGCACTCCAGTATCACGCATACACGGACATTCAGAAGAGATCATAGTGTCTTTTAGGGGATTATTAAAGTTTTACGGGTCTATAAGATAAGACAAGATTCTTTTATAGGAACAAATAAATGGAAATGTTTCTTTGTTTACATTGTACATACTCATTTTCAGCACAAAAATAAATACATGTTTTTACCTAGAAAACATTTTACAATCATGTAATTATAATTATTTTTTTTTAATTTTATTTTATTAATAGCCACAAATTGACGATGATGTAGACGTCGTAGGACGAAAATCACAAGGCCTGGGATTATTCTTTTAGGATTATAAGCTGGTTCCCTACATTGCAAATCGCCTCTCTCCACACCGCTGGAACATCATGTGGATGACACAACTTGGCACCAGTGGCGTCGCAAGAGTTGTCGGAATGTTTCATTGTGCAAATGTTATCAGCCTACGGGACTCCACCTCCGGGTTTGAATTTTGCAATTATAACACTTTAAACCCGAGACATCTAAAGCATTTCTCTAGCGTAGAAATCAGCCATCAATGAAGTCCTTTAGTGACAATAATGACTTAATTAGTGATCATTGAGATTTGGTAACCGCTGGAGGGGGGGGGGTGCGGGCACGTTTGTAAATTCCTACCGATTGGGGACCAAATTAATTTTTATTTCTCTCAGTCCTAACTTTAAGAGAAATAATTCGCACTGATCTAGCTGATCTTAAGTATCTGTGATGAAGTGGATGGGATGTATCATCCAAAATTTGTTGAGTTTTACAACAGCAGATTTCTTCAAATCGTTCTTTAAGTGAAGTTTGTATGGTATCACCTGCTTTCTTCACAAGTCTATTTAATCGGTATTTGATTTCAGACCATGAATTCCCACAACAGCAGGTAATACTGAGGTTTAGAAGGCTTCCAATTGTTGCACTTTAGAATAAGTTTATAAGTATAGTCTGTTTACGCTAAGGTTATAGAAAAAATGTTGGCTATGATATCCATGTACTTTCTAACAGATGGATCACCATGATATACCATCGCCCATCTGGCGGGGGTCTCAAATTACCCCGAGGGAACGCATGAGGACAATTCGCCGACCCAATGGTTGTAACTCGACAGACGTCATACTTAAGCGTTGCCTCTTGTTACGGTTAGCGACACAAATCAAATTGCCAGTTTTAAGATCCGACGCTAGTTGATCCAACAATTTGATCAATCCACTGTTCAAAATAAGTTAAAGAAGAAAAGACGCTTAGCAGGGTCTCTAAAAGTTAACAATTATCTGAAGCTCTGGACACAAATATCCATGTACTTCAGCTGTATCTTAATGATTATATTCCTTTCCCTGATTTATGGTTTAACCTCAACAGATTAAAAAAATAAAATTAAAGTTGGCTTAAAATAAGTTTATATATTAAAATCCCGCGTTAAATCGATACATTTGATTCCAGATTTTTAAAAAAAAACAACTTCATTTGAAAGGAAAATATGTTCTGGATTAGATTTTAATATAAATATATATATATATATATATATATATATATATATATATATATATATATATATATATATATATATAAAAATGTATATGTATGTATAATATATTTTTTTTTTAATATCAAAAATTGGTCTCCGTTGTGATGGGACATTAATAGACTTAAGAACACAAAGCCAAAGCGTTGTATCTTAGATGACAAAATCGATTTGAGGGCCTAATAAATCATGCTGCTATTTCTTCATTGAAAATAGCAATAATTTCGACAGGCTGAAAGTGGACAAAAACCCCACACTGCAAACACAGGCTCCTAATACCCATCCAATGGGTCACGTTAACTCTGGAGGGGGGGGGGAGCGCGGGTGTAGTGGGTGTGCGTGTGTTTGTGGGGGGGGGGGGGTTGTGGGGGAGGGGCGCCTCCGTCCTAACTGCTTTGATATCGACTCCAAGAGATGTGTCGAATTTGCTTTGCCGTTAACCTGAATTTCTGGAATATAATACAGGGGTGTCAATCAATAGAGCGTTTGCATACATTGCCATATTGTCAGAGGATTATTGGCCATTGAACTTTAATGTGACGTCCGAAACAACACAATCGGTTCACAGAAAGCTATACGCTACGCATGCATTCTAAAATATTCCAAGCGAAACGTCGCGACGCATAATTCCTACTTATTTTTATAAGCTGTAACCTTCAAGTAGCGTTATGCCATCGAAAACAATTGATAAAACATATATCAAATCTGCTTTCGAGTTTGGATTGAGGAACTGCTTTGACCATCGGTTCTCAACATGTGGGTCGCGACCCCTTTGTGGGTCGAAGGACCATTTCCCATGGGTCGCCTGAGACCATCGAAAAACACATATACTCTACAGTTATTAAGTAGCAAAGAAAATAATTTCGTGGCTGGGGATCGCGACAACAACAGGAACTGTATAAAAGGGTCGAACATGAGGAAGGTTGAGAACCACTGGATCTGACGATCAAATATTCTAATAGCTGGGCATTCGTTATGGTTTCTTTTTGTATTTAGAAAGTATACATGTTGAGTCACCGACTAGGAGTTTCAGCCCTACAGCAAGTCGACTTCGATGACTAAAAAATCGCCGTTATGATATCTTGTACATGACGTAAGATCTTGGTATTTTTTAAAGTACTTTTTTTTTGTTCTTCCTCTTTAAAGGAAGATAGCAATCCAAAAATTAAATGGGGAGCAATATCTCTCTCCCGCTTTTACAGCACTTGTTGAATGAGAATCACAACGCGTGATGTCATATGTGGATTTTCTCTCTCGGGGTGAAGGAAGTTAATTTCCTTTCATTAGGTCGAGGAAGCTATTTTTCTATATTGAAAGAAAAAAAAAGTGGGGGGTGGGGGCGGGGGGTTTTAAGGTAAAACTTCCTTATATTCCGATCAATTTCTTGTTTGTCTGGTGTTGCCAGAAAATAACTACTGGGCGATATATTGTTTTAAATTGTTTAAGTGCTACAGAAAGGTTGACAGGAAAGCACTTATGTTGCCCAGTGGGTTTTAAACTGGAACAGAGGTGGAAAAAGGGGAGAGCAGTATTATTTCATCGGAAAGTAATTGTAAGCTCCGAATTGTGGTTTCGACTGCCATTGTGTATATATATATAAGACCACTGTTACATTAGACATAAAATTAGCCTGCTATAATGTGTAACTGTTACCAATATGTGACGAGCGTGCCAGTGTTTGTGTGTGTTCCTCCCCCCCCCCCCCGGGACCCCACGTCACATTAAACAGTTGCTCAGTTAAAAAAAAAATCAATTTTGACAGTCATTTGAAACATATATCCAATTTGATTTAGAAAAGAAGAAAAAAATACTGCTATAGAAAATATCTGCAATAGAAAAGATCTCAGTTTTTTCATGTGTCGGGCTCTTCAAATAACTTTCCTTCCCCGCATCAATAAAAGCAAATCTCAATCTGACAACGAAATAAATTGCTAAGCGCCCCCCAATGGTCTCTAAGACTCTTAACGCTCCTTCGGGGTTTGCTTGGATTTTGAGAGACTCTTATGTCAGTAATAAACATCGCAGCGAATACAAGATGCTATTGAACTAACGTAATAAAATAAATATGACGTATTAAGAGGGGAAACAGGGGTCGTGCGCGTTATGACAGTCATGAGAATACTTGATTAGACGAGGGGGTTTTTGTGGGTGGTAAAGTGCATTCAATAGAGAGGCGCTAAGGCAGTCAATCGGCTTTGATTCGAAAGTGAGCGCTAGAACTTCTGGAGCTGTTCACGAAAACAAGATAATTCTCGTAAACCAGTGGTTCTCAACCAACCCTTTAATATAGTTCGTCATGTTGTGGCGACCCCCAAACACAATATTATGTTCGTTGCTACTTCATAAATTTAGAATATATGTGTTTTCCGATGATCTTAGGCGACCCATGGGAAAGGGTCATTCGACCCACAGGTTGAGAACCGCTGTCGTAAACAATATGGGGCGCATCCAATGAATAAGATGAAAATCTAGCGTTCTTCTGTTTTTCATAGAATAAATGACTGATCTAAAGCTAGCGTATCCAGTTTCTGCCGCTTATTTGTTAGAACTTTGTTTTTCTTGTGTTATGTTTATGAACTGATTCGAAGTCTGAAGGCCAGACCCTCTCAGATGAAGAATGCAACAAAAATAATGAAAAAAATCAGACCAGGGATGCTGAGAGAAAATTTGTATTTGATCTTTGTTCGTTTGAATAAAAAAAAAGAATTAGCCATATGAATTGTTTTGATTAATTTTTAGTCCAATTAAGTGTCATAATTTCTATAATATTTGACATAACACGGTTTCCGCCCACCCCTTAATTTTTATATAAAAATAATTTCTTTAGTAGCACACACCTTTTAATAGTCGTGCATGTTAATGTTTAGACAACAAAACAAAAACGTGAAAAAAAGTGCAACTAGAGTCGTCGAGCCTCCGTGTCGGTACAGAACACGAAGAGTTGCCGTGAAGCCACGAGCCTCCGTGTGGGTACAGAACACGAAGATATGCCGTGAAGCACGGAAAAGCCGCCTCCTCCCCCCCCCCCCCCCCATACACACGTTTACGTCACGAATAATTCGGTAGTGCATTTATCACATTCCACTACCCTTGGGATATAACCAGGACTTTTGTATTGTCGTAGAGCGCACCCGAACGGCGCAGCGGCACTTTTTTGTCGATGGATTATGCTGCGTGACTTTATTATGGATGTCCCCTAAAATAATAACAAGATGTGAGTATGGGCCCTTTTTTCTACAAAAACGGGAAATGGATATACTCATAGGCATTACAGTACAGTGACCGTGTTGGTATCTGCCACACATTACCCTTGACGTATGAAAGACCCTTTTCGCCGATGCATCCGTTTTAAAGCAACGCGTATTGTCTTTTACACAGCCACTACTGACTTCCTCATAAACAAATCTTCCATAAAGTTGCATCGTACTGTTATCATCTCACGCCGAGTTAGTTAGCGTCTCTGGCGATAATAACTTTACTCCAATCCAATATCCGTTTTATTAGGTAATTAAAAGTCTGTTTACATAAATTACATCTATTAAAACATCGGGTTATTTTTTTGTGTGGATCACGTGCGTACAGCATCTCGTGCACGTGCCTATCACGAGCATAAAATCACGTAACTGTAGAGTTGAAATTCGGCATTGAGGATCTAGGCTCAATGTCCGGATATCGAATTAACGTAAAGACATCACATTACGTCATGGGCGCGGGAAGGAAAGATGACGCGCGGTGGCGAGCCGGTTGCATGGGCCAGTTATGGTGGTGGGCCAGATATGGTGGCATGGCCCAGTTATGGTGGCGGGCCGGTGGTGGTGGCGGGCTGGATTATTTATCTACTCGTAGTTCAATCGCGTCAGCGGCCGGAGGCGTTCAACGCTATTGACAGGACTGCTCGGTAAATAGGACAGAAAATTAGGAGCCCACTCTGAATATGAGAATATTCGGAAGCCAACCAGACGTCAATGTTATGCTATAACCCAGACAGCAGTGTTTTCCTTAATCCCCGGTGTTTACTATCTAGAGTGACTTTTTTTTTTAGAGGTTTCGAGCCGACGCTTTGTTATCATCTTACTACCAAGGAGATCGGTCACAAACTTCACACAAACGTTAAGAAATTACTTTTTTTTTTGTTTAAATCAAAATTTAAGATTACTTCCAAACATGATGGGCAAGTTAACGTACGTTAAGTCACGTATACAAAAATAGTCCATAAATGCTGTCGGCTCAATTGCATGCCGTCACACAGTGGTAGTATGTCAACCACACGACTCATGGCAGACACGTTTCTGGAATGATACCAGTGAAGTTTCCGGAAAAGAAAGGAAACATCTCGGTCTGCCTCTCCCGGAAGCGAATTATGCTTATTTAAGGGGTAACTAATGAACGAATGAAAGATTATTTTATGTTCATGAATAACGTAGGACTACATGTTGGTCTAAAAAAATAATAATAATAATTCCTTGATTGACGGCTAAAGATTGTTGGAATGCAAAATCTCCACAACTCGTCATATTCAGAGCTCCATGATCTCAAAGTTGGCTCAGCTAATGAGAGAAATGGTCATACTGAGACCTCCCTGAGCCCAAAGTTGCTCCAGACAATGACACAACTGGTTTCATTCAGAGCTTATTGAGCCCAAAGTTGTCCCACTTAATGACACAACTGGTCATATTCAGAGCTCCCTGAGCCCAAAGCTGTCCCACTTAATGACACAACTGGTCTCATCCAGAGCTCCCTGAGCCCAAAGTTGTCCCACTTAATGACACAACTGGTCATATTCAGAGCTCCCTGAGCCCAAAGCTGTCCCACTTAATGACACAACTGGTCTCATTCAGAGCTCCCTGAGCCCAAAGCTGTCCCACTTAATGACACAACTGGTCTCATCCAGAGCTCCCTGAGCCCAAAGTTGTCCCACTTAATGACAAAACTGGTCTCATTCAGAGCTTACTGAGCCAAAAGTTGCAACAGTTAAAGAGATAACTGGTCGTATTCAGAGCTTACTGAGCCCAAAGTTGTCCCACTTAATGACACAAGTGGTCATATTCAGAGATCAGTGAGCCCAACGTTGCCCCAGTTAATGACACTACTGGTCATATTCAGAGCTCCCTGCGCACACCTTCGCTAACGACGGCGCCCGAGGCTTGCCCTGGTATTTGCACCATTCCACCGACTCTGTTCGGTTGCATAAAAAAATTGTCCGGCCTGGTCCTAACTGCTAATGCCCAAGTAGCGTCTGTGAACGGGGTCTTAGTGAGAAAAACACTATCAGGGCTGCAAGCTATAAGATGAATTGGGTCTTCATTGTTTTTTTTTTTTATTTCGCCATTTTAAAAAGCGGTAAGGTCAGGGTTCACGCGGCAGGGCATTTCAAGTTTGTTTTCCAACGCGATAAAACTAAAATTAGCTGATAGATACCCCGAACCTGAACAATTTGTTTACGGGTAAACAGACACCTGTTAAACGATGGTACCGAAAACCATTTAAAATGATGGTACGGCTTTGCCACTGTAAGCATACTTTATGGCAGTAGCTTACTGCAGGAAATTGTATCTCAATATTTAGGCTCTCAGACTTATGATTACACTAAAAACAATTATATATATATATATATATATATATATATATATTTACGGGCATCCAGTTGGTACGCACCGGCTGAATTGCTACGGTCTGTCCGTTATGTAACGTATGGTTGACGTGCCATGCTCTAGAGTCTGAATCCTGACCTAGGAGTCAGGAGTATTAAAGCAGCTGCCGACTCTAAATCATATAAAGCACTTCACAAAGTAGTGTGATTACAAACAAAGTAACCCCTTAGATATGTTACATTACATTTCTCAGGATGATATTAGTCATGTCTTTTACATCTCCATTCGCTGATTTGGTGAATTATGAAAAGGATATTTCAATTATCAAGAAAATAGATATAAGAATGGTACAATTAAGCGTATAAAGTATACAGTTGTATTCAATTGAAATCACTCAAGTATATTAAAATTATTTTGTTATGTTTTCTTTTAAATTTCCCTGTAGTAGTTTTTTATTTGGAAACATTAACACCAAGATGGAATTATACATTTTTATTAGAAGTTAGTAGGGCTGGTATAATTTTGTAAATTTTTTTTAATTTAAACTACTAAGATTGAGATATTTAGGTAGCCTCACTTATTTTCCCAGCAGGCGTTTGACAATACAGAAATGATACGAGAGAGATTTCCCTGCTACTTGGTGCCTGGAAGTCTACATTTATCTCAGGAGAGACAATCGACAGCAAAATGAGATCAACTTTAATTGCCCCTGGCACTCACAGCGTCCACAACAATTTTTTTTTTTAATACTAATTTTAAAATGAGCCTGATTCTGGCGAACACTTAAGAAATCGCGTTGTCCCGTCTCAGTTAGACAGTTAACTAATCAATGTTGTGTTGTCCCGTCTCAGTTAGACAGTTAACTAGTCAATGTTGTGTTGTCCCGTCTCAGTTAGACAGTTAACTAATCAATGTTGGGGTGTCCCGTCTCAGTTAGACAGTTAACTAATCAATGTTGGGGTGTCCCGTCTCAGTTAGACAGTTAACTAATCAATGTTGTGTTGTCCCGTCTCAGTTAGACAGTTAACTAATCAATGTTGTGTTGTCCCGTCTCAGTTAGACAGTTAACTAATCAATGTTGTGTTGTCCCGTCTCAGTTAGACAGTTAACTAATCAATGTTGTGTTGTCCCGTCTCAGTTAGACAGTTAACTAATCAATGTTGTGTTGTCCCGTCTCAGTTAGACAATTAACTAATCAATGTTGGGGTGTCCCGTCTCAGTTGGACAGTTAACTAATCAATGTTGTGTTGTCCCGTCTCAGTTAGACAGTTAACTAATCAATCTTGTTTTGTCCCGTCTCAGTTGGACAGTTAATTAATCAATGTTGTGTTGTCCCGTCTCAGTTAGACAGTTAACTTATCAATGTTGGGGTGTCCCGTCTCAGTTGGACAGTTAACTAATCAATGTTGTGTTGTCCAGTCTCATTTAGACAGTTAACTAATCAATCTTGTTTTGTCTCGTCTCAGTTAGACAGTTAACAAATCAATGTTATGTTGTCCAGTCTCAGTTAGACAGTTAACTAATCAATGATGTGTTGTTCCGTCTCAGTTAGACAGTTAACTAATCAATGATGTGTTGTCCCGTCTCAGTTAGACAGTTAACTAATCAATGCTGTTTTGTCCCGTCTCAGTTAGACAGTTAACTAATCAATGCTGTTTTGTCCCGTCTCAGTTAGACAGTTAACTAATCAATGTTGTTGTTTTTTCGACATCAAACGTTTTACATTTAGACTAAAGATCATAGCAAAATATAAAGCTAAAAGAAAACCACGTAAAAAAACAAAGTTTTTCGTATAAATTCTTTATAAAATGTAATATCGCGAAATGGGTTGTGGGTGTGGGGGCTGAAAATTTGACAAAACATGCATTAAAGAAACGCACTTTATGAGAATCCCAAGAAGTGCTCCACACTTCTCCCCCCCCCCCCCCAACCCCTTCTCCCCAAGGCTCGCAACCCAACATTTTTTTTCACGTCCCTCCTCCTGAACCATATTGTTCTTCTAATGAACCACCCGCTTTCACAACGCAGATTTATTACACTAAATATTTCATAAGAAAAAAAAAAGAAAGCATTACGCACCAAACGCACCTGCGATATTTTTAAGAATCTCATTTGGCGCAGTTATCGGGAATTTTATTTCGTGAAGTCGGTGGCATCATACTTCTTTCATCTTTCCCTTGAAAAACTAAACTTTTGAGTTGGGGCTGAAAATTTGATTGAATGTGTTGTCATCGGCAACGAGTCTATGTGCCAAGTTTCAGCTGGATGGGTTGAGGGGAAGTGGATCAATTAGCCGTCCGAAGATTTTGCCACATATCCAGACAGAAATTAAAAAAAATACACGAACAAAAGCCAAGCTAATATAAATGATTTTATAAAAATTGATTGTAAATGTGAACACACAAAAATATCATCGGCTGGTTTACAATATTTAGCCATTTACCCCCTCTTTCTCCCTCCCTCCCTTACTCTCCCTCCCTCCCTTACTCTCCCTCCCACTTTCCAACCTATCCCCCTCTCTCCTTTGCTGTCCCCTCTCGTTCCTTCGTGCACCTTCTCCCTAGATCTCACTATCCCTTTATCTGACTCTCTCTCCGTCTCTCACTCACCCACTTACTCACTCACTCTCTCAACCACTTACACACTCACTGTCTCACACAATCACTCTCTCTCTCTCTCTATCCTTCACTCCCTCTCACACACACTCTCACTCACTCATTCAGTTACCTCTCTCTCTCCCTTAATTTCACTCACTCACTCTCTCAATCACTTACCCACTAACTCTCTCACTCAATCACTATGTCTCTCTCTCACACTCTCTCATTCACTCACTATCTTCCTCTCACCTTCCCCCTCTCTCTCTCTCTCTTTCAATCTCTCTCTCTCTCTCTCTCTCTGTGTGTGTGTGTGTGTGAAGAATGTATTGAATTTTCGATGTTCACTCTTTTCATCTTCATTTCTGTGTGCCACTACCCTATCGAATCTAATCAGGCTAAACGCAACAACCACAAAACGTAAGGCGTCTCCAAGTCGTTACAAACACACACAATTAGGTTAAGCGCCACGGTAATCTAGGTAATAAACCTTGGATTATTCTAGCCCAGATTGGTCAGCAGAGGATTATCAATGACCGAAACAGTCAATCTACGATTAAACAAAACGAGCGTTTGACTTCTGTACCACATCTGCGCTGTTCTTGTTTTTCACGTGGGATGTGATGGTTCTCAGCAAGGCAGGCAGGGTCAAGGGAGAGAATGTGGTTTGGCCAATATACAAGGGAAAGTTATACCGAGTACGCGGTTCAGAAAGATAAAGAGAAAAATATTCCTTGAAAGAATCGCTGTTCCGAAATCGTTAGTCAAACGAAGTACCTTCAAAAAATTGTTTGAGAAACTATGAGTTAACATCTAGGTACTATTGAAAGGCCACATCCAGTTAAAGCCAGGGCAATTTAGGGGTCGTTCCCAAATTGTGACATTTTGTGACTGGGGGGGGGGGGGGGGCGCGCAAAAACTTTTGTGACGTCACAATTTTTTTTGGTTTTAATATAAAAATTTATAATTTTGAAACATCTTTATTGAATTCATTTGTAAAACATTAATTTGATATCGAAATTGCCTCAGATATTATAGGTAACGTGAATATCAGTCGCAAAACTCCTTAATAATTAAAAAAAAAAGATTTTTTCAAAATTAGAAAATTTTAGATTAAAACAAAAACACAAAAAAAACATGAAGTCAAAAATTTTTGACCCTCACTCCTCCCTATCACAAAGTGTCACACATTCTCTTGTTAAGAATGAGGTAGGCTTTTAATCATTCTTAAATGACGGTATTTTCATTTGCAATTTACGAAGCCGTTCCGTTTCAATTACTTCTAACGCTGGAACCATTACAGTGCATTTAATGTCTCTTAATCTGCACAAATCAAAGCCTATAGTTGATTTTTTGTTGTTGTTTTTTTTTTTGTTTGTTTGTTTGCTAATTAAGAGTTCAATCAAATATCATTTGGACGCAAGGCCCGGATTCATGCCAATCACGTATGGCTTAACGTCTCGATGAAATTTCCTCGTGGCATTAAACCAGGATTCATTTAGTTATAATCTGTTATTAATTCGCAAAGCCGCAATGGGTTGATTAAATGGGAATACGTTTTAGTCCAATCGGCGGCGTGCGTGTTCACTGCTGTAGGGTTTAGGTGGACGGGCGACCTCAAAAAACACGTCAAACAACAACAACACCTTAAAAATCCTTTTGTTATATTAATTATTTTTCTTCCCATCAAGCTACACGGTAACGTCTAGGTAGAATTTCACAGATGCAGTTTCGTTGTATGCTCCTTTGTCTTAATGAGTGAATGTGTAAACAAACTAGTTGACAGTCACATGTTTAACACACATTTCTCCGTACATTACGGTTAGGGGCATAATACCTCGTCATTGCATTAGAGGGACATACTTTACATACCTACTTGCATACGCGGCACATATTTCACATAACTCCTGGTACACGATTAACATATTTCACATAACTCCTGGTACACGATTAACATATTTCACATAGCTCCTGGTACACGATTAACATATTTCACATAGCTCCTGGTACACGATTAACATATTTCACACAGCTCCTGGTACACGATTAACATATTTCACACAACTCCTAGTACACGATTAACATATTTCACATAGCTCCTGGTACACGATTAACATATTTCACATAGCTCCTGGTACACGATTAACATATTTCACATAGCTCCTGGTACACGATTAACATATTTCACATAGCTCCTGGTACACGATTAACATATTTCACATAACTCCTGGTACACGATTAACATATTTCACATAACTCCTGGTACACGATTAACATATTTCACATAACTCCTGGTACACGATTAACATATTTCACATAACTCCTTGCCTATACTGGGGCGGACTCATTGTTTTATGTCCTAATGCAATTCCCTTTCTTAATGTTATACCGTTCCCTTGCAGTTATTTGAGCGAAGTTTTCCCAAAGGCAAACGTCATTATGTCATGTCAGTCTAATGACTACATCTTTTTTCTAATACATCAATTAATATATGTCTATACATAGACTATTAACACAAATTTAACACAAAGAACACACACACTCACCAATGCTTTTTCAGCTCTAAACCTTTTATGAAGATTTTAAAAGTGATATAAGAGAAAATCTGAGTGATCTATTTTTATCGGATGGGGGGTACAAAAAATCCCGAAGTGGGGTTTTAGAAGCCCAGTCTGGCGTATTTTCCTGTTGTTTTCTTATCGAGCTGCTTATCATTATAATTATTATTATTATTATTATCATTATTGTTATCATTATTATTATCATTATTATTATCATCATTATTATTATTATTATTATTATTATCCATTTCGTGTTAAGTTATTTACAGAAGCAAAAGGAAATTTATTTTATTCAAACTTCAGTATCTTCAAGCAGACACGAATTTTAAGAGCTGGAGCAACAACAACAAAAAAAGGTTTGAAATAAACAGGAAAGATTTTCTTTATACAAATTTCACAGCGGGATATTAATTTTAAAATCACATTTTGTGTCAACAGTTATACACTACTAAAATGTTAACGATTTGATTTATATTAAACTAGCCTTTGGAAGGCGTAATACCGTATATACCATATTTATTGTGACAACGATTTGATGCATGTTATCCAACTTTTTTTTTTTTTTTTGGGGGGGGGGGGGGGGAGTGGGGGGGGGGGTCCGCCTAAAAAACACACTTAAATATCTAATAGTGTTTTAAGTTATATGATTTCCTTAGGATTTGCTTCCAAAGTTAATGGAGAAAAGGACGCGGTTTACAAATTGCAAATGAAAACAACCTTTTTATTCATTTCAATCACGGGACAGTTAATGACGTAACTAGACGTAACTGAGCTGATGGGATGCATTAGAATACATGTTTGGTGTTACGTAGGCATCGTGTTATTGATTTCGGAGTCTCTAAGGCGCTCTAACCCGGTGGTTCTAAGCGTGTGGCCAGTGGCTTACTACACGGTTGTTTGGCAGAACGTAAAACACAACGCACAGGGAATATGTTAATGGTAGTTTACAAATAGAAAAAAAAAAGGGAAAAATTGCTAATATCTAGATTTCTTGATAAAAAATATATCGCGGTGCAGATTAAACGCGTTTTGGGGATTGAAAGAGGTTTTCGATCAGTCTGAGAATGAAAAAATTAGTTTGCCACATTTGATAATTTTTTTTATTTTTTTTTGATAGAGGTATTCAATCACTGACTGTTTATATAGGATTTCATTTCTTTTTACATTTTGTTAACGACATGAACGTTATTATCCTCGGATGCCTTCCTATAGACGATGTGTAGGTTTTTGAACACTGAAAAATTAAATCCTTCTACTGGGTTAACCGTTGATCAACTTACTCTTAACAAACTGACAGTAAACCAATGTTTCGGTCGAACTCCCATGACGCATGCGTTCTATTAAGAGCATTTAATACTTATCAGATTATGAAATGAATCAGCTTAAAAAGTGTTGCTCGAAGCATAAGTTTCTGATCTTTAGGACAACAAGTGATGAACCATCACTGATTGCCATAATTCACGGGGTTGTCTCTGATCTACGGGTTGAGAAACACTGCACACAACAACAACTACATCACAAAAACAAAAAAAACAAAAAACTTGATCTCTCACAAAAAAAAAAGCTAGAAGTCGCTGCATGACGTCAAAGGCGCGGTTTCCTTGTACTGGTGCGTCTTCGCTGAAAGCTTATTAAAACGCGCTCAGCTTATACGTCTAACTCAAGTATCCGAGGTTGTGTTACCTCTTTCAAGCACGAACGATGTCTACACAATGTCACTGATTTCACGTCAGTTAAGTTCGCATCACGGCATCGAACACGCTTTCAGATAAATGCATTAGTATTCAATTGCCAGGGAAGGGATCGGGTCGTCCTTTGTATCATCCTGCAAAAACAAATCAATAACACTACATACCCATTCATGAGATACATTTTTAAAGAGCGTCCATTATCAACAATCTCGGATTAAACAAATACAAGAATTATCGTTGTATAAATACAAAATTAGAAAACCGCCCACACCCCCCCCCCCCCCCCGCGCCGACCCTCATCAACCGGAGACGTGAAATACGTGCAGCTGTGTCGTCGATAAGCTGCAACATGGGCCCTGATTAAATGGAGTTAAAATTACACCAAGCTGTAAAAAAAAATACATGTAAAAAAAAAATAATTAAAAAAAAAAAGTTTAGGTTTTTTTTGGTTTTTTTTTTAAAAATAAAAGTAAGTTCTTTCAATGACAAATGCAATTTAAGGTGGCTCGCTTAGTCAAACTTAACAGCGAATTTCATCACGGTCGCAGAACGGGATTCACAGTGCAATGGTTGTTCTTGCTACACAGGATTATGAAATGACAAGGTAAAACGCCGGGTACGATTTGAAGAGGCATCTGTCAGTCTATTTAATGGTACTGCGCGGCTGACGTCAAACCGATGGAGTAAAATTGGTAGATCAGGGGTCGTTGCAGCTGCATAACGGGATTCACAGTGCGTTGGTTGTACTTGCTACACAGTATTGTGAAATGACAAGGTAAAACTCCGGATACAATTTGGAGAGGCATCTGTCAGTCTATTTAATGGTACTGTGCGGCTGACGTCAAACCGATGGAGTAAAATTGGTAGATCAGAGTCTTTGCAGCTGACAACAGAGGCGCACATATTTAAAAGCACGTAAATTAACGAATACGCCAGTCGCCATTATTAGACCGGAGAACGCCAACGGTGTCCAGGCGATATCTGCAATGAGCATCAGACGTGGCGCAAATCGAGACAATCAAATGAAATTCCTAAAAACAGATATTTCCAAATACATTTTTTGTTTAGATATTCCAACGTTTACAATGATTCTTGGCTGGCAGGTTATCTTACAAGATCAGTTTACAACCGTCTGCTACAGCGCCTGTTTATTGATGTCGTCTTTGTGCCATGTCCACGGAGAAGCCTTTAACGAAACTGCAGATCTCTAACTTTTTTTTTTCCAACACACAAACAAAAAAAACCCACAATAACCCGTTTCTCATAGTATTAGAAAAAACTAAACTTTTCATCTCGTAAGACAAATGGCTTTTATTATAATAATTATATTAATATTGGCTCTTTAAACTATCTCCCATTACATTTGACTCATTTGTCAACAAGCGGTTTAAAACAGCATATACTTATACATTTTTCAATTCAGTCTCGTAGCGAGGGGGGGCCAAAGGGGGGGGGGGCGCTACTCACAAAGGGGCGCCAAATGGTATATTTTACATATAATATTGTATAGTTTTCGAATAGGCGGGGGGCGCTAAAAAGGTATTGTGCCCCGGGCGCGAGTTAAGCTCGCTACGTTACTCGCTACGTCAATGTTTCAATTGCTTCATGTTGACTTGAAGGAGAGAATATAAGTTTCCAGTTTTGTATATATATATATATATATGTATAAACTTATTTATCCGCAGTATGTTCATATATTGCCTGGATGGGTATTGTTTTCTTTTCCATTTGACTGTTGTGAAAGCGAAGAGGTTTTTCAAGAGTAAAGAAAATATTATGGTGAAACAAACCAGAGAGCGAGACAGGATATGCATGGACAATGTGAAGGTCGTGAGATGTCATTAAACTTCCCTAAAACTACTGGTATATGTTATAGACATATCAAGATCTTCTCTAACCCCCCCCCCCCCATATTCTATCTGAAAGGTAACAATCTCCATGAACTTACACTCGACTGGATGGATTAACGCATATTGCGTTGGCTTTAATCTAAAGTGACGACGGCCATGAATCATGCCCCACGTCCCTCCCAACACTTAAATGAAGACAATCATAAGCAATAGGTTTCAGTTTTGACGATGATGTTGATGTACACATCTTGATGACTGTATTAAAGCACAATAATGGGATACAGGATATCCGGAATCACTCAATTCATTTGGATTTTTTTTTATCCCAAGGCTTCAGGGGTGAGGTGTTTATTTATTGGCATCGCGAAGTCTACCTGGCCCAGAGGTAAGTGGAAAACTATGACGAGATGGAGAGAAAGGGCGAAACATAGAAAAAATATGAAAGATCGAAACGGGGGACGAGTTGAAAGATACATTTGGGGGTGGGGGGGGGGCAAAGAAGAGAGATACGAGAGACATAAAAATAGGGGGGGGGGGGCTAATAAAAGATGGGGGGGATGGAAGGATGGTCACTGATGCAGTGAGGAATGGAAAGATTGTGATATTATTACTATGGGGAAAAGGGTATGACAGAGAGTAGAAAGATAGAGTCATTAGGAGAAAGACCGAGCAAATAAGAGATATAAGAGAGAGACATAAAAATAGGGGGGGATGCTAATAAAAGGGGTGTGCTAATAAAAGGTGGGGGGTTGGAAGGATGGTCACGGATGCAGTGGCCAATGGAAAGATTATGATATTATTAATATGGGTAAAAGGGTACGACAGAGGGTAGAAAGATAAAGTCAGTGGGGGAGAAAGATAGCAAAAAAAAGATATAACAGAGAGACATAAAAATAGGGGGGTGCTAATAAAAGGGGGGTGCTAATAAAAGGTGGGGGGTTATAAGGATGGTCACGGATGCAGTGACCAATGGAAAGATTATGAGATAATTAATATGGGTAAAAGGGTACGACAGAGAGTAGAAAGATAAAGTCAGTGGGGGAGAAAGAGAGCAATATACCAGAGAGACATAAAATAAGGGGCGTGCTAATAAATGGTGGGGGGGGTGGAAGGATGGTCACCGATGCAGTGAGCAATGGAAAGATTATGAGATTATTAATATGGGGAAAAGGGTACGACATAGAGCACGGACTGTGTGAAAGAAGACGTGTCAGATGGTAAACATGATAAACCACGAGGAACATGTTCCCACCGACACATGGAACGTGTTCGCCCCCTCAGGTGCGTGCCGAGGTAGCCCCTTGTTTGTGATTTCAATTACTGTAGTGTTGTGCTAGGTGTCTTCCTCTGCGCCCAAAGCATCGCCGCTGCACGGAGCTCCCGGAATGATAAACACGTTCTTAAATAAAGGACAATCCTTCTAGAAATAAATACGTTATGTCTGTTGAGTGGGTACGCTTATCAGAATCGGATCAACGCTGAGAAGTATCATACATGCGGCTCGAGGGAGGAAAAACTAGTCACAAGTTCTTGACAAAAAACGGTGATAATGATATTTCAATGTCTTAGCGCAGCGGTTCTCAACCTATGGGTCGCGACCCCTTTGGGTGTCGCACGACCCTTTCCCAGGGGTCGCCTAAGATCATCTGAAAACATAAATGCTCTATAGTTATGAAGTAGAACCGAAAATAATTTTGAGGCTTGGGGTCGCCACAACACAATGAACTGAATTAAAGGGTCGCGGCCATAGGAAGGTTGAGGAACACTGTCTTAGCGTCATGACCTACGACACTGACCTTCCTCTAAACCCCAAAATAGCTACTAATTGCAATTTCACGTTGCGTCACGTGTAAGGGGGGCGTGAAAGGAATGGTATAAAAATCGAAGTGGCTGATTGGTAACCGGGTACCAGAATTGAGAGGTTGGGATTAAAAAACGATTAAATATATTATTGTTGGGTTTGTAAGACCAAATGAGGTATCAAATGAAAGATAATTGAATGTATTATACGTTTGTAAACTTAATTCTTCATTTAAACGAAAATAAACTACTACAAATGACATCCGAATAGCATTAGTCAAATGGACCCAGACACGCAGCGCCGCCATTCGCACCCGGTACCATTAGCCTAAATGCTATTCGGATGTCATTTGTGGTAGTTTATTTTAGTAAAACTGAAGAATTAAGATTACAAACGTATAGTACATTCCATTATCTTTCATTTGATACCAAATTTTGTCTTACAAATCCAACAATAATATTTTAAATCGTTCTTTATTCCCAACCTCTCAATTCTGATACCTTGGTAGGTGCAGCCTATAAAAATTTAACAAATAAAATTCTGCCCTTACAAGCTCGTGGGCTTTACGATATTTATTTTCATAATGTTGCTTATTCGTTTAAGAGGAGTAGGTACTTAACCTATGGCTGTGGCGAAGGAAGGGGGTGCGGTGGGGGGCGGTCAGCCCCGGGCGATACTGTCTGTCGTGAGCTCGAACATTACGCCTGCACCACTGACCTTGATACGTCAAATCTTGGAACTATGAAAATGTCTCAAATTTCGTATGGACATATTGGGCGCCAAAACTCTTCGGATTCTGAAAGGGCGATGTGTTTAAAGGAGGTGTATGTAAAAGATGCACACAGCACGGCCTACGAACCTACCCCACGGGCAACAATGATTGGGGGGGGGGGGGGGGAGTGTTTTTGAAAACTAATTCGGAATCGTGGAAAACTCCGAATTCCTCCCGAAATTTTAAAACATATTTCTTGTGGGGTCTTTTTGTTTGTGTGTTTTTTTTTCTTCTCATGATCAAAATTTATAGGTTTTACCTTCGACAAAGTTCAGAGAAAAGAATTGTTTACAGTAGAATGTTTACAAGGGTCCGCTTCCGACAAGGTAATCTGAATGATGAGAGATGTAACGGATGCTTTTGTCCTAGGTGCAGGGGTTAGTAACGGCTCGAGTGAGGTGGGGAAAAGGTGGGGTGAGTGCGAGTGCTAGGGAAAGCAGGCCATAAGTTAAGTTAAATAAGATACGATGAATAAGATGAGATAAATAAGATTAAATAAAATAAATAATATTATAACATAATAATATGAGATAGGATAAGATTAGATAAGTAAAATAAGATAAATAATATAAGATAAATAATATAAGATAAATAATATAAGATAAATAATATAAGATAAATAATATAAGATACTAATTATAAGAAAGGATAAGATCAGATAAATAAGATAGGATAAGATACGATTTTTTTTATTGATCCAAATAAATGAAAATGTTGTTGTTGTTTTTAATTATACTGTACATATTTAAATTTTCAGCACATACGTAAATTTCTTACAAAGACACATATTTTTAAACTAGTTCAATTCAACACAAAACATCTAAAAAGTATTTCGCAAGCGCAAACCTCACAGGTCATGTGACGTGTAACTTGACTCAATTAGTGATAAGTTAAACGTTAAGAGTATTTATTTAGATTTTAGTAACAGCCCATGGGGTGTGTGGTGGGGTGAACGATTCTGATAGAATGGGAGACGGGGGAAACAAATGACATGTTATATCTTTGTATCATTACAGGAGCTGAACGAGTACGTGGGGTTATGATGACATCAAACTAAATATGTAAACAAGGATGGACGGATGGGTGAGTAGATGGATGGACGGATGGGTGGGTAGATGGATGGGTAGATGGATGGACGGATGGGTGGGTAGATGGATGGACGGATGGATGGGTAGATGGATGGACGGATGGGTGGGTAGATGGATGGACGGATGGATGGTTAGATGGATGGACGGATGGATGGGTAGATGGATGGACGGATGGGTGGGTAGATGGATGGACGGATGGATGGTTAGATGGATGGACGGATGGATGGGTAGATGGATGGACGGATGGATGGGTAGATGGATGGACGGATGGGTGGGTAGATGGATGGACGGATGGATGGTTAGATGGATGGACGGATGGATGGGTAGATGGATGGACGGATGGGTGGGTAGATGGATGGACGGATGGATGGTTAGATGGATGGACGGATGGATGGGTAGATGGATGGACGGATGGATGGGTAGATGGATGGACGGATGGGTGGGTAGATGGATGGACGGATGGATGGTTAGATGGATGGACGGATGGATGGGTAGATGGATGGACAGATGGGTGGGTAGATGTACGGACAGATGGGTGCGTAGATGGATGGACGGATGGGTGGGTAGATGGATGGATTAAAGGAAATATGAAAAACGTTTTTCTTTAACCACGGAGCTTGTCTTTTCTCTCTTTGGTAACGTCAGAATAACAATGAGAGTGTCATCAGCCCTTTCTACCGTCTTCTTTTTCTCGCTTTCTTTTACCTCCTAACCCTCCCTGTCCCCCCCCCCCACACACACACACATACTCACATTTAAGCCAAAATTGGGGGGGGGGGGTTCAAGCTGGTTCTTTTGGGGCACAACGTATAAATCTTGAAAAGTTTGAGATTTTTGTTTTCAATACCAGCCCAGCTTTTAAAAGCTTCTTATACGAGGCTAAGAGCAAGTCTAGACTACAAGTCATTTTTCAACACCCAACGAAGAGCTTAGGAACTCCCTGGTGCATTTCGGTCCCGGACTTAACTAACATTTAAGACCAGTTCTTTTCTTCACTCGAGCCCCGCTGTCAAACTCATGTTTGTACTAGATTGGTAAATTCATCAAGTTCTTTCAAAAGTTGTAATACTTCGCACTAGCACTGAATCAACTCAAGTCCTTTTTCATAATAAATACAACTTTAATATCTAATTGTATACACAGACTGTTCATTCCATACACACATGTATAGCGCAGCTCGCTATCAGAGAGAAATAAAACACAACCTCCTTTATCAAAGTTCATTTCACGACTGACAGACGAATAAAACGTACATCACAAAACAGACTAGACCAGTGGTTCTCAACCTTCCCAATGCCACGACCCCTTAACACAGTTCATCATGTTGTGGCGAACCCCCAATCACAAAATTAATTTCGTTGCTACTTCATTACTGTAGAGTACATGTGTTTTCCGATGGTCTTAGACGACCCCTAGGAAAGTGTCGTTCGACCCCCAAAAGGGTCGCGACCCACAAGTTGAGAACCGCTGGACTGGACAATAAGCACAAAAATACGTCACGCACGGGAAGACCGTTCACTAACTAAATAAAACTCTCAAACACACACACTGCGCGTAAGCAAAGTAAAATCCAGTCGCTGCAATTAATAAATTCCCATACGTGACTCCAGCGGCCGTTTTTTGGCAAGCACCCCTCAACATATTATAGTGTTTCAGTGCAAGTTCCTTTTAAACTTAATAAGGATGTGTACACCCAGTGATATGCGCTAACGTAACTTAAAGTAAAAACTAATGTTTCGCTTGTAAGGCAATGGCTAGGCTACTATCGTTGGACGGTAAAGCCGTGCGCACGTTTAAATTGGCTATCACCTGCATGTTTAAACGTGGTTTAATTTTCTTTTCACTTATACGTTACGGCGGGGAGATCCACACTCTCGTCAACAAATCGTTACGGAGGATTGAGCTTTGACTGAGACAATTAACCCTGTCAATCTCATGTCAAAGTCCAGTTAGAAAGAGATCGGCACGCTTTTGAACATCTTGATAGACGAGATACTTAATTAACTCACCAGAAGGCCACGACAAAGGCCCCAATCAAGGTGGGCTTAATCTAAGTTTTCATTTAATGTACAGCCCTGGTTAATCTGCCTGATAATTAAAGGACGCTAAACGACGATTTTATCTCCATTACTCCCGTTACTGGATTTTTTACTGTCTCATTTTCTCAATCAACGAAGTTATTTTTCATTTAATACCTGCCATTACCTGCCCTCATGGGTTTAACATTATCAATTATCTCCCCATTACTATCTGTTGAATCGCATCGTTAGTGAATGAACATTTATTATCTCCCCCCCCCACCCCACCCCCAAATCTCTCTCCAAATCCCTACATTTCTCATTTTCTATCTTTCTACGGTCTATCTCTCTTTATCTCTCTCAAACTTTTTTTTCTTTTAAACAAACTCTTTCCCACACGCTGTCTTGTATCTCTTGCGTTCGGTATATCACATTAGGAAATGGCGTCAGCGGGCCGTCGAGCTTACGCTCCTTATGCCCTCCCCGGCGCCCACCAGCACCTGCCGGCCGCCTCGGCGGCAGGCCGTGCGGAAGGGCGCCAGAGAGCGTCCCCGCCCGCAACCGCTCGATCGGGTTTGCCGACGGAGACCCTCCCCGCCCGGAGACATCTGGTCGACCAAAGACGCTGTGTTTCAAGCGTCCGTAGTCCACTCTCCCAGGGGCCGGGACGGTAAATTAACGTCCTAATATCTCCCCCCACCCGTCCCGGGGAAGCATCGGACGCCCTCTAAGAGGGATTCTACAGTGGGTTTCCACCTCGCGACTAATTCGCGAAATAGCTGGGACGAAACGGTTGCATAGGAGCAGCTTTCTCAGGGCTGCATATTTAGAATCACCGGCTATAGGCTTCCACCACAGCCTATAGCCTCATATCCCTTAACGGCAACTTGTAATCATGCGTTCGGTATCTATCTCTCAATCTCTCTCTCCCTCTTTCTCTCGCTCTCTCCCTCCCTTCCTTTCTTTTTCTCTCTCCCTCCCTTTCTCTCTCTGGCCCTCTCTCCCTCTGCATCTCTCTCTATCCCTCTCTCCGTCTTTGGATAACTCACTCTCTATATCTATTCATTATTTTTGTTGCCATCCTGAGATTTAAAAATGTACTCATGCGCCGGCATGATGTCGTAGAGCAGCAAGTGGGTGAAAGCCACAAACGAAGACTTGAGAATTACCACAGCTTTCTATTTATTTCTGGTTATCGCTTATGGACATTACATATTTAGGAAAGATTTTATATAGAATATGTACCCAGTTAGTAGTTTTAAAACACTCGGGAGGTAAAATAGGGTTTATTTTTGAAAAATGCGTCTGTCCCCCATGTTATATCAGCGCGTCACACTGAACGACTGAAGCTTCCACAAAGGTAGTGTAATGGTGCAGAGTAGACAAATTTGGCGGCACAATGCCTACACTGTTGCTGCTCACTTGTCCTAACCTCGCGATACGATGGTCGGAAGGAGGCGATGAAGACGTAAAGTTGGCGATGAAGCTGTCAAAGCCGGGCAGTAAGCCTGGGTGGGCGTGGAGCGGGTTTGAAGGGGCAAGGAGGACTTAAGCCAAGTTATATCACAAGGTAAAAATTCTATACAAGACCAACTTTCTTCGAATTTTTGGGTACTAAATGGTATTAGAAACATGTTGCCATGAATGACAATTACGATTTTACGACTAAGGTAATATCGGCTGTATTCCTGAAACGTTTCCCTAAGAGATAAAAAGCCATCAGAACTCGGTTCTTGAGTAGACAATAAAATTCATCTCTACTTCACCGCGATGCGTTACAGCCCCACCCCCTCCCCCCAAAAAACGTTAAACCTACTCAGCCCACTTCTTCCTAACCGTACGACTTCCTTGATTTTGTCATTCCGAAGTTTTAAATATGCTTTTAGAGAGCCGATGACGTCTAAAAACCTGTGCCTCGTCTTCCGACTCCAAGAATTCCCATAGGACCGTCTGGTTTTGACGTCATGGCACAGACAATCTTTTTGATCGCCTTTTTCTGCCGGCTTCCCCTTCCTCCCAAACCAGAGAGTTTGCATCTCATTGATCCAAATAAATCTCAACATACCATGCGGGAAATGTGGAATTTGGTGTAAGGTTCATGTCAAGTTTGATGTAAGGTTTCATGTCAAGTTTGATGTAAGGTTTCATGTCAAGTTTGATATAAAAGTTTCATGTCAAGTTTGATTCAAGTGAAGTTTGATATAAGGTTTCGTGTCAAATTTGGTGTAAGGTTTCATGTCAACTTTCATGTCAACTTTGATGTAAAGTTTCATGTCAAGCTTTATGTAAATAGGACATCGAGACAATGAGGATAGTACTAAAAAAACACAAAAAACTTTGTTATTGATTGGCATCAGCCAGGTAAGAAAAGTCAGCCAGTTTATGATCAGTTCGTAATTTCTTCTTGAACTATAAACATATTCAAGTCCACGGCGATAACTTTATTTTAATATTATTTTGTATTGTTCCAATTCTTCAGCGAATAAGGTTTTTGGTCGATACCTTAACGATCGGTGCTTGGTGATGTATTTTTATTTACCTCGTGTTTTCTTGTACTCTATGTTCCTTAAAATCCTATCTTACACTAGTACAATCAGACAGATGACATGATAAGAAAACTAACACGAAACGACCGAGCTTCACTTTACATCCACTGTAAGAGTAACCAGATTGTCGTCTGTGCTTAGCCCACTTGGCGCTGGGAGACACGAGCGCTTACCAGGGTCCCGTAAACACCGACTGATTATAGCGCAGCAATTTAGACCTGGGAGCAAGCATTGAAGCTTTAACTGGAATTGTAAGAGCCAAAGGTTCTCAGACCAATCTTTAAAAGATAAACACAAGCTATGGGATGGGGCACGGAGGAATGAACACATTCGCATGAGCTATTGTTTTGTTAAGACGCCACTCGCTAGACCATGGGTAAATTACTTTTTTGTTGTTGGGACCCAGGATGCGTTAAGCCGCGTTTGGGGGGGGGGGGGGCCGCATCTAATTACTTGCTGGTTAACCTACCTCGATTAGAACAAAACCACACATACGCTCACAGTAAGATTTTTGACGATGCAATAAAGTTTAGGACGGGAATTGTGTGTGTGGGCGGGGGGAGGAGTAATTAACTAATGACATGCAAGTTTTAACTCAAAAGTTCATATATTTTAGAACGAGTTGCACTAGTATAAGCGCCTAACAATATCCTGTTCATAGAACCGCGCTCTGAAAACAATCGAGAGAAGCTAAATGAGAGAAGACATTCAAGCATTATACAGTTAAGGACTTTCACCTTTGCAAGTAAAATTCAAACGTTATTAACGGCACCACTTGCTCCCTGGGCGTGGAGTGGCGTGCACGTGCGGTGGATCTTAAACCTAGTCAGTAATTTCAAGGGAATAAACGAAAGAAATGTGTTTTGTCAGTGAGAAAGGAAGCACACACACACAAACACACACACAAACGCAGCAGTAAACGTTTTTACATTTATTTAAAGTAAAAATATAAGAGAAAAAATGTCAGGGTTATTCATGGTTCAAACATTTTTAAAATATCATTTGAAGAAAAAAAAAATCTTTTTATACAAAAGAACATTACCATACATGGACAAACAATCACATCTGCTATACAAAGGAGGGAAACTTATAGCTGAGATATTTTCAAGACTGACAACAACATGTGCGGTGTAATAATAATAATAAATGTCCCTAACTTATAAACAATAAAATTCATCACAATCAAATGACAGCGAAAGTTCAATTTCTTTCTCAATCTATGCGATGCATATTATTAACTAAACGAGAACGAGGCTACGCCTTGTAGGCACGTATGGACTCGGGCTCCTGATTGAATGCAATTGTGTGTGTGTTTTATGTTTCCTTTGCTAATATTGTATTGTACAGCGCGGTGAGACCCCAGCCTAGGGCTGTATATGATAACTTATAATAATATTAAACTATAACATGTCTTTCTGGTTGTTCGTTAATTTTTTTTTTTTAATACAGCGGCGTTCTTAAGCGAGTATTTGATTCAAATTAACAGCCAGGTAGTGTCAGAGTAGAATAACGTTAGACAAAAAGAATCCTTTGACTCGTGCCGGTTCTGCACTATTCCAATATTTCTTTTTAAAATGTTATTTTTTAAAGGTGCTTAAATTCCACTTCCAAATAAGCCAAGGCCTCCAATATTGGAAGATGGTGATAAGCTACAAAAGTCGCGCAGTCCATTAGTAATGGGCAGCCCTGTTTTGTTATACTCTGCCACCCTGTTTTGTAATACTGTGCCACCCTGTTTTGTAATACTGTCCTAAAGTGGGATTTCTAATTCATTCAGCGTGCCAACAACCTACACGTCTACCTTATAAGTCGGGATTATTCTTAAGTCATTATTTTACTTTTTTTTTTTTTTAACTTTCCCGTGCCTAGGAAAATAACTTTACGTGTCACGCCTGGCACGCGTGTCCACATGTAACGCATACTCTGCAGACATTTGTTAGTGCGCCTAAAATCTCTCACCAATGCACAGTTCTAGACGCAAGCTTCATACGCCTGTACCATGGCCTGTACCCAGCCCCCGCCGATGTGCCGGCTGCTTTGGTGTTGTTTGTACATTGAACAACCAAAAAAAAACAACATATTCGTAAATTAAGTCTGTTTTTCTATGTGGCGAGGATTTTCAGTAGCAAATATCAATATTTAATTTTCCAACACTCTGAATATAGATGTATTTTTTGACAGAAGCAAACGCGTGAATCATCACGGCGAGGTGTCCTAAAAAGTGTGGTTCCTCAAAAAAACCAGGATCAAATTAAGGATGCTATAAAGCAGTGGTTCTCAACCTTGCTAATGCCGCGACGCTTTAATACAGTTCCTTGTGTTGTGGCGACCCCCAAGCTAAAAATTATTTTCGTTGTTACTTCATAATTGTAGAGTATGTGTTTTCCGATGGTCTTGGGGGACCCCTGAGAAAGGATCGTTCGACCCCCAAGGGTTTCGCGACCCACAGGTTGAGAACCGCTGCTTTAAAGAGTGAAAAACGGACGTTACAGGAAAGAATGGTTGGTTGTTGTTTTTTTATATACCCTCAAAGCCCCGAAGTCAAAGCTGATTTTCTTTTTAAAACTTTAGAATTAAACTATTTCTCCGAAGGCGTATGGAGCACAGAAATATATGCACTCACACAGACACACAAAGAGGAACGTTTTCAGCTTGTTTTAATCTTCAAGATATAAAGAACCCCGAGTGACACCAAAAACTGAAAGTGGAAAGTCTCATACCTCGTTTCATATGTCCGAGCCAATGAAGTCAAAATAAAATTAATTTAGAACACAGATTAACTAACTTTCATATCAGTATACACTATGTCCGGGGGAAAAAGGGGGAACCCTTTAAAATGATGAAAACCAAATGGTAAATAGTTATCAATTTATCTTTTTTTAAATTTCTAAACCTAATTTTAACACAATGTTAAATGTTTTATTAAAGTATACTTTCTGTTCGAAGTGGCCTCTATTAGCTTCAACGCGGGCTTCAAGACGCGCTCTCCACTGACTAATCGTTATCAAAAGGTTTCCCTTTTTTATCCCAGACACATTGTATATTCTCGGTGAAAGAGTAATAAGAAATACTGCCAGCTGTGAAAGGGTAATAAGAAATACTATCAGCGGTGAAAGGGTAATAAGAAATACTATCAGCTGTGAAAGGGTAATAAGAAATACTATCAGCTGTGAAAGAGTAATAAGAAATACTACCAGCTGTGAAAGGGTAATAAGAAATACTATCAGCTGTGAAAGGGTAATAAGAAATACTACCAGCTGTGAAAGGGTAATAAGAAATACTATCAGCGGTGAAAGGGTAATAAGAAATACTATCAGTTGTGAAAGGGTAATAAGAAATACTATCAACGGTGAAAGGGTAATAAGAAATACTATTAGCGGTGAAAGGGTAATAAGAAATACTATCAGCTGTGAAAGGGTAATTAGAAATACTACCAGCTGTGAAAGGGTAATAAGAAATACAATCAGTAGCGCTAGGTTCTTTCTTCTTTATGGCCACATCCAAGACTATCATACAATGAATGATGAATTATACAAGGAGGAGCAACTCATTTCATGAGATTGTCAATCAAATCAAACTGAAGAATGGCGTTACAACGTGCATCAGTCAGTGTAAATTTACATGTGCAGAAAACCCCAAATTCTGTGTATTTTTAAGATTAAGGCTTCTCACGCATTCGTTCAGCTATTTTATTTTTTTTTTCAAGATAAATAATTGTAACACTGTGGGAGTATTGCGAAGTCTCCGACAAAGATACGCCACCGTATCCTCGGTCTCAATTCATCACTGGTCGACTACACGCTAAGGGCGTTTAGGGCGACAGTCCAGCGATGCTCAGACGACCATTGATAAGCTTCGTTAGGGCAATATCGGGTTGGTGGGCAATAAGTACGGGCCGTTCTGTTTTTGGTACGGGCCGTTCTATTTTTCTTACTGCCCAATCTAGTGTTCTTATCCCTGCTTCCTCTTTACACAAATATATAGAGCAATTCTGGAGAGTACGGCACAAATGACATCAACTATATAAGGTTGAAAGGATGTTTTATCTTTATTTCATGTGGCATTCAAATACATTTAAAACTTGCAAATGGGTCATCAGAGTTAACAAGTACATTAAATGTGCTTCGCCTGTGCTATAGCAAGGCAATTAAGTCTTTATGGAAGACTGTGCTTTGCGTACATGTACTATATCAAGGCAATTACGTCTTTATGGAAGACTGGGCTTTGTGTGTACTATAGCAAAGCAATCAAGTATTTATAAAAGACTGGGCTTTGTGTGTACTAGAGCAAGGAAATACGGTCTTTTTGGCAGATTGTGCTTTGCGTACATGAACTATACCAAGACAATCAAGTCTTTATGGAAGACCGCTTTGCGTACATGTAGTGTACCAAGACAATCAAGTCTTTATGGAAGACTGTGCTTTGCGTACAAGTACTATAGCAAGGCAATCAAGTCTTTATGGCACACTCCCCAGACAATATTGACTTGGTTGTTGTATTTTTTTTCTAGTGAAACGGCACTCAAATCCACTTGAGTTTCTTTTTAACATGAAAGCAAGACAGGTGTACGAATACCAAAATCTAGTTATTAACCCTTTCTTACATGTTATCAAAGGGATGGAAAATGTAATATCTGAATCGAAAAAAATATATTGAGACACACCACTGCTACGTGTCGGCTCTAGGTAAAAAAAAAGGCAGCGGCAACAGGGGACGGATGCTGCATTAAGCTCCACGAAGGGCTGTTTTGCACATCAAGCCAATGACCACAGATAACTCTATACAACCCAGGCTCAAAAAAATTAATTAAAAAAACCTAAAAACTACTTCGGGCACCAAAGCCCTCCAAAAAATGTTCATCTCAACCGATGTAACCATGATTGAATACATGTATTAAATTAGTGTCCTTTGAGAATGTAATCTGGTTATTTAAAACTCTTATTGCAAATAATAGGTATTCGTCAAGAAATAAAACAATTCGATGTAATCGCACAAAAAAATAGAGATATTTCCCAGACCTTGAGCGAGCAGCAGAGAAGATAAGAAGGCGCCTTTAGATTTAAAAATATATATATATATATATTACTCATCTCAAAATGAGCAAAGAAAAATGCCATTCTTTCTTACATTATAGTTCTCGCTGCCCCGATATGACAACCGGGCAAACGATAACACATTTATAGAAGAACAAAATGACAGGGGTCGCAGGTGGTCTTCCTTTTCTTATCGCTGTACCCCACAAACTCTTTCATTTTTTGATAGCGGCGGCAGGCTCGCTACATTTTAAGAATCCTTAAATTTGAAGGCCAGATCTAGTATGTAATATATACTTTTTGGCCTCAGTCGCTCGTAACTAAAGACAACTTGATGCAAATCTTTTAACTAACAAATTAGTTGTTTTGTTTTATTTCAAGTCATTTAAAGTAGACCTAGCTCATCAGAAGATCTATCCAGTGAGGGCTTGTAATTAAAAAAAAAAAAACGAATCTTTTTTTTAGCGGTGGTGTAAAATTATAATGTGGGAATGTAAAAGATCTTGACAAACGTCACATGTGGCTTACATCAGACATTGAAATCGCCAGGAAGGTTATCTGGGCCAAGAACAAACCGTCGGATATCTTGATTTTTTTTTTAAAGGCACCCTACAAAGTTGTGTTTTTTTTTTTTTCAACTTTCAACTGTATGTGTTAAAATGATAATGAGAACAACAACAACAAAAGAAAAAGCTGAGAGATGAACGGTTAAAGAAGAGAAACAAAAAAATATGTGAATCTTGTGATCAGCCCGGGGGCAATGTCAGCCCAGACCTGACTCGTCTAAACAGAAGGGTAACCGAAGTGGAAATTAGTTTACCAAGGCGCGTGTTAACACTGTCTCGTGTTTACTGCTACAGGGCCACTGGCTCCCTGGGACTGGATTCTGGAGGGTCGGTTACTGTTACAATAGTTAACTCTTACCGTGGTGTCGTATGACACAAACCTTTATCAAATCTCATTATTTTTGCGTTACATTTTATTTAATGTATTGTCTTTTCACGTACTTTAAAACAATTACAGCTTTGTTTAAATCTGTGTATTTTTTTCGGTTGAAATTACACTTTTAAAAAAAAATAGACGCAACGATTTTCATTCTACATTCATCAACTTCATACTTAAACCATAGAGAAAAGAACATGTTCATTGTACACTTGAACCGAAATTCAAAAGTGAGCGGAAGACCAGGAAAATAATAACTCATGACTCTTTAAAAATGTGATTTATAAGTTGGACCTACAGGCCGGTTGGTACCTGAATCAGTTTTTAAATCCTATTGCGGCAAATTATTACCAAAAGGTTGCAGACCCCTGAACTAGCCTAAAAATTCTGGAAAATTTTGAACGATAACAACATGATGTTATTTAATTATAGCAGCCCACTTGGCAAAATTACATGGCTCTTTTCTTAGTGGCACATAATGACTCGGCGACCTCAGGCGGAAAATTCTATGCAATTATCCCAATTTCAGTTTAGTACATTGCAAAACTTAAACCATTATCGCTCCTGTAATGAGTAGTATTATTTAGGCCAGGCCTGCACAACTCAAAATGTAAGGCACACAAGCCTTTATGAAAAACTTGTGCGGTCCGTAATACTTTATGAAAAACTTCAGCGGGCCGAAAGATAATAGGAAAGGACGAAAGCTATCAAGAAAATAATAATAATAATCAAGAATATTTCTTTACTTTGCGGGCCGCCAAGTGGGTGCTGATGGGCCGCAAGTTGCCCACGAGCCGTATGTTCTGCAGGCCTGATTTAGGCAATATTTTGCTGTTGTTTCTCGCTTTCCTTTTAAAATTGAAAAAAAAAATAAAGCAGTCTATCCCTTTCACAAAGTTTAAACATTTTTTTTAAAACAAAATGGGGGCGGGGGAGAGAGGGCAACTCCACTCATCAATGATTGCCAAGCCAGTAAGCGCAGCCAGAAATGAGAAAAAAAAAGTTTATAAATGTGACCAATATTTTAAGGTACAATCGACATCTGGCTAATGAAGGGGCCAGTTGTATCGATCTTGAAAGCCCGTTTGAGCTTGATACGGACGCTAAATCAGGGGGGGGGCCTGCACTCCCATAAACCCCGTGCTGTTCGACTGCAGCGCCCGCTGGTTGCATTTAAGTGCACCTTCACTCTTCTGGGGGGTTTTGTGAATAATTAAAATCGGTGCAACTTGGGGGGGGGGGGGGCCGAGCTTGTCTCGCACAAATCCAAGACTTTGATGGCGCACTTATCTTTTGTTTACGAATCTCGGAGTTGAAATGGTTTCCGTTTTCGGAAGCTCCACGATCAACGGTGGGCGCGTTGCTGCAAGATTGCGTGGCTCCGGGCCAGCTCCTGGGGCACGAAATGCTGTCTTTTTTTCCATTGACTCCCCGTTGCTATTTTTAATAGCGGAAACAAACAATAGTAGACAGCAGTTGATAGAGCAAACAAAAAATAATGAGAGGACTGCAACGGCCCCAGGAAAAAAAAGGGGGGGGCGGGCATATTTCTGAAACATCCGTATATAACCTACACCACACGTTGACGTGTAACAATTTAAAGGGATTTTTTTTAAACGTTCAAAGTGAAAACAAGATTCCGATTCGAATAAATTGTAATGATTTCTACTGCAGGCAAGGGACCTAATATCGATGTTCACGTCCGGAAATTGACTTCAAAATTGCATTTGATTTATTTAGTAGAAACCCCGAGCAGGGGATTTGGTAATAATTTATATCAATAATGATACTGTATGGTGTGTATGACAAGAAGAAATGTGAAGGGTCCACTTTTCTGACATAACTTTGACATAGACAGTTGTACTACTAGAATGATATCGGATAACACATGAAGGACTGCGTTCGAGCTGTGTGAAGGAAATAGAAGAACAATGTTTGTGGAAGCTTGAAATTGAAAGACAGGACAATAAAAGAAGAACGTGTCGGCTAAGAGCCTTCCTCGGCGGACAAGACAAATGAAGAAATAAAAAGGAATAGAAAGTGTTTTTTTTAAATGGTTTTTTTATTAAGTGTTCGCCATATTCATGTTAAATGGGAGTTCGCCAACAGCATTCCTTTAGCACACAAATAAAAGACTAATGTAACCCCGTGGACAACTACGCTAAGATAGGATGGCGGTTGTAGCAACTATATTTATAGAGAAAGCATGGGCTAAATATTCCATTACACTTTTGATCTCACAGGCCGCTCGGTTGACTGGATTCGATCAAATTAAATATACCCATATTGAAAGCAACAGACAAAAACTTATTACAGCATTCAGTTTCTCTGAGCTTAATTTGTGTGGGACCGGTGTTTTCCAAAGTGTCGTCCGCATACCGGCACCGGTCCCTAGGCCTTACTTTGCTGGTCCGTACAACATGAACATACATGGCCAGATAAAAATAATAACTAAATCTGTCACCGGTCATCTGGCACTGGTCATTATTGCATATTTCGAAACGTATCAATCCGTCTGACAAACGTAATGTTTGGGAAACACTGTCTATAAAAAATATAAAAAAATATTGCTTTAAAAAAAATTATAATAAGGAAACATTCCCGATTTAATGCAAACGCCCTTTACGATTCCAGCAGTGCGTATTTGTATCATATACTGCGCCACTCTATATGCTAATGCTGGCAATAGAAAAGCACAAATCGTTGCATAAAAATAAAAATGTCTCATTAAAAATCATAGGACGCTGATAAATAAATCATGCGCATTTATGTCCTCGTCATTCACAGGGAGAACAAAAAACAAACACAGAAGTATTTGGCTCCCCGAAATAAAAATGCCATCTCATTATCAGAGTTATTGGTATAGATCGAGAGATCCCTCGGGGGGGAAAGGATAGCGCTTCTTCATCTAGTCACTATAGTGCTCAAATATATGACTGCCCCGAAGAGAAAAAAAACTTCAAATTAGGCCCGAGAAATGAATGTACTTCTATCCGGTAAGAAAAAAAATGAAGACTATAATATAGGTGTATACAAAACCTCAGGCCCTAACAGGAAAACCGGGTTTAATGCAACAGAACTGATATATCTAAGGAACATGAGCTGGCTGTCTATCAAACGTCATGTTGTCAATAATAATAATAATAAAACGGACGGAGAAATCGTGCTGGTGATGAAGTGAATAAATCAGCTCATCGCAACTCTATATCTTAACCCCGCAAAGCAATGAATTGCGGTGAGACAGCTAAGGTCCGTTCCAATCTTTCTGTGCTCCCTAAACACAATCAGCGAGATGGCGTCGCTACGCGGACCTTTCAAGAAGAAACGTTTCAATAACCACTTAATGGTAATGGATGGGCGGCTGGAGCGGCTGAACGATTCCTATGTCTATGTTGAGCCGCACGTCTTTTGTACCCGTCGTGCAGACTTAATCGTCCCGCCAAAATCAATATTTAATCACAAATAAAAAGTATCTCGGTATGTTCTTGTTGCGCTGTGTTCAACGTGCGCGCTTAATAAAATTCCAAATAATTGCGATTCTTATAAAGTGTCTTACTAGAATGCATGTCTTTGTCAAACAACTTTAGTAGATGGGAAGATTCGCGCATCGCCGCATCACTTTTTGGCTTTAATTGGGATTCTTACAAAGTGCTTTAATAGAATGCATGTTTTGTCAAGCAACTTTAGTAGAAGGGAAGATTCGCGCACTGCCGCCGCCACTTTTTGGCTTTAATTGAGATTCTTACAAAGTGCTTTAATAGAATGCATGTTTTGTCAAGCAACTTTAGTAGAAGGGAAGATTCGCGCATTGCCGCCGCCACTGGTTTAACGATTCATTTCTATATCTAAATAATTTACGTGAAAAATATATTGTTTGTTTTTTTATATTTTATTTTTAGCAATGAAGTTTCCCAGACGAACCAAAAATAACAACTAACGTTAACATTGTCCCAGTCGTTCTAATTATAGTAATACATCTCAACCTTTTTGAATCTCAACATTCATCCAACGGACTTGTTCGTAACCCGGGATCAGATTATAGAACTCGTCCAATCGCAAGAAACATCAATTTTTGATGAAATCATCCTTCACTTAATCAGGCGATGTTTGACTTCGGTATAAATAATTCAAACCCCTTTTTTTTCCTAAACCATCGTGCAAGTTGAAGTGAGCGATGATAGTTACAAATGTCAAAACTCAACTATCGCCACGCAGATCTGAAGCGACTATAAAGTAACAACAACAACAACAACAAAATGAGAAACGAAACCAAAAAAAAGTCACCGACCAGAGGAGTAACGGCCGGCTGTCACGTGGAAACATCATCGGCTAGTCCCTTGGCGTTCCAATTTGAAATACCATTCACAGTTCACCAGAAGAATGGATATAAGTATTAATGAAATTTCCATGGTGGACAACATATCCGACAGCACTGAAAAATCAAACCTCTTTTCACCGCAAGGAAGATGTACGTACCCTTTATAGGCCAGAGACTCGAATCTCATTTAGGATTACTATCCATTGGTCTATACGGGAACCTGAAGACGATTATAACTGTATGGACATACTATAATGAATTCCCCAAAATTCTAACTGTGTGATGTGCCGACATTATTCGGGGCAACGAGTTATGGAGTTAAAATTTAGTGAGACTAGTTATTTTTTCTTTTCTTTTTCTTTCAAAAGGTGGGAGGGATTTGCATAATAATCTTCACACAAGAAGATAGAAATTAGAAACTATTTTAAATGAGCAGTATACTTTACGAATTCCATCAGACCTCATATTTAGTTTAATGGATACAAACTTGCTTTTTACAAATCAGAATGTCTCAATACAATAAGTTGTAGCCATTTTGTTTACCCCCCCCCCACCCCCACCCCCACTTTTCGGGGGTCACCTTCCCCACACCCCCTAATCCCATGTTTAAAACCATCAAAGTTGTAGATATAATGGTTAAACGTTCGTCCTTATCCAGCCCTCAGAGTAATCCTAGTATAATCCTAATGTAATCCTAGAGTAATCCTGGTGTTATCCTAATGTTATCCTAATATAATCCTAATGAAGTCCTAATATAATCCTAGTGTAATCCTTGTAATCCTAGTGTAAACCAAATGTAATACTAATGTAATGCTAACGGGTTAATATCTGGGTTTAAGGTTACCTAACGAGCTGCGCTATTTATTATTATTATTAGGTGGTTTTATATAGCGCAGTACCCCAGCCTAGGGCTAGGCTCACTGCGCTTCACATAAAAATTAGCCATTACAGAAACGTATACATTTAAAAACAACAATTGGCGAAAAGCTTAACCTCACCACCCAGGTACTATCCACCCGATAGCCAGCCCTGGACAGTATCCATTCCTTGTGCCCAGCGGCACTACAAGCAAACACGAAATATTGTTTGACAGGCAGGCAAGATAGACAACAACAATAACAAACTGGAGATTTGAAGGCAATATAAATATAAGAACGGAGAAGATGTTGAGTGTTGGCATCCTGTTGCGAAAATAAGATAGAGCTGATAATCATTGGGTGCATAGAACCCAGTACAGTAATAGAAACAAGTAATAGCATAGATAACCGGGTCTTTTTCCTGGGCAACTTATTTTATGTTATTTTTAAATGAGCGTTGTTTTTTTATTTAAATTTATTAAATCTAAATCAATTAGTGATTACTTGTGTAAATTAAATTCTCAAAAAGGCAATGGAGGAAAAAAAAATTAGATATACTTTTAGTGATTTTAGGAGTTGTATTAAATTCCCATTTTCTTAGAAGCAAATGTTGTGAATGTATCTTTGTGTTATTTTGACTATTATTCGTTCGTCCGTCGAAATCGATCAAGACAGTTTGTATCATCCGATACGTGCTGATTTTTAAATTATGATCATAGAAATAGAATTAAGGAGATTGCACAACGACTTAATACAGGTCACCGAGGTCTAGCCCTGAAGCAGTGGAGCACCATCACGTCAAATAGATAGACTAATAGTCTGAGACCTGTGTTCATATTTAATGTCGGGTCTATAAAATGTCGAAGGTAGATCTTAAAAGTTTATGGAAGTGAAGAGTTCATGTCATGCAGGAACCATTTTATGTTTGATAGGATATAATCAAGAGACCAATCTTAACCTAATGACGGGTTTGGGCAGACGGGATCCTACCCTGGCACCTAGTGATAGAGCAGTTTCAAGAAAATATTGATCCCCTGGCAGTCCAGACATTAACCACAAGATTGTCCCAGTTCCTGTTGTTATCGTAATTTCCAGCCGCTCGGAGGGCCAACCCTGATGGTAGCTTTATCCGGTTCGCCTTTCCGGTTGGACATCAACGCTAAATCGTTTCTGTGCTAGCCATTGTGATCTGGATACCGTATGACATTAATGGTTGCGAGTGCGGACGTGCTACAGGCAAAGCGATATGAAAACAGCGATAATAATGCGGATTCAAACTCATTGTCAGGTATTTCTTTCTGTCATTATGTTACGTTAGGAATTGCTTTTGGGGATGAACCCTGTAAATGTCAATGAAATGAGAGATGGCATAATTCATAAATGTGTGTTCTGTGATTTGAAACAGGACAATAAATTTGAACACAGGAAACATAACTGGATTATTTTTTTTCTTCAATAAATTTTTCGAAACAGTTTTACCTTAATTCCGGCATAAATGGCATACTTTTATTTTCTTCTTTACGCATTTATAATTATTTCATCTCTAAATCTATCAGTGTTAATACATAATGTAAAACCCGTAACCCTTAAAGAATTACTCACAAGTAATTAGCGCTAAAGTTAAGCACAAGACACATTTTAGAGCTAAAACGGAAAAATTTATGAAAGTTGGCAGACAGTAGTGACAACTTATGCATCATATTTCCTCTTAATGTCGGCTTTTTTTTAATCCATCCGGTCTTTAATGCAAAATGTAGGCTACGAGGCGGGCGTGGATAATGGATGTTTACGTGGGAGATGTAACTCAAATAACAGCTTCGTGCACAACTTAACAGCTTTGCATTACGAGATCGTCAACTACTAAGTGGCACCCGAGTTTGGCCGGTAAAGTATAAAGCCTGGCTGGTGGTAGTTATATCACACTTGGCAGACATCGACAGAAGAGAACGTTAGGAAGTTTATATTACAGTGGAATGTCAAACTGTATCCCCGGAGTCCAAAAGCCTAGGGACTCTAGGGAGGAAGGAAAGACTTTTTTTCGGAAAACAATCAAACTAGACTGGATGACAACGTTAGAGATTAGCTGTTGCCACTGCCACAATGCCCCGGAGACGATGCGCAACTTACATAGCGTGAGTTCCGAGTTGGATCTTGTGGAGGCGGGAGGTAGATAAAGGTAGGGGAGCGGTTCTACGGTGTTTGTGGTTGGTTCGTCCTTTGCATGAGAAGATGATAAATGCTATCTTCAACAACGGCGAGTACGCAGATGGTTTGCCTGTCCTCTGTGTGCCTGGAAGGCTTTCCCGCACGTAGGACACACGTTGTTTTTGGATCCTAGTCGGATTTGAGTCGATTCTACGTTTCCATGCTGTGCGCTTTCTTAGGGCGTGAGTGGTGCGTTTATTCTCTGAGGATTGTAGGAAAATTTTATCCCAACAGATGAAGATGGCCCCCCTCCCCGCTAATGCCCAAATGTTAGCCAATGTAACGACCGGCATCTGGGTCATAAAGAGCTTCTAACTCCCCGTCTCATCATCCAACCCCTGCCCGCTCTTACTTCCTGATCTCAGGTTCTTAGTTACAGCGCGTCCTTAAAGACTGAGATGGGATCACAGTGACCATGCCATCGATGAACACAAGAGCACACCGCCACATAATAAAGATCAAGAAGACATTAGCCATTATTAGCCCTCCCGACGACAAAGCTCGTGAAATATAACACGTATCTAATAAAACAGAAAAGCGGGGCTTGGGAGAACTGTAACATTTGCTCAACGCAGACAACATTCTGTGGGGAAACTATGGAAGCTGAGCACCATTTTTCTTCTCAAGCCGTCTCTTTTATGATGAGATCGTCTCGAATGTGTTTTATCTCGTCATTCCACGTCTCCATTTGGAAAAAAAACAATGCAAGAACTTTGGCGTCTAAAATTTATCTGGTGTACATTAAATAGTATTTAACTCATCGACTTTTAAACGCTCTTCGATATGCGATCAGCTCTAAAAATCTCTCCAATCAATAACGAATAATAAAGGATTGCGTGGTAGCTTATGAACATGTCAAGGTTAATTTCTTCTTAGCTTATAGTCGCATTAAAATGATCTATAAAAATATTTTTTACTCTTCCACAATAGCGAGGAAAAAAATTTATATTGAGATGATATGCCTCGTTTGCTTTACAATGAATCCTATAAAGCAGTGATCTGATGGTGGTGAATGCATTCATGGATTCAACGTATGGCTAAGTGCATCGATTAACATCACAAATAACAATTCTATAGGTATGTATGTATGTATGTATGTATGTATGTATGTATGTATGTATGTATGGTTGTAACGATGTGTACAATAAGCCCGAAAAATAAAATTCACAGACGTAAGCACTAATGGACTACGATTAGTCGATTGTTTTGTCACGTGATACGTGTAAAAACAAGTAATACTTCCGGTAGGCTGTCTGCAACACACTAGTCGCTCACAAATTTTTCTTCAAACAACTTTCTTCCTTTAATCATAACTGAATTATAATTATTGTCACATTTAATGAATGTCATTTAAAGAAACGCGTGTATTCAAGAATATTTTGAAAAGTAAAATTTTAATAAACACTGGGGAAGCGCTAATGGAGACAAACATTTTGCTTTAGAATTAATGATAATGGCAATGGCTGATCAGCTGTTTATCTGTTGTTATGTGTTGTTATGTGTAGCAGAAAGCCTACTAATGGCTGGTACGTATCACGTGACAAAACAAGGAAGTGACTAATCGTAGTCCATTGGAAGTCTCATAAAATGCGTTACTTGAATGCATATTTTGAAAAGTAACTTTAGTAGATGGGAAGTTCACTCATCGTCGCCACCATTGTTTGGCGGGTTGTTTCTAGTTGCTTCGTATGCGACAATTTGACGCGTTCAACACCAAACGCATAATTCTCTATATAACAACGTCACTGCCGCAACCAGATGGCGCTGATTTCACTAAATAAAATTCCCGATAACTGCTATAAGTGAGATTCTTATGCTCAGTTCAAAATCGTGCGTTCAAAAAGAAATGTGAAAAAAAAATTTGGCGAAAATTTGATTGTGTGACCAAATGCGTTTGGTACGAAATACTTTTTTGTTCTTTTTTTTTTACGGAAATATTTGGTGTAATAAATCTCCGGTGTAAAAGGGGGCGTGACATTAGAATGTTAATATAGTTCAAGGGCGGTGGCGCACCAGGAAGGAGGGGGGTATTCATTAGTAATCTTATAAAGTGCGTTTCTAGAATGCAAGTTTTTTCAAGATATTTTAGTAGATGGGAAGTAGACTCAACTAACAACATTTAGGAAACCACTGGTCTGTTCCAGACACATCTCTATGTAAATAAACGTGACACTCAACTAACAACAACTAGGAAACCACTGGTCTGTTCCAGACACATCTCTATGTAAATAAACGTGATCCTCAATTAACAACATTTAGGAAACCACGGGTCTGTTCCAGACACAACTCTATGTAAATAAACGTGAGCCTCAACTAACAACATTTAGGAAACCACTGGTCTGTTCTAGACACATCTCTATGTCAATAAACGTGATCCTCAATTAACAACATTTAGGAAACCACTGGTCTGTTCCAGACACAACTCTATGTAAATAAACGTAAGCCTCACCTAACAACATTTAGGAAACCACTGGTCTGTTCCAGACACATCTCTATGTAAATAAACGTGAGCCTCAACTAACAACATTTAGGAAACCACTGGTATGTTCCAGACACATCTCTGTGTAAATAAACGTAATCCTCAATTAACAACATTTAGGAAACCACTGGTCTGTTCCAGACACACCTCTGTGTAAATAAACGTTAGACTCAATTAACAACATTTAGGAAAACCCTGGCTTTTGCAGACAAAACTCAATGTGTATAAAACAGTTCGCTGTGCTGATTAACTGCACTGAAATATCTCACTGGGAAATGGCCTCAGCGGGCCGCCCTGCCTGGTGCTCCCCCACACAAGCTGAGCGCCAGGTTTTTCCGACGCCGGAACGCGCGTTGGGGCACGCCAGGGACAACCCTCACCCCCCCGGGCGTGGACCGCCCTCACCAGCAACCGCTCGATCGGGTTTGCTGATGGAGGCCCTCCCTGCTCGGGGACGTCCGGGTCGGCCGAAAACGTTGCGTTTAAAGCGTTCGCAGCCCACTCTCCCAGGGGTCGGGACGGTACATTAACGTTCTAATATCTCCCCCACCCGTCCCGGGGAAGTAACAGACGCCATCTAGGACGGATTCTACAGTGGGTTTCCATCTCGCAATTAATTTGCGAAATAGCTGGGACGAAACGGTTGCCTAGGAGCAGCTTTCTCAGGGCTGCGAATCTAGAATCATCGGCCAGAGGCTACAACCACAGCTTCTCGCCTCATATCCCTTAACGGCAACTTGTAATCATGATCCCTACCCTGTCTCTGCCTTTTCTTCCATCTGTGAAGTATCACAGCTGGCAGCCCTGTATGAGCTGTTTATTTCCGGCAGGTACCATGCATGTCCTTGTCTGCCACAGCGGGGCACGCAATGGTAGTCTTGTCTCCCGGGTTAACGTTGAGAGGCCCGGTGGCCAACGCTTCCAAATCGGCACGCCACCTCAGACTTGTCGACCGGAACCCCGGATTAACTGCACTAAACCTACCAGTACTGATTAGTCATGTGTTTACAGGTGAGGAGCCCTCCGTGTAAACCACCGCTCAACATAATAGTGCGTGGCTTCTTGTGTTTACAAGTGAGGAGCCCCGGGTAAACCACCACTCAGCACAATAGAGAATGGCTTCATATCTGTTTATTGGGGACAAAACGTTACAAAGCTAAAATCAGCAGAGGTTGATGCTTACAAATATAATTTTAGAAATTAATTATGTATTTTTATATTTAACTAATCTTGCGTGTTGTAAAATGAAAGCTCAGTGCCTCCATTGCTAGATTTTTTTTACTTTTTGAAGTAGGTAATGAAATGTATTAATAATGCTTTCACCACTCCGATGTCTTCTCTTGTGTAATAGAGTTGTCTAAGCCAGAGTTTCTCAAACTTCATGTTTGGTGGATAGATTGATAAGTTTCCCACTCCATCAGGATTGTTAAATATTTGTATCCTTATATTTCACCGTAAATGAGTCATAAAATACTTTTCATCTGCGATAATTTAATGCTAGAGGACTCTATTAACTATTACCATTTAATGTAACAGAACTCTATGTAATATTACCATTTATTGCGAGAGGACTTGCCATTGAATGCAAGCCACCATAACTTGTTCTTTACAGTTGTTTAACTTTACTTTACTGCCATTCAGTTTCTTGTCTTTTGTTGCGTGGACCGGCAACAGAAGACTCGCTGTCCGATGCCACAACTTTAAGAAACACTGGTTTAAACTACGCCTACTTGTAATCGGGCCTCACAGGACACATATAATGTAATTCCATCCATAACCACATAAAACCAGAGAAAACACCAATGTGCCCCCTCTGCAAACATCTAAATTAGAAGGTAACACATCTATTCCACTGCCCCCCGCACTTCAAGACTTACGTCAGAACCAGCTACCAAAAATACCATACTGCAACAACAACCTACTTATATACCAGAACAGAGCAGCTGCGGAGAGTGTGTAAATTCTTCCCCAGGGCCTCAGGCCGAAAAATACATGCCTCAATGGCTACTGGATCTGAATGAAGATGATTCTACTAGACCATCATATTATTGTTTTACATTTTGATACAAATTAATTGCAGTTATCCATGAAGCCCCCCCCCCCCCTCCCCCCCAAATCTATACAGAAAAAGCAAACAAAAAGGCCGACTATAAAAGGCTTAAGTGTGAGAGAATGAGGTCACCGAAAGATATTAAACTATTTAGAGGAAATACTATTTTGTTAAAAATTCTCCCTTCAGTAGCCTCAAGACTATGAGACTGCAGACAGTGATGAACTTGATTTAAAACAGATTACATACGACTGGTTTAGCCAGAAGCACCTTCCTCCATGACACACCAACAGAACATCCAGTAAATAAACAAACAGGCGACAGCCCCCCCCTCCCCCCCCCCCAGGTGATAAGGTTCTGGATACTGGATGGCCCATAGATGTCTACCCAAGTCATTAACACAGCACATTCCTTGGACTCAATTGTCCAATAGATTATGCTGACTGGCAGGAATCAATAGCTATAGCTGCCATTCGGGTCAATGATAATGACCGGGCCAGGCAAGGACAGGTAAAAGAATGGCAGTTGTATACATAATAAGAAGAAGCAGACGTGTAAAAAATATCCTTCCTCCAAGGCCAGGATGGTAATAAAAAAACTATAAATAAGACAAAACTAAAGATTAATGTAACACAGACTTAAAGAGGTGTTAACTTATCCAGAGGGAAAAAACAAACACTTTATGACAGATAAATCGGCAAAGAAACATTAACTTATGGGTAAGAAATTTTTTTTTTAAAAAGATATATAACGGTTTTGTTTTGTTTAAATAGGTATGCAAAAAAATTAGTCAGTACATTTTGAGATTTCAGATGCGATGTTCATGAAAAGTTCACATCAGCTTATATTAAAGTAAAATGTGCGCATTGCTCCAATGTTAGAAAATCATAAGAAATTAATACATTTAATATAAATTTTTTATACATAATTTTTTTAACTACGGGTATAAATTAATGCCTCATCTAAGAGTTGTTTTTTTCTATATATTTATCTCATTTTTTTTTCTCCAATTGTGGAGAAGAGGAGTTCATTGGTAATTGTTGCGACTGAATATTGTGTGTCATTACGAGCTGTGTGTGTGTGAGAGATTAATTAGTTAATGAATGCTCTTCCCACGCTTGACTTGGTGCATTATTTTTGTTGTTCCTTGTGATGTATTGTCTAGTCTGTATTGTGACGTACGTTTTATTTGTCTGGAGTCTTGAAGGGAGTTTTGTGGATGTAGGATGTGTTTTATTTCTGTCTGATAGCGAGCTGCGCTATATGCATGTGTTTATGGAAATTAAAGCCTGTGTATATAATTATGTATTAAAGTTACATTTATTGTGATAACGGACTTGAATTCATTCAATGCTAGTATGGTGCATTACAACGTGTGAAAGAACTTGACGAATTAACTAATCGAGTAGATCAGAGGAGTTGACAACAATTAGAACTAATTAGTTTAAGCGGCCAGAGAGAGAGAGAAAATGGGACCACAAAAACAGCTTATCATAGATTCTTTCCTACCTGGCATTTGGGTTTAAGCTCGGCAGAGCCGGACACTGGTCACCTAACAGCACTGATGTGCAGGCAGCCATTGACTCTGCTATCGACCTCAGGTTGTAGCCACCCTGGGGAAACAATCGGCAGCAGTGGAGCAGTATTGCCTAATACTTAACGCTTCAACATACATAATTCTCTATGCAACAATGTCCATCACTAACGCTAAGGTTCATCAGCAAGAAAAATAAAATTCCCTGGTAACTGCACTAAATGAGAATCTCAAAAGCGCAGCAAATGCAGTTGCTTCATAATATTTTTTCATTTGTTTTACTGAAATATTTGGTGTAATAAATCAGCCTTGTACAAGGGGGTGGGACATTAGAATATTAATATAGTTTAGGGGCGGCGGGGATTCTTATAAAGAGCATTAATTGAATACATGTTTTGTCAAATAACTATGTAGCTTTAGCAGATGGTAATTTCACGCATTGCAACCACCATTGTTTGGGACATAGCTAGTGTAAGCATGTATCATTGAAACCATTAATAAGAATTCAAAATAATTCCTGTCTTAATTAATTAACAGGCTGTTGAGTTATTATAATAAAAAGATACATCAATTATTTGATGTTTTCAAAAATTGTTCTAGATCAGTGATGCCCTACTTTACCTCGTGGAAAAAAAACAGGGTATTACGACCTCTGGACCTCAAACCCAAAGCTTTACATACCCTGTTTAGAGACACGAGAGACATTCAAAAAGAAGGATAAAAATATTTTATTTTTAAAAAGTATAACCTAAATGAATAATTTAATGTACCCCACCTCCAGTGCCAGAATAACCTTCCCATTGGCAAGTCCCATCAGCATGTGGGTCATGTGAGCATAGCCTGCTGGGGTTACAGAGTAGCCTCCCTTGAAAGGAAACAAAATAAAAATATTATTTTAAAAAATCATACATTTAATTTGAAATTTTAAGGAATCGTGATGGCCAATCATGCAAACTTGTTTGAGTGAGCCAATATAATGACATTATGTACTCACATAAATTTAGCATTTGAGTTATAGGGGAGGGGGGATTTGAAGATAGAATTGTATTCAAAGTGCAAGGAAAATGCTCACTTTTCAAATCAGTATCACTAAACAACAAAGTTTACACTAACCAGTGGATCTCCAATTGCAGAATCAAACCCAGCACTGATGATAACCAGCTCTGGTGCATACTGTAAGAAAAAAGCACAATAGAAACTAGTTTACATTCCATATTGTAACACAAGCACCGGTCAGTCTGCCATAATCTAAACATGAGATTAGACTGGTGTAACTAGAAAATCAATAAAATTCCTTTTAAAAAATTATTGTATAAGATAAGATAAGATTTTTTTTTTATTGATTCAAACAAATGGAAATGTTTGTTGATTGCATTGCACATATTCAGCATATAAATAAAACAATATGAACACGAGACATCCACATTAAATTATTTCACTAGTGAAAGAAACAGCCATTCAGTGAATTCTCTTAGCCATACCAGGGACTTATTAGCTCTCATTAAGATTTTAAAAATGTTAAGCTGTATATTCTAACAGAAAAAAAAATCCAAAGAAAGGGTAAAAAGCGGAAATGTCTCTGTTAGCAAAAAAAGGAGAACTGTAAGGACAGACATACAAAGATTTGAAGAAAAGAAAAATTAATAGTGTGAAATACTTTATGCTTTTACAATGTCACAAAGAATGCTGGAAAAATTTAAAAATGTAAATATTGATAAAAGCATTGGGGCAACAATGACCAAAAAAGAGTGTATCTAACTAAGAAACAGTTTGCTGAACAGCTAAGCATGAAATGGCTATAGTAGCAGAATGAATATTTTTATGCCCTAAGACAGCTGTTCTCAATCTGTGGGTCACGACCCCTTTGGGGGTCAAAGGACCCTTTAACAGGGGTCCCCAAAGACCATCGGAAAACACATAAACTCTACAGTTATGTAGTAGCGACGAAAATAATTTTGTGGTTGGGGGGTCGCCACAAAATGAGGAACTGTATTAAAAGGGTCGCGACATTAGAAAGGTTGAGAACCACTGCCCTAAGAGCATCAGGGCTTTTTAATTTTTATTTCATTACGCTTACGCAGCCGCTGAGTAGCCCCGTGTGCCTGATGAGACACTGACAGGGTTGCCAACATTCTGTTACACAAGACTGGCATTGGCCTCTCACCTGGTATGCTATTGGCATGATGATCTGTGTGAATGCAAGTATGTACTCTGCGTCTCCCATCCTCGACTGGGGACAAGTGAATAAGAATAAGTGAACCTGAGATAAAGTCTGAGCAAACAGTGTCATTCATCATACAAGGGTGTTGATGTGTGGCCATGCAAGTAACAGACAAGAGACAGACATAAGAAGAAAATCATCTTAGTACCCTTACATTTTATTTCCACTAAATCTTTGGCTATGCATGCCCAAGATTATATTACTTTCAATTTTAGTTAACTTAATATGTTTGCTTTGTGCTTTCATATGTACTACCTAAAATTAACTTTCTTCCTTTCAATTGTTTCCCTTTTCATAATATTCCCATTCAATACATTAAAAATCAAATGAATAATTCTAGAACATATTTTTTTAATTTTAAATGCTGCTATGGTTACACTGAGCCAAATAACATGATACTTTAAAAAAAAATTGAGTCATCCAATAATCCTATAAATAATACAATTGACTAAGAGGAAACTTAGTTAGACGGCTATGCATTTATATATTGACTAAAGACTTACTCCGCACCAGGGAATGTTCACATTGTAACCTTCACCTGGTCCTTGACCGACGTAATTGATCCCGGCATCTTGTCGGCCAGGGAAAAAGTGCCCATTGTCAAAACGGTGTAGGGAAATGTAAAGGACACTGAGGACATAATCAAATATTTAAATTGAAACTTTTGAATACATTACCAGGCTATATCTATGATATTGTAGGGGCATATTAAAGATTTTCTAGTATTCAAGTAAGAGGTTAAAATAAACAATGAATTTCAAAGAAAGATTTTTTTATCCCTTATGTATGATAAAATACAAGATTTAAGGTTTTAAATATTTATTTCTCATAAAGAAAATATATAATGATGGCCTGTGAAATGGGAAATTCATTTCATTTTGTATCTGATTGTCCCATCTGCTTGTTATTAAAGTTATATTCCAATAAAAGGTTTTTTTCTATCATGTCACCATCACCCTCATTCTGCAACAGCACAAAAAACAGCAAACAGTTTGGTGGACATGGTGACCACACTAAGATGATGTTTGAAAAGACTCAAGTTAAAACTACTAACAAATGAACTATATCATCATGCTTTCACCTAATCAGGCTGAGTGAAGAGAGATAAGCTCTATTACCTGGGGTCTCTGTAGAACTGATGCTGTGTGGCATTGCCATGGTGGACATCCCAATCAACTATAAGTATTCTGGATTTAAAAACAAAGAAACATTTGAAACCATTGAAATTGTAAATGGCCAATATGTGACCTACATGTCTTTTCATTTCCTTATCTTCAGAGCAGCTCAAAATTTTTTAGTCCTTAACTATAGGTTTGTGTTTGTAGGTATTAGGCTCTATAATGTTTGTTTTTTTAATGATACATACCATGATAAGTTTGTTTTAACATGCGATGCTAGAGCGTGTTTATTAAATGCAGGACACCGTGATAACTTTGTTGAATGAGGGCTGCTATTTTACTATGAAACTATTTTGCGTGGGCTGACACAGCAAACAAAAAGCCCAAAAATGTCCTTCTACACTGACCTTTTAAGTTTGAAGTTCTTCTGGGCAAATTTAGCAGCTACAGCCACATTGTTGAAGAAACAGAATCCCATGGCCTTGTTGCACTCAGCATGGTGGCCTGGAGGTCTGTGTATGCAAGGCAGAGTGTAGATGACAGATTACTATTGCACTCAATTAGTTCCTAAACTAAGTATCATGCTGTTTGTTAGAACAAAGAGGTAAATTTAAAAAGTCTCTCTTGGATTTTAAGTGAATGTAACATAGCTTCTATCTGGGAATGTTTGACTCATGCAATACCCATTAGCTACATTTATATTTACATTCACTCGAGGATCGGTCTCACTAGCCACACAAAGAGCTGCAACCAGAGAAGATAAATCTATCGTCTCTTGTAGACGGAAAGATGCCATACATACATACATTTATATTATTTGCCTCATACTTTGGCTGTATTAATATAATCCTCTGCTACTATTTTAATTTCTGACAATTGTTTTATTATTATTAGTGGTCTTATATAGCGCAGTACCCTAGCCCTAGGAGCAGTTCTAATGATTTATTATTATTAGTGGTCTTATATAGCGCAGTACCCTAGCCCTAGGAGCAGTTCTAATGATTTATTATTATTAGTGGTCTTATATAGCGCAGTACCCTAGCCCTAGGAGCAGTTCTAATGATTTATTATTATTAGTGGTCTTATATAGCGCAGTACCCTTGCCCTAGGAGCAGTTCTAATGATTTCGTTCAAGCCATTCTTCTACTCTGAATTAAGGGAAACAGCAATGGAGTTTTTTTCCTTCCCCAGATCACTTTTGCCAGATACCAGTGCTACTGCAATGATGCCACTTTAACTGTTGCCCCAAAGACTTACAGTTGTATACAAGGTTTCTTTAAAAAACAACTATTCAGCATAATGAGCAAACAAAATTGAATGTGATCAAAGTCTGTGAGGGAATTTACCTGACAATAGCAATTCCACTTTGTGCCTGTAGAAATAGAAACATTGACACATTGTAGTATATACACTAGAAACATAATAAAAACCATTGTCTTATCGACACTAGGACACTAAAACAGCTGTCTTAGCAACCTTTAAGATAACACCTGTCTTAATAACACTTACTCATTAACACCTGTCTTATGGCACTAAACACTATAACAGCTGTCTTAGCAACACTGAACACTGTAACGGCTGTCTTAACAACACTAAGCTTAATAGCACATGTCTTATGGCACTAAACACTATAACAGCTGTCTTAGCAACAATGAACACTGTAACGGCTGTCTTAACAACACTAAGCTTAATAGCACCTGTCTTAACAACACTAAGCTTAATAGCACCTGTCTTAACACTAAAATTTATAAAAGCACCTGTTCTAAACTGCTCTTTTGAAGCCCAAAAGACAAGTCATTAAAATAAAAGAGTATGGGAGCTGCATTCACATATAAACAAAAAAAGTCTCACCACACAGCATAGAAAGCATGCACCATTCTACATACACAGGTTTAATTATGAGCAACCAGACTAATGAACAGTCTGATCAGTACTAAACCCCTTTTTTCAAATACACCTGGCCGATGAACACTTAACTTTATCAAGGCACCTGGCTGGCAAAATATCGGCCCCATTCAATGCCCTGTAACCTGTTGTGACATAAACTGTGTCCTTACCTGTCCAGTTAAAACAGCCTCAACAACATTAAGGACACTCCCTGCAGCCAGCAGTGCAGAGTAGAAAGATTTCTGTTGGTAGAAGAATTATGTCACTCAAATTTAATCAATTATACCAGTACAAAAATTGCATAGTTGTACTATATAAAACTGCACATGCCCAGATGGCCACTGGAACTGAATGATGATGATGATATCACAATTTTAATTTTACTTTTCATCTAATGTCCCCAAAATCTAGATGCGGTAGAACATCAATTATCCCAAATATTTTTGGGATAACCGAACACTCCCACGGAAAGGTTGAGTTCAAAAAGTTATAGTATACAATATTCTCCCCTTTATAAATGTATAGTGCTTCTCTTGTACAGTGTAATATGATCATCAATCATCAAATGGAATACAGGGTTTGGCTGCTTAATGGGAAAAAAAAGGGGGACTGAAGTTTTTTCTGCAAAAAATATATATTTTCCAAAAATAGACGACTGACACCTGGAATAAATTTCGAAAGTCACTTTTCCTATGCAGGCCAGAATTCTCTTATTAATAAGTTTATAGACCACACTTGCCCAGTCTGTTTATAGCTGATACAATACCCACTTAGATTTTACCTGGATAGTGTGAGCCGGACTGGAATAGTTCTTCATTGTTTGTTATATGCCAAATATTCCAAGCATATTTAAAAAATAATTTTAAAATGACAAGGGCACTTTGGATATAGTCAGCACTCAGAAAATCAACTATGCACTGTAATATCATTTCAACTATTTTGCCGCAAGCAACATGGAGATAAATACTGAAATCAGCATGAAAATAAAACAATTTTCCCACAAATAAAGTTTTCTCTTCTTAACCCCTTCATTACCGCTGAGTTGTGACATCGATTTTTTGCTGACTCAGCAATAAAAAACTTTGGTAACAAAAAAAATATTTAAAAATGTAAAAAAAATTCCGGTAATTTCATTCTCTATCCAATTTGCTGTTTAACTTCTCTATAGATTAATGAATAAAGAAATATAATAGCATTAAAATATGACGTCGATGTCCTTGGTATTTCAGAAAACTTCTTTGCCTTTTTGTTATGTCGCCTATGTGACGTCCTTGGTAATTGAAAGTGGGTGATCGTGACGTCGCATCAACGTCATCAGTAGCCAAAAGGTTAATAAACTGAAACCTAACGCAAATGCCTAAAATCCAGGACATGGATCCTACACTGCTGCATTTAGATGGAATACCCCCCCCCCCCCCAAACCTCTCACCTGGTTCACATAGATGGAGCTGTATCCTTGATCATCGGGGAAACTGTTCAAACTGTCCTCCTCCATGTTCTCTGTCTGCTTGAGTTCTGTGATGTACTCCTCCCTGTATGAAAACAGTCAAGTTTGCTTCAAGAACACAAACAACAGTGGCAAGATGGAAAGATAAGTCTAAAGAGTTTGCCAAACTCCTGTCTCAATTCATTTACAAAACAGTTGAAAAGTTTACACTTTTTAGTCATGTTACACTAATGAACATAAGCGTTGTTTATGTTTAATTTTTTTAGGCCGTCTTTAACCAACTTCCCCATATCTGAAAAAGTTTAAAATTTGCTGGCAGCTTTATATCACTGATATAACTTGAATAGATATATTATGTAAATTTAATTATACTTATATGAATGTGTCTTTTTTTTTATTGTACTGATGAAGGCATTTGCCGAAATGTCTACATTTGTATTTTGTATAATCATCATTAAAGCTGAACATATATTGTTTTATTTACACAAATTGTTTGTGTCTAATTTAAAGCTTTATCGCAGCCCAACACTCTTATAATAAATGAAGGACTGCGTTCAAGCTGTTTGAAAGAAATAATGGAACAAGGTATGTGGAAGCTTGAAATATAAAAACAGGAAAATAAAAAATCTAACTTTTCAGTTATGATACATAAATTCTTTTACTTCCTGTTATCTTTCGAATAAAACACAATTTTTATTTTTTTTTGGAAAACCCAACTATCTGCAATAACATAGCACTCGTGGCGAACTCCAAACAATTAGGTTTTTTTTTAACCTGTTTTCTATTTCTTGTTGTTTTGTCTTTTGTCCTGCCTGCTGAAGAAAGCTCTTTGCTGAAACATTCTCTTTTTATTGCCCTGTTTTTATATTTCAAGCTTCCACGTGCCTTGCTCCACCATTAATTTCACTTAGCATCCTCATTTACTGTAAGACATCCCCAGACAAATCACAAGCAAAAAACATTGCCGTGGAATATTCAACACTAAAAACAATAACAGCAAAGCTTTAAAAAATAATCGTTTGCTTGTTTTCTTGCTCCATAAAACAAACACAGTGAGCTGTGAGTGCATGTAAAAAATTGACGATTACTATTACTAACTGATTACCATTACTAACTGATTACTATTACTAACTGATTACCATTACTAACTGATTACCATTACTAACTGATTACCATTACTAACTGATTACCATTACTAACTGATTACCATTACTAACTGATTACCATTACTAACTGATTACCATTACTAACTGATTACCATTACTAACTGATTACCATTACTAACTGATTACCATTACTAACTGATTACCATTACTAACTGATTACCATTACTAACTGATTACCATTACTAACTGATTACCATTACTAACTGATTACTATTACTAACGTGTGGATCCAAAGCAGCTCTGACTTTCTGGCCATCCTCGACTGCAGTGAAAGACAAAACATCAGCAATTATCAACTAGGAGGACTTTTCTTTATTAAAAATATATTTTCTAATGCCAGTGTGTCGACTATTTTTTTTCTTTTTTTTTTCGCAATGCAGTTTATGGTAGTGTTTTGAAGAACAGTATTTTCTGTGGGGACAAAGGATTACTTTAGGAATGGCACTCAAGGTATTTAAACAAAGTGTTCTTCCTTTTGAATTTTGAGGTGTTCTATAATGTACTTAAGTCATATGAATGTGAGCTTGCATTGCAAAGAGAAATAATACATCAGGGAAAAAATATAACCAAACTTTTTCAGACAATTTGGCTGATAATTCATTACAATTTCAACCAGTGTTGTCAAGTTATCACTTACGGGCACCTCCAGGCCCCTTTCCAGAAGGTTCCATTGAGTCAGCTTCTTGTGGATGCTCACTATCCTGTCAGGTCTCTCAGGGTGGGAACTGTATGGCAGTAACATTTCATTAAAAAGGCTGTGGTGCTATTGCTGTATAGACTGTTGGCATGGATATGGACCGATGACATGGATATGAATGATGAAATGGATATGGACATGATATAAATATAGACCCATGGCATGGATACATATGCTGATGACATGGATACATTCTGATGGCATGGATATAAAATGATGATATGATACAGACTGATGACATGGATATATACTGATGAAATGGATATAGGCTGATGAAGTATAAACTGACTTGGATATAGAATGTGAACATGGATGTTGAGTAATGACATGGATATAGATTGAAAGCATGGATACACTCTGATGACATGAGTGAGATGATGATAAAAGTACAGGCAACCATTTTGGTATGCCTGGTTTATTTTACTCACGGAGAGAATATGTTTTTATGAGCCTTCATTTGCGCATCATATGTGTAACAAAATCTGGTGATAAAGGGAGAAAGTTAATTAATGATATATTAAGAGAAATAAACATCTTTTTTTTTTTAAATTACTATTTCACTTCCCTCATTCTTATGAGTTAATAAAGAATTCAGACATGTTCCTTTTACATATCTTTATGTCCTTTAACTTGTGTGTTAAACTTTACTAAACAAACCAACAAATTTTTTTTATTTAAATACCATTTAGTTAAGTATTGCTTCATTTTTTTCATTTACTTAAAGCAGATTTATTAGGTTACGCTATTTCTTCTTTGGTATAAACTTAGAACACAAAGGGCTACTCTGAGATTCCCATCCTACTTTGTTTTCGCTACAGACAAGTTAGTTTCACGGATGATCTGGTCAATCTGGTTGAGAAGCTTTTGTTTCGTCTCCTCAGATTGAACAGGGTAGTAGCCGGTCAGCTTGAACTTCTCAGGCCTGTTTTCTGGGGTCATGAACTTGACCCCTTCACTGAAACACATACACGGACTGTCAGTTTCGGTGGCAAACGCACTGCCGTTTGTTTTTTGGCAAAGACAATATCAGGTTAATAAGGCATTTCACATTGGGAAAATAAAACAGAAATACATTTATTTTGGGGAGTTTTTTTTACTATTCAGAATTAATCTGAGAATATATTATCTGAAGTGGCTCCTGTAACCAAATGAATTAAAAGGTTTATGCTAAAAAGAAATGTATTTTACAAAAAAAAAAATTTCATTTTTCTCTGATAGACAGGTATGCTTGATTGATTAATCTATATTTACCTAGAATGCTTTGAAAATTTAGTTTTTAAATATTTTTTTTTTATGATCAATTCTTGAAATATCGTAAGGAAATAAGACTACTTGGATAAAAATTTACTTCATTAAAAATAGCGGGAGAAAAAAAAGAAATATAAAAATAAGCTGTAATCAAGAAAAAGCTAAGCCTAGTAAGCTAAATGGGGCAAAAGTTGTACTTGGGGGGAAACTGGGCTAAAAATGTTTAAGCCCAGTTTCACCCCAAGCACAACTTTTTTTGCCCCCCATTTTTTTTTTTTTTTTTTTTTTTTTTAATGAAAATTTACTTCATTAAAAATAGCGGGAGAAAAAAAAGAAATATAAAAATAAGCTGTAATCAAGAAACAGCTAAGCCTAGTAAGCGAAATGGGGCAAAAGTTGTTCTTGGGGGGAAACTGGGCTAAAAATGTTTAATGATTGTCTTTTTTCCCACTAAAAATGAAATCATTAAAATATTTAATATTACACTCACACTGGTGGGGTTGTGTTGACTTCTTTAAATTTACACTGCTCTGACTTGTCCAACTTCTGGTAATGTTTGAAACACTTCCAGTGTGGATATAGGACTTTGACAAGATTCAGAATGGTGGTGATGATGCTGGGGAAGAAATAGGCAGATCCAATGACAAAAGAATTGGATTGACAGCACACACAAAAATTATGGTGGGGGCTTTCATAAACATGGCTAGTTCACAGTGGTCATAGCCATGTTGTTAATTTTATTTCATGATGTGTATTTTACAAGCTAAGATCTTCACTTATTTACACTCAATCCACAAATATAGGTGTGCAACTCAAACTACCACTGTGGGCGTATGGCACATTAAAACAGTGGTATGCAACTCAAACTACCACTGTGGGTGTATGGCACATTTAGACAGTGGTAGTCCACTCAAACTTCACTTGTTACAGATAATATTAGACTAATGATCATGTAAAAAATTCTAAATTTTACAATTAGCAAAAAAAAAAAGATGTCTGAACCAAAGAAATATCCTGTCACAAAAAGTGACCCTCCTGAATCGTCCTCACCGCCTGTCAAAAGATGTCTACCAACTAACCTGTCAGATGGTTCAACTGTTGCAGGCATCAATGGACATGGATCTTGCAGCAGACTCCTAAGAGTGAGTGCACAGCCCTCTGACAGAGATTTAATGCAGTAGCCTCCCTGTGGATGAAATACAAATCAAGGAAATAAAAATGAAACCAAGAAAAAAAATCAACAATTTTTATTCTTATAAAGACTTGGATTCAATCATAAAAAAATATTAACTTTCATTTTCACTCCATTTTTTAGCCCTGTGGTAAAGTTGCCTGAATTTTAACCAAGATGTCCATGACTAGGTCCATGATCACCATCAGCTATGTGTGAAATAAATAGCCATGTGGTAATGTTGCCTGAATTTTAACCAAGATGTCCATGAATAGGTCCATGATCACCATCAGCTATGAGTGAAATAAATAGCCATGTGGTAATGGGGGGCGAAGAAAGGCCTGCTTACCTCCAAGGCCACACAGACTCTGCCTTTAGCCAATGCCCTGAGATGGTGGACCATGTGAGCATACATTGGAGCAGTGATTAGCATTTCTCCCTGCAATGTTGGATGAGGTTAATGAAGACACTTTAAAGGAAAACAAAAACATACACCAAGACTGCATACTGATCATTTTATTCAGAGATAATTTCAAACTCAATTGAATTCACAAACCATAAACTAAATCCCTCATTTGAAATTCCCTTATAAAAAGTTTTCCAAAAACAAAATGTTAAAAGATCAATGTCACGTTTCACAATGGCTCATCAAAGTTATGAGGACCACTCACAGAATTTACACAGCCCTGCACTGCTATGGAATAAACTGTTAAAAATATTTGGGTCTGGTTAGGACTATTCTTCTTACTACTGGCTGCATAAATTATTTTACAGTGCCCAGGAATGACTTGCAGTGGCATGTGATATTTTTAATTGGGCACTGAATGATTGTGGCTCACATATGGTGGCATTTTACAAATGAATAGGTCAGTTTGATAAATTTTTAAAAATAAAATTTTATAGCGAGTTACAATTTAACTCTATGTGACTTATTTATTTTTTTAAATTATAAATTGTTAATAATTTTATGTTTTTGGTTAGGAAATAGATAATTACATACATTTACTGAATATGAGAAAAGGTTTTATGTTTTTATGATTTTAAATTTTAAAATTACAAAGAGTTGCAAGCATGCATGTAAAAATAGGATCAGGCAAAATATATGCAGAATAAAATCTGGTCTTCTAGATAAATATATAAATAAAATTAGAAGTTCTTGCATTGTCTGTTGGATTAAAGAATATAATATTGACCAGCAAAATGGAGTTAGAACAAATGAAGGCACACCAACAGCACGCAACAAATATGAAGTCACTTTGTCATGGTTAGCAGTCTTGACAATATGAGGGCCCTTACTTATAGAGCAACCTTAAACCCATTAACAAACCCATTCATGGCCCACCAATAATGAAATATCTACACTTATATCATATACAAAGGGGACCATCATGGCCCACCAATACTGAAATATCTACACTTATATCATATACAAAGGGGACCATCATGGCCCACCAATAATGAAATATCTACACTTATATCATATACAAAGGGGACCATCATGGCCCACCAATAATGAAATATCTACACTTATATCATATACAAATGGGACCATCATGGCCCACCAATAATGAAATATCTACACTTATATCATATACAAAGGGGACCATCATGGCCCACCAATAATGAAATATCTACACTTATATCATATACAAATGGGACCATCATGGCCCACCAATAATGAAATATCTACACTTATATCATATACAAAGGGGACCATCATGGCCCACCAATAATGAAATATCTACACTTATATCATATACAAATGGGACCATCATGGCCCACCAATACTGAAATATCTACACTTATATCATATACAAAGGGGACCATCATGGCCCACCAATAATGAAATATCTACACCTATATCATATACAAGGGGAAATAATCAGTTTAAATATATTAGAAATAGATTAAGGAAGGTACACTACACTGTACAACTGATATCAAAGGCTCAGAGAGATTTTAATACCAGCATGTAGATTTTTTTAATATCTTCCATAACCAAATGTATTTATTTTAGAGTAATCCCTTTTTCTTTACAATAAAATGTATTGCTCAAAACAGTGTTTACCCATGATTTATTACTCTGTGCACACACCAAATAAGAAGTAAATAAATGCATGGCTTTCCACGGTTTATGTCAGTAGCCTGAGATAAAAATATGCTCATAAGTTATGCAAGAACATTAGGGTCAGATGTCAAGGTGCCCAGGAGGTTACCTTTTCATCTCCAATAGCTGAGTCTAGGCCATTAGAGATAAGGACCAACTGAGGGCTGAACTGTGAGTAGATTTAATTGATAAATACAACAACAGGCTACGTAAATGCTACAGTTATTGAAAAGAGAAGAAGACAATTTTTAAAATGATGACATTAAGGCAAGCAATATAAACAAGGAAAAATGCTTCTAATCTTAATTTTTCAATGATTTTGTTTTCCTGAAGTAAAGCAGTACAAAATTGTGTACTATACACTATGGTCAACCGAGTATGAGTTGTGGGTTATAGTGAAAAAAACTATATGAAATAGATTAGATTTGCTTACGTTTTAGAAGCATTTTCCTAAGCTTGAATACTGTAAACCATTTTAATGTTTGATATCTTTTTGGTGGCAGTAAAAAGTTTGTTTTTGTTTTTTGGAAAAAAATATTTTTCAAATGATTATCTATAGTTGCTGACACAAATTAGAAAGACATTTTAAAGTAAATTGGTTTACAGTAACTCACAGGGACTGATGGTTACTGCTACCAGCTGCCATAACATGCCACCAGTAATAAATATATGGCCACTGCTACCAGCTGCCATAACATGCCACCAGTAATAACTATATGGTCACCGCTACCAGCTGCCATAACATGCCACCAGTAATAACCATATGGCCACTGCTGCAAGCTGCTATAACATGCCACCAGTAATAACCATATGGCCACTGCTGCAAGCTGCTATAACATGCCACCAGTAATAACCATATGGCCACTGCTACAAGCTCCACAACAAATTACTAAAAACAGCGACCATGATTGAGCATTGTTAAGATAATACCTCTGGGCAGCCTAGAGCTGCATCATATCCTGATGAAACCAAGACTAACTGAGGATTGAACTGGAACAAAACGTGTTGCATGTTAACTTTTGTTAATAACTGTTGTTAATGATTCCATCTTAATGCCACAGTAGAGCTTTATTATAATTGTTGATCAAGTCAGTCTAATCAGCACCAGAATTTAACAAAATTATTAATAGCAGAATGCTTATTTATCTCTCGGGACCAGAATTTAGGCACTCTGTTGTAAAAAAAATATTTAGTTTTTTTTTAAATAGCACGGGTGTTACACAAAAGGTATTAGATTTAAATGATTTAATTTTAAATGCAATAAATAAAATAAAATATATTAATTTTAAAAAAATTATCAACAGCAGAATGCTTATTATTTATCTCTCGGGACCAGAATTTTTTGTCTTTCATTGTATTAAAAAATTTTTTTTTAAAAAGCGTGTGTTACACAAAATGTATTAGATGCAATAAATATAAATAAAATATTTTAATTTAACAAAATTATCAATAACATTATGCTTATTTATCTCTCATTTGCATGTCCCAGCAGATTTAAATTTTAGTGATGTAAGGGACAAGCTTCTATGGACGTGCTTTATCTTATTTTTTTTTTAAAACATTTTTTTCATGTTTTAGATGGCACAGTTAGCTAATTTATTTATTATCAGAGCCTACCTCATAGGCCAGGGGCATAAGTATCTGGTTGAACACTGCCATGTAGTCACTGTTTGACATCCCAGTCTGAGAATATACAAAGTATAATTTAATTTGCCTTTCCTTTTAAAAGCTTATTCTCCAGGTACAGATGCAGAAATTTATATGACAACAGTTAACAAAATTATAAATTCATTAAGCATTTATTTTTTTTTTAAAGTTTGCTTTAAAACAAAACCAAGTTGAACAAGTTTACTTTTTAATGTTGTTGGGTTTTTTTTATAATTGTGGAGCAGCTGCATTAAGAATCAGTGCACATCCTAAGAATGGACAAGAGATCCAATGTAACGAAAAAAGTTCTACCAATAATTTTATTGATAATCACCGCTAAGGGTTGGTTCACACAATCAAATTTTCCTTCAAGTATTTGATGCAATTTGTGTATGAAGCCTTGTCACAACTTTCAAATTGCTATTTGATCAAATTCCCCCTACCAAAAAAGGAACCACACACAAAATAGTGCGTTCATGCAACAATTTGAGGCGAAATTTATTATGTGAACTGACGCTTAATCTCAAGTGATTGCAACAGAAGTTCTTCATTAATGCATTGTTCCCACAGGCAGATGAATTACCAAGAGTGGATAAGCTTCTGTATTCACTGCATGCAAACAATGAAATGTTACCTGGTTTAGTGGAACATTGACATTGAAGCCCTTTCCTTTATCTTTCCCGATGTGATCGTAATCTGATTCCCTGAGTTCGGGCCAAAACCTGCCATGTTCATAACGGTGGATTGAGAAGTACAGAACTCTGGGAAATATAATATGAAATACAATTTCTTTGATGCAAAAAAATAATTCGTTTTCAAGATAACTTGAACAGGGTGCTGCAGAACGGCTCAGGGCGTACCCTCTGTCAGGGTATGGGGATCACTGTTGTTGGTATGAACGCTGTTTGGGTCGTGGAGTTGTGTCATGAGTGTTGTCATTGTGTCGTGAGTGTTATCATTGTGTCGTGAGTGTTATCATTGTGTCGTGAGTGTTATCATTGTGTCAGAATGATCATTGGATGGCAGGAATGGAGTAATAAACAAGTGTGCGGATGTAAGGCGTGAGATGAAGAGAGAGAAGGAGAGAGAGTTGACTAAGGAGGCAGTCATGAGATGTTCGTGAGTGACAGCTCCTGTGTTCTTGGATAGACTGTGTAGTTGTAAGGAGACACTGTAACCAGGTGAATCTGCATTACAGATACACTTAATGAAGAAGAACCCTAGTCATTCGTAAACTGTTTGTTTTCCAATATTCGGTGTGCCTGGGTATTTGTTGATAGACAGTGTTGTAGAGTACCACCGACAAACATTGCCAGAAAATACTCCAAGATGCTCAACTAGAATAATAGAGTATTTTTATACTCTACTGTTGAGTAAGAAGGTAAAAATTATTTTTTTTTAAAGAACTTTACTCTGTAGGTATGCCATGAATGTGGAAAACATTCACTTGTCTGTATGTTACCTCCAAAAGGCTTTACAGTGCTCAAACCTTATACTCTAAGGGTATAAGCAAGTCTTTAACAATAATTATTGTTAGTAATACACTAAAAAAGCCACTTTTATTTACTCCTATGATAGTGGTTATTTGTTCATGTATTGTAAATATATTGCAAGATTTATTTTAAGTATCCTGACAATGCAATCCTTACAAATAATTAAGTCACTATTTTTCAATAGATTAATTACTACAAGAAAGAACATCTTTAAGTTCCCAGGCAACTCTCAATAGCATCAAATTTATTAATTCCATTAAACAAAAAAATTAATTTGACAACTCAAACACATGGTGTGAATTTTTTTTCCTTCTACAGTTTAACTTGTTTTACCTTGGGTCATCATAGAACATCCTCTGAATACCTTGACCGTGATGGACGTCCCAGTCGACAATGAGGATTCTAGGGTGCAAGTAAAAGTAGAAATTTAAAATATGTTTTGGCCTTTGGATTTAATGTTGACATGTTTGAAAAATATCTGACCTGTCCATAATTAGAAGTGTTGCAATAGGATACAATATTTCAATACAGTTCAGCCTTTCAGCTCCTGGATTTCACGTTAAGCTGTTTATTACATTAAGTTTAGTGCACCAAGCTAACCTTTCAACTCCTTTATTAAGAGCACTCTGTGCCGCCAGTGCAACATTGTTGAATGTGCAGTAACCATTGAATTCATTCTCCATGGCATGGTGACCTGGTGGTCTAGACAGAGATAAAATTCAGTAATATATTGATGTCAGTGGGCAGTGAGGATCCTCACATGGGTAACTACTAACCTTCAGTGAATGGATGGTATTTTAATGCCAGAATATTTGTTTGATGTCAAAAGGAATTGATATGGTAAATTGATTGACATGTCCTCCCACTGGAATTTTTTTAACTTTGGTAACTAGTATCCTAAAGAGAATGAGTCGTATTTAATGCCAGAATATTTGTTTGATGTCAAGTGGAATTGATATGGTAAATTGATTGACATGTCCTCCCACTTGAATTTTTTTAACTTTGGTAACTAGTATCCTAAAGAGAATGAGTCGTATTTAATGCCAGAGTATTTGTTTGATGTCAAGTGGAATTGATATGGTAAATTGATTGACATGTCCTCCCACTGGAATTATTTTAACTTTGGTAACTAGTATCCTAAAGAGAATGAGTCGTATTTAATGCCAGAGTATTTGTTTGATGTCAAGTGGAATTGATATGGTAAATTGATTGACATGTCCTCCCACTGGAATTATTTTAACTTTGGTAACTAGTATCCTGAAGAGAATGAGTCGTATTTAATGCCAGAGTATTTGTTTGATGTCAAGTGGAATTGATATGGTAAATTGATTGACATGTCCTCCCACTGGAATTATTTTAACTTTGGTAACTAGTATCCTAAAGAGAATGAGTTGTATTTAATGCCAGAGTATTTGTTTGATGTCAAGTGGAATTGATATGGTAAATTGATTGACATGTCCTCCCACTGGAATTATTTTAACTTTGGTAACTAGTATCCTAAAGAGAATGAGTCGTATTTAATGCCAGAGTATTTGTTTGATGTCAAGTGGAATTGATATGGTAAATTGATTGACATGTCCTCCCACTGGAATTATTTTAACTTTGGTAACTAGTATCCTAAAGAGAATGAGTCGTATTTAATGCCAGAGTATTTGTTTGATGTCAAGTGGAATTGATATGGTAAATTGATTGACATGTCCTCCCACTGGAATTATTTTAACTTTGGTAACTAGTATCCTAAAGAGAATGAGTCGTATTTAATGCCAGAGTATTTGTTTGATGTCAAGTGGAATTGATATGGTAAATTGATTGACATGTCCTCCCACTGGAATTATTTTAACTTTGGTAACTAGTATCCTGAAGAGAATGAGTCGTATTTAATGCCAGAGTATTTGTTTGATGTCAAGTGGAATTGATATGGTAAATTGATTGACATGTCCTCCCACTGGAATTATTTTAACTTTGGTAACTAGTATCCTGAAGAGAATGAGTCGTATTTAATGCCAGAGTATTTGTTTGATGTCAAGTGGAATTGATATGGTAAATTGATTGACATGTCCTCCCACTGGAATTATTTTAACTTTGGTAACTAGTATCCTAAAGAGAATGAGTCGTATTTAATGCCAGAGTATTTGTTTGATGTCAAGTAAAATTGATATGGTAAATTGATTGACATGTCCTCCCACTGGAATTATTTTAACTTTGGTAACTAGTATCCTAAAGAGAATGAGTCGTATTTAATGCCAGAGTATTTGTTTGATGTCAAGTGGAATTGATATGGTAAATTGATTGACATGTCCTCCCACTGGAATTATTTTAACTTTGGTAACTAGTATCCTAAAGAGAATGAGTCGTATTTAATGCCAGAGTATTTGTTTGATGTCAAGTGGAATTGATATGGTAAATTGATTGACATGTCCTCCCACTGGAATTATTTTAACTTTGGTAACTAGTATCCTAAAGAGAATGAGTCGTATTTAATGCCAGAGTATTTGTTTGATGTCAAGTGGAATTAATATGTTAAATTGATTGACATGTCCTCCCACTGGAATTACTTTACATTAAAGAATAATTTCATAACAACATAACTATGATTTAGTATAAATGCCTCCTGGCAGAGCAGAGTCAATGAGCAAACAAATACAAGTTACAAGGAGGGCAAAGTTGAGCCCCTACCTGATCATAGCAAAACCATTAGAGAGCCTGAAATGGAGTATGTCATCCACCATCTTGATTGTGGTGCCTGCTGCCAACAGCCCAGCATCATACGTGTACTGTGTAAACAATACATTTGGATCATTATAAGGAAAAATGAAGAATATTTTCACAATAAATGTGTGTTGAAGAGAAAATCAATTATTGTTGTCACTACTACAGTGGCCGATAGGATTGCAATAAGAGATCAGCTATGTACTCTGGGGTAGTGGCTGTAACAAGATAGCATTTACAAATGTGATGAAATTTGTTGGAGTTTTTTTTTTTTTTTTTGGTGAATATTTCACAAAGCTACTGAAGATATTTTGGCTCACATAAAGGAGGCCGCACACCGAACTAATTTTATACATCTTCTTATCAAATATTTAGCACTCTGTGGATAACTACTCTAGTTAGGTGAATTTGAAAACAAATAGTATCCTCGATAATGTAATATTTTTTAAATTTTGATTTGAAAGTTGCAATAAAACTGAATTAAAAATGTGTTGAAAGGTGGAAAACACTGTCGACATACATCATTGCAGTACCAAGCATCGTAATTCTGACACAGCTCCTTTCTCTCTTCGAGGGTCATGGCCACTGTCTTCTCAGCCAATTTTAAGTGCTCATGGGAGTGTTTTGTCAAGATTTCTTCAGGTTTTGCTCTTTGGCACTACAAGGTACAGGTTAAATGAAATGAGAAAATCAAATCTGCTTAAATGGAGCAGGCTCAAGGTCTGACATAATTATGTTGATTTACCAACCCAGTGAATGTTTGTTATTTTTTTAAACTTAACACATAATACAGCCACAACGGTTGACTCTGCATTAGAAAAAATCATAAAGTTTAAAAGTATGTCAAAGCCTGAAAATTTGCAAACAAATTGTTTGCTAATACAATCATGCAGGTTTACATTAGTAAAATAGGCTGTTTAGTGAATGGAAGAAAAACTTTAATGTTCAAAACAAGGAATTCTAAAAATGTGTGAGTACTTATCCAACCTCAAGTCTTTCACATCTGTCTATGAGGCCAAGCTCTGTGCATCGTTTGTATGGCTCTGTTATCCTCAGAGGATTCTCAGGGAACTTTGGGTCCCATTCACATTTATGTAAAGTCATAATCTCATCATAGATCAACCCAGTCCTGGCATGGAATATCATCCTTTCATCATACTAAGTACACAGTTTTTCAATAAAGTTCTTTAATATAAATAACAATGTCTTCATTTACAGTTTTTTTCTTCTTATTAAATGTATGTTTTTTTCAACAGAACAGGAAAAAAATTCTCAAGAAAATGCTTACCCTATGTATGGAGGTGGTGCCAGCTCTCTGACTTCCTATAACAACAACAGTTTATTCAACATTACATTTCAAGAGGCGTGTAGTATACATAGTAAAATGATATATTTTATTTATTTTCTTAGAGCTCATATAGTGAATCCCTTATTAAATGTTCTTGTTTTTCTACTACATTTTTTGGCAATCAAAGGAGTTGTTTGTTTTTTTCTCTCTTCCTCCAATAACAGCACAGTGCAATAAATACAGTACATGGTTTTTCTGAGGTAGTAAAACAATAGTTAAAACTGCAACGAAGAACACTGAATTGGTGTACCATTTCAGTGTCTCAAATTTATGTAAAACACTGGCTTAAATCAATATTTTAAATGCAGTAGAGCCTTGGATACCGAGTAGCCTAGGACACGAGCATAACTTTGTAATAAATTTTGTATTGGTTGCATGCAATGTATTGGAATGTGAGCAAAAAATTTGGCTGTGTAGTAAATTTCATCTGTGGAGGAGGTGGGACAGAAAGACAAACCACTTGAATCAAGTGAAATTAGGGAGATTTTTAAAATGTGGGAAACACTGCAAAATTCTGTACAAGCATATCGGCCAAGCAGCTAATTTTTTAATGACAATGCAATGTCAAATTTTCATAACATTTTAAAGAAAAGGGCAAAAACATGTGTCTCTAGATACATTCCCTGTAAAAATTGAATGTCAGAGTGTAAAAAAAAGAGATGACCAAATGTCCAGAAAGCATTAAGTAAGTGATTCTGACAGTGATAGTGAATGTCTTTCAAAAGGAAGAACTCCCAATATTTTACCAGAAGTTCTCATGGAGGCAGATTTTACTTCCAAGCAGTAAACCCCACCCCCGCCTTTCTAACTTGTCTTCCTCACACCAGCTACGTCTCTCCTGACATCAAATTTTTTTATTATTTTCATTTTAATTGTGAATTATTCATTTCTATTCATATCTGATGGAAGAGTAATAATTATTATAATATTTACTGTTATAAAACGTTGGAATTAGCTCATATGTGTGTTTGATTTATATATTTGTATTTATAAATGTTTGAAATCCATAATGTGAATTTCCTTCATTTCTTAAGGTAAAAATTGTTTTGGGATACAAACATTTTGGGCTGCGAGCTTATTCCCAGAACAATTTAAACTAGCAACCTGAGGTACTACGGTGGATGTGAGTGTCATCTCACCCAGGAATTCCTATCCACATTACACCAAGGCCACCAAAGGCATTAGGCAGAAAAAGGGCACAGAATAAAGTGATGCACAAATTGAAAGTCCCGCCCACAACCTCCACTCTAAACATCTCAAATTTGCTGTGTGAAAATAATGTAGCTGACTGATGTCATGTTAGTTTGACCATTTAATAATGTACAATCACAGGAAAAAACTTGCATGACTGAATATCCATTACATCCATTATTATAGCTACTTAACCAAATTGTCACCAGTAAATATCCCTTATAAAAGACTGGATACTCACAAGAAAGGATTGAGTTAATTGGATTATGATATCTTCTGAATCACTTTCAGCACTGCTGGATTCATTTCCTTTCTTTTTATCATCCTGCATTAAAAAATATAAGAGCTCTTGTCTGAGTTGTTTTTTTTTTTTTATTATTAATTGAGACAGGAAACTGTAACGCTAAAATATATCAACTGCTTGGTAAGCAATATAAAAACCAACAGAACAAAATCATTTTAGTAATGTGCACTTAATTTTAATGAGGCATTGTTTCATTATGATTAATTTAAATTAATGAGAAGATGGTGAAGTCATACTAGCAGTGATCAGCATCAAAAGTATTAAGAGATTACCTCTGAAGCAGCATTTCTAAATGAAGTGCGAATTTCGTCTGACATATTCCTAAGCTTGCCTCTTCCTTGAAACTATGTGCCAGTTATTATTTTCTATGAAGTGTACTACTGCAGTACTGTTAACCTATTTAAAAAAACATAAATACAAGATATCTGTTTATCCTTCAGTTTAATACAATTGGCGGTGGTGATTAAGACCACATGTCTCTGCATAATGTTGAGCCTCATTAGACAAAAACACTATCTCTTCTTTTTTGTAGATAAGATAAGACATGTTGGAATTACTGTAAAGCTTTTCACATGTAGGCCCAAACTAAAATGAGGTTATTAAATAGCAAAATGCAAATTTAGTTTATCAATTCAAAGAAAGATATGCTGGTATAAATTATAAGTCATTGCTCAATGAACTTATTATTTTAAACAATAAAACATGCCAAATTCTGGACTTTATAAACTGGAGCTCTAGAGAAAACAACCCGAGCAGAGCACTGGTAAAAAAATAAGTACTGGTAGTAATAAGTTAGTGGATTTTAACATTTTTCATTAAAAAAATGTAATTAAAATTCTAAAAAACCTATTATTATAAAAGATAGTTTTGATTTTGATAGATCACTAACTATTACTGATCTAGACTAGTTGGTCTAGTACAGGGGTGACAAATCCACGACCGGCACCCGCAAGTGGCCCACCATTGTAAATATTGCGGACCACAGATGGCTGATTTATACAAATAAACTTATTAGTTCTTCATTCAATTTACAAAGAAATCAAGAAATCGAGGTTAAGTACTGTTTTAAGGGTTAAAAATGCCTCCTAACTTCTACTATCGTTTTAGCGTATTTAATTATTTACCAATACTTTTCAAGATGTAAAGCTCAAAATTCATGTGATGTTGCACTATATCAAATAGAAAATGTTCTTGAACCTAACGAAGCTTGTTCCGCACACCAACTATAAAGGGTGTTGTGACTAAATTTTGCACCCTGAGGTTTCATGGCACATTGGAATCTAAAAACCTTTACTGGCTGAACCAGGGCTAACCGTTTAACCGGAAAAAAGTTTGTCGACTTATTCCTTAAATTTCTAGCTTTTTAGTCTGGCACAGTGGGCCATCAGAGCATGCTGGACCAAAAATCAAAAAATATTCGGTCAAACCAATTTCCAGCCCTCAGGGTAAGTCTGCAAATATTTTAAAAATGTAGTTCTGGTCAACCAGTCAGCTCCCAAAAAAACAAACCATTTCAACTGGTCAAGTTTTCCAAAATAGAGGGGGGGGGGGGGGGGTTTAAAAATTATGCAATTAGAAATATAGTAATATATTATATCGGTTGCGTCTATGGGATCAAAATGTATCTGTGACGAGGGTGTCTAATTTTATTTCTTCTTTTATGATTTCTGATAGTAGAGTGGTGACATAGTGTAACATCATTAATGGATGGTTCCTAAGTAAAAAAGTTAAATTAAGAAAGCTAAAAGTTATGCATATAATATAATTAAATAAATACGCTATTTAGATTTCATCATTTTAAAAAAATATTTAATCCCTAAAACGATACTATCAAAGTGGCCTGTAAAGCCTTTTGGATTGGTTAAAAAATTTAACAAAATTCTGCAAGTAAGTTAGTTAAATAAGACAATTTTAATTTACATTTACATTCTACACATGTTAAAAAAAATGCATGCATAATTTTATGCAGATTCTCCGGATATCCCTCTTTTTCATAAATCATAAATGTTGAGATTTCAGCTTGGCTAATACAGATTGAACTTCAATTAGTTTATTAATCAATTTCTTACGCCTACAAGGAACAAATATATTATTATTTATAACTTATTATTCATGAATGTCATAGTCATAGTCATTGTATGATTGTTCATAGCTAGCCTCTACTATTACTTTTTGTAGCCTGTTAAATACTATCGGGCTAAATATTTGATAGATTAAGCTGTATATAATGACTTAACTCCCATCACCAAAGTTCTTTCCAAAAAAATATATTACTTTTTTTTCAATTAAAAATTAAATAAAAATAATACCTGCAATTTTAGTAACCAGGAATCAGCTGCTAGATTTAGGAGAAGCAGAAAGTAAAACAGAGTTATCCTGACTTTACTGCACTGAACAGCAATGCTCTTTAAAAAGTTTCGTTTTTCTAATTTATTATTTTTATTTTTAAATGTCCTTGTTAAAAAGATTTGCTTTACATGAAAAATGTATGATTAAATTACTGTATTTGATTTTGTGGGCTTTCTTCATTCAACGAGGATAGTAATAGTAAAAAAAACTAAAACTAATGGAAAAAACCAAGGTGCCATCCATCATCGCATCATATAAATTATAATTGCTTCTCCCTAGATATGAAGTTAGACAATGTAGGCAGGGCTACCACACCTTGGGACATTACCCAGATCTTGGGAATTCACGACTACCATTGGGATCTGGGGAATAATTTTGAAAATCAGACAAAACCTTGGGAAATCTTAATAATGGGAAGTTTTTTATTATTTTTTACTTAATTTAAAATAGGCGAGCAATAAAAGAGATTTGAAAATAAAGGAAAATAATTTTGAAACAATGAAAAAATTAATTTTTAAATTCTTTGATGTATATTGTACAGTATTAAATAGTTAATAATTAAAGAACTTGTTTTAATTTTTAGGTTGAAGATATACCTACAAATTACATCCACGTGTTGAATGTTGATCAAATAGACCGCGTAGGCCAACACCATTGTCATAGTTTCAACAATAAATAAACTGATCTTAAAATCTCAAAAGAATTCAATATAGACTATTCATGCTATAACATTTGTGGGGGAAAAACGGTAGGCTCAGAAATGTTATCAGCAACCATATGAAAAACAATACAAGCCCGAAGAGAAAAGGGGCAAGCATGGATTCACCAAAACTGGAAAAATCAAAGTTTTAAATTATTTTGCTTAAAAATCCTGAATTCAAGGACTGTCCACAGCTGGACAAAGAGAATGACTGGCTACAGCAGGACAATGACTGGCTGCAGTAAGAGAAGGACAATGACTGGCTACAGTAAGACAAGGACAATGAATGGCTACAATAGGACAAGGACAATGCAGATTCTAGCTTTTGTAAATGTTGAAAAATCAGAAATGCAAGTGAAAAATTCATCAATGAAACATAAAAATAATTTTGAAATTGCAAATTCTACACATAGCATAAGTCAGTTTATTAAAATACCCCCAGGCCCCCCTCCCCTCACAAGATGAACAAATAGCGAAGAGTGGGTAATTTATTGCTGGATATTTGTATGACATAACATATCTTTGATTCATGCTAAGTTTCTGTTTAATGCTGGAGCAGTGGAGTAGTCCATTTTTTATCTTGTACATCACGGAGAGCCTGGATTGTCGTCGCCGTTCCTCCAATGGTGACTAGCCCAGTGTTTCCAGCATGCTGCCTACACTTGAGGTATTTCTGTAGCGGTTCAGGACAAAGCGTGCTGCCCGTCGCTGGACCGCCTTCAACCTGTCGATACTCTTCTGGGTGAATGGGTCCCCAGACTGGAGATGCGTACTCTAAAAGCGGCCGGACAAAGGCTTTATAGGCTTTTTCTTTAACGCCCGAGTTGCCGATCTTCAGATTTCGCATTAGGAATCCTAGATTCTTATTTGCCCGGTTGCACACATTGTTAATTGCTAGAGATCCATGTTTTGGTAGTGCTCTTTGGATAGCAAACTATGATTGACACGATCAAATGCCTATGAGAATTCCATCAAGCACATCAGTTTGCTTGCTGTTCTCCAGATTGGTCGTCAATTCTTCAGCAAATTCAGGGAGTTGGGTCTCACATGATATATTGACACTTGGAAGCCATGCTGACAGCCATTTAGTATATTGTAGATTGCAAGATGATTCATGACCGCGCTTACAATTATGTTCTCCAACAGTTTGCATACTACGCTGGTGAGGCGATACCGGGCGGTAGTTGGCAGGGTCGTAATGCTCCGCTTTTTTGTAGATTGGAGTGACATGATCTTAAGGATGGTCTAAACCAGTGGTTCTCAACCTTTCTAATGCCGCAACCCTTTAATACATTTCCTTTTGTTGTGGCGACCCCCAACCACAAAATTATTTTCGTTGATACTTTATAAATGTGGAGTATTCGTCTTTTCAGAAGGTCTTAGCCGACCCCTGTGAAAGGGTCACGCGACCCCCAAAGAGGTCTCGAGCCACAGGTTGAGAAACGCTGGTCAAAACCAAGACCAATTTTCTATATTATATTATTTCATGAAGCACTTGACAGTTTTACCACATTCCTCCGCATGTGTAGAAAGAATCTTCTCACAGATTAGTTGCATTAAAACAAAAATATCTAATTCTTTTTAAAAAAGACTCAGTAAGAAATAGAATCCTTGCAAAACAGCATATAATATAAATATATGTAGCATGACCTGTACTAACTGGATCCCATAGGAAACTTTAATAAGAAGTGTTAGAGATGGGTTTGTTCACAAAAGATATAATAAAATGCTTAGTAATTAAACAAGAAAATCTATAAAATCTCAAAAGAAATAATTATGGAAATGCATGAAAAACGAGTTGAGATTGTTACAAATGTATTTCATAGGAAAAATATTGTATTGAATATATTGTATTAAATATATTTCAAAGATTTTTAGAAAATAGATTGCTATAAAGTATATTTACAACGGGTGCTGGGTGCGCGAGTGGTCTAAACTGGGTAAATCTCAAGTTGACGGTCTGGAGTTCAATCCCCCAAAAACATCACCAGTACCCCGGGTGGATGGGACTCGTCAACCTTAGATGGCGATTTGCTGTTGGGAACCAGCTTATAATCCTAGAAAAATCCTTGTGGATTTCGTCCTGCGAATTCCACACCATCGTCACCTGCTAATATTAAAGCACTTGACAACAAAAAGAAGTTTATTTCATAGATAGCAGATTTCTTTAAAATTTTCGGAACAGTGAGACAAAATTAATGAAGCTCCAACTGTAAGGCAACATTGTCACCCCCACAGCCTTTAAAATGCCAATTAGTCATAGAAAATGACAAAGTCAACACACCAGACATGCATAAAATGTATAATGATTTATTCATTCAAGAATCCAAAGTGCTTCTACAATTCTTTGAGGACAACTATGATGCATCCATGTAAAAGCTCCAGCCTAATTTTCATCAATTGCGAAAAAAAAAATGTTAGGAAAAATACTTGAGGAAGTTAAGAAATTAAAATTACATTTTGTAGGATTTTAACTGAAAAGTTCATTTTAAACACTATTTTTTTAAAACAAAATAAAATTAAAAAGTAAAATTAAAATAAAGATAACAAAATACTTATTTTCTTCATAATAATATCCATTTTAACTACACTTATTATTAAATTGTGCTAAATTGCTTTCCAAACCCTATTACTAATTACAATAAGAAAAAACATTTTTTGGATGAAGAACTTTTTTCCCTTGTAAAGAGACTTCTTTGTTGATTAGCCCTGTGAGCTTTGTTTCCAAGTGAATTCTATTACACATGTATTTTAGATGATATTTGCTTTCCAAACCCCACTACTAATTACAATAAGAAAAAACATTTTTTGGATAAAGAACCTTTTGCCCTTGTAAAGAGACTTCTTTGTTGAATAGCCCTGTGAGTTTTTAAATAAATATTAATTAATATTTTTTCAAAAACAATTTTTTAAATTTCTTTTATGTAATTAACATTTTTTTAAATGTCTTATTAAATACATTTCATTCAGTTACTGTACTATGTTTTTCAGAGGCATTAATTCAAGCTATTATTGCATTAATTACATAGAAAAAACTTTATTTTAAAAAACTCTTTTTATATATTTTTATGATCTTGGGAAATGTTTTGACCAAATCTTGGGAATTTATAAAAAAGTGAGTGGCACCCTTAGTGGGCGGTGGCCCCGTTCGCCATCTCCAAGCATCGGTGTCGGTACTGTTTGGCGGCCTAGTCTAGTACATTTCACAATCTCTGCGCACATATAATATAATGAAACTGTCTGCGTAACAGTACGTTATGAATCATTTCATTAGCATTTTTAAAGCCATTAAAAACCTAATTTATACAGGGTTCAAATCACCCTAGCCAGTCAGTTAAAAAAAACGAATTTATTATTTTTACGAATTGATTTTGGAGACAAAAATTCATTAACACCGCCTTGTTGACAAGCAGCTGATCGTACATATATGGGAAGTAAAAAATGACAATAAACGTCAAGAAGTTCTGTGTAAAAACAAGGCTAAATTTGCAGTACAAATACAAATACTGGCTAATTAAGATAGATCGTACCTCATTTCATTAGGTTAGGTTTAGGGGTAGATTTAGGGTTCAGGTTAGGGTGAGGGATTGATTTAGGGTTCAGGTTAGGGTGAGTATATAATACTAATACTATATATAATTATTAATATATAATATATAGTAGTATACATTTACTGATTTAGTTAGGAATTTTTTTCATTATTTTTTAACGTTTTATTTTTAATTTTATGGGTCGCGGCAATCAAGTTGGCGGCCATGGTAAAAAAACGCGGTACGATCTATCCGAATTTACCCAAATACTTTAAAAAATTCATTATTTTTGTTTACTTTAGGTACTTAGTGGACTTAGTGTTATTTACTATTGAGTATTCTATTGTTCCTTACGCAAAGAAAGACCGTGCAGAAGTGTAGATAAGCACCGTTTATTAATTTAATATAATATAATTAATAGAACTATAGGTAAATTTGAAGAGATAGCACCGCATCTTTTACTATGGCCGCCATCTTGGTTGACAAGATCTAAACCTAACCTAAATTTATCCCTAACCAGGATTTTGACCCTATCAGAACCAGGGTCACGGTGCTATCTCTCCAAATTAGCCGTTAAGTATGTTACATATTACTATTACATATATTTATGATATAACCGACTATGTTACTCGGCTATGTAGCTGAATCTATTTTTTTTTAAAGTATTCGAATTGAAGAATGTGAACTGGAAGAAACTTAACTATGTTTGATATTTTATTAATTTTTGAAAAAAATGCATATTAAGTATATTGCATGATTATGACATATGACTGGTGTGGCTTTTTCCTTTTCACAACCTACCCTCCCGCTACTCAACATGTTTATACATTAATAGTTTAATAATAGTACTGAATTTTTTAAAAAGCTGTCATGAGCGTGACGGTTGAACTCAGCTAAAAGGTTGAATTTTTCAGAGGCGACTATTATATTTATCAATAAAGAGCCATGACATTGGCATAGGAATGTCTGTAGGACTATTATTTAAAGGGGGGCATATTTTATAGAAAATGAGAAATTAATTAATTAATTTTTTTTTAAACTTGGACACGGTGTAAAAAATTTCCGACAGTGAAGCCCCAGAATATTGTAACATATTTGGAGAAAAATAAAGCCTAAATTAATATTAATAGCTTTATAGTTTTATTATTATAAAAATAAGAGGCTGGGCCTATATCACTCAGGTCTCATAGTTTCCCAAACTAGAGTCAGGGTGCACACAATTTAAGGGGGTCAAAATTTGCTGCACTTTGCACTACACAAAAATTTTACTTACAGAGACAAGAAAAAATTAGAGGAAATATTTACTTTAGGCCTAATTATAGTTAAAGTATACTCTTATATCGCCCAATAATAGGCATCATCATAGTGATGCAGAGTGACATAGAATGATAGATCAAAACAAAGCAGTGCATGTCAATAAAGTTTTCATAATTTTTTTTCCAACAGTTGTAAATGAGACTCATACCTATAAAAATGTATTATTTTGTTAATTGACTGAAATTCTAAGAAATAATGTTTAAAAGATCAAAACTAGATGTACTACAAAAAATACCAAATTACTTCTACTGCATCCGAGTAACAAATCCAGAGATCCATGAATCTATATTAAACGCCTTGGAATGGATTGTTGAGAAGGAAGCTCAGTACGAAGACTTCTGCTACTCAAAAGAGATACTGCATGTTACACTTTGTGAAGTGAGTCTTTAAATTAAAAATGTGTTAGCTTAATAAAATAATTTTAATTAGTTTTAAAATTCATTAGTACACAGTACAGTTAAAGTTTAGGAATATGCCTACAACTGATGGGCATGTGGATAAGTAGTTAAGAAAAGAAAAAGAAAGATTTTTTTAAAAATTGGGCCATTCATCTCAAAAACTGAAAAAATGGGCTAGTTAATTAAATGAAACAAACAATAAAGCAAGGAAATACTTTTTATAAATTACAGCACTAAAAAAATTATGTTCAATTATCATCATGAAGTCTTTTAATTTTAAACGACACTAGTATTTGTAGGGTACCCTTCAACTTGGTCATATTATGTCAATAATATGATGTGCTTGATGTTAGCTATGGTTAATTCTTGATAACTTTGCTAATGACACACAGAAATGATTTTTTACTTGGTCATTGTTGCGTTTTTTACAAAATTAACTTCATTTTAATTTTAAATATGTTTGTCTAAATAAGGGAAAGAATGTTTGAACTTGATGTTCAGTATTTTAATTTTTTTTTTAATTTCTATACTTTTTTGTGATTTATCATTTATGTAAATGGGTAAACTTCTGGTGAAAACAGGTTTCATATTTCCTTCATTTTCCCCCATCAAAAATACATTTTATTGTTTTTCCATCAAAACTTGTGGATTTATCCAAAAACTTATTTTGCATTATATTACCTTCATCTTCCCCTTTCAAAACAGTAAGTAATTAATTTTGAAGGTTGGGGCTGAAAATTTGATAGAATGTGTTGTCATCGGCAATGAGACTTTGAGCCAGGTTTTCTCAATAGGATGATGGGAAGTGGGTCAATTAGCCTTCCGAAAATTTTGCCACAAAGTAACACACAAACAAAAATGAAGTTAAAATAAAATATTAATTCCCCTTGAAAAACAGAATCTAAACTGAATGTGGAGGGTGGGGCTTAAAATTTGATATAAGCCAAGTTTTAGTTTGATAGGATGATGGGAAGTGTTTCAATTAGCTTACTGAAGATTTTGCCACAAGGAAGCACACGAACAAAAGCGAAGTTAAAATAAAGGCTTTTAAAATGTGGTCAATGCTAAATTGGGAGCCAAAGTGGGAATAAGCCCTGTTCTCCTAAATCAAGGGGCACCACAAACGACATTATTCAATCACCCTATTTATAGGGTAAATTTCCTTATAAATGTACCTGTATACTTATATACATTTTGTGGAAGCATACAATTTTTTTTTTGGCAGTGTCCTGGGAAAGACACATGTGAGATTTTCATTTTTTTATAATTTTTTTATTTCTTACCTTATACTCAGGTGTGTCTAGAAACAGAAGATGATATTACAAAAGCAAGAATGGCTCTTCTAGGTGTGTCAGACCTGCTTGAAGAAAATCTTCCCAAAGCCAAACTCCAAATAAAGGGATTAACTACTTTGAATGACAAAGTGTTAGTTGCAGATGTGCAATACGGTGAGGACTTTAGGTACGGGTTCCCTATCAACTAATACAAAACCCAATAGAGTTGCCAGGATTTTTTATTCATTGTTAAAATTTAAAATGAAACAAATTACTGGAAGTTTGTCATTCATTAAGTTAATATAAAGTTCGAATGTGTAAAGCAAATAATGAAGAATAAATTATTGTTATGGCAGGAAAAATAACTCTAAAATATTAACTTAAGAAATAATATATCATTATATCTTGTTTATAAGACTACTCATTTTAAGAAGCAGATCAATAATTATAAATTCACATTACTAAAGATCACCTTGTTCTATTTACCATGAGCAAAATGACATTGTTATTTATATTTAATATACTAAAATATTAATAGTATGTTGATCAGATTCCTTCTTTTTTTTTTCTTTTTTTTTATACTAAAATATTAATAGTATGTTGATCAGATTCCTTCTTTTTTTTTTTTTTTTTTTTTTTTAAACAGAAACTTTGCTGATTTGTTGAAATCAAAAATAAAAGAAGCTGGTGTCAATGTTATTGAGGATAATGACTATAGGGCTCACATGACAGTTATGAGAGTATGTAGATTTCATTTGAGTGATAAACTGTTATGAGAGTATGTTGATTTCATTTGAGTGATAAACTGTTATTTGTCAGATCAGCTCCATCCGCCACTACCTCACAGTCGGCGCAACAAAAACACTAGTCTGTGCTCTTGTCTATTGCAACTCCCTTCTGTCAGGTTCACCAAAAACAATTTAATAGAGACACTGCAGAAAGTTCAAAACTCAAGGCTGCTAGGTTAGTTCTAAAGGCAAAGAAACGTGATCACGTCACTCCACTGCTGAAATCACTTCATTGGCTCCCTACACTATACAGGCACGCATTGATCACTAGCTGTCTGTTCTCTGTCATAACTTTTTCTCTGGTTCCTGCCCCTTCCTATCTTACTGAACTTCTTACTGTCTATTCAACCCCTTTGAAATCTTCATTCCTCCACAGACACGCATATTCTTTCTGTTCCCAGAACACGCACTAAAACATATGGTGAATGATCTTTCTCTTTCTGTGGAATTCTCCCCCATTACACATCCACAATATAACGAACATCACAGCCTTCAAAACTGCCATCAAGACCCATCTCTTCAAACTGTACTATAACAACTCATTCTCACCCCCCTCTGACTGTTAAATCACACTTGATTCTGCTGGGTGCTGTCCATGGCTAGACAGGGGTAGATAGTACTTGGGTGGGTGAGGTAAAGCTTTTTACCAATTGTTGTTTTTAAATGTATTAATTTTTATGTGAAGCGCAGTGAGCCTAGCCCTAGGCTGGAGGTACTGCACTACATAAAACCAACTAATAGTAATGCTAATATTAAACCAGATCTATACAGAATGTTTGTGTAAACTGCTACTGGTATGAATAAATATTGCCTTCACCGATCTCTATTTTTACATTTCTCTTTTATTATATAAAAAACATTCAAACAGTAAAGACCATTCTTTCAGGTTACTAGTTCAAAAGCAAGGAAAGGAAAAGTTGAAAAAACTAATCCATGGGTTTATGTGAACCTCAAAAAGACACATTTTGGTGATCAGAGGGTGAATTCAGTTCATCTCTGTAACTGAATTCACCCTCTGATCACCAAAAAAAAAAAAAAAAAAAAAAAAAAAAAAAAAAAAAAAAAAATTTTACATTTCTCTTTTATTATATAAAAAACATTCAAACATTAAAGTTAAAGACCATTCTTTCAGGTTACTAGTTCAAAAGCAAGGAAAGGAAAAGTTGAAAAAATTAATCCATGGATTTATGTGAACCTCAAAAAGACACATTTTGGTGATCAGAGGGTGAATTCAGTTCATCTCTGTAAAATGGGATGTGAGAGGCGGGATTATGATGGCTTTTATGAAACACCTGCAGAAATCATCTTTAGAACTGAAGAGTAACGAGCATACAACAAATTCACTGGTAAGCACGTTGTGGACGGATGTGACAAGTGGGCACATGCTATTGACCAGTTAGAGTTAAAGAGAAATTGTAGGAAAACTTAATATTTTCGGGGTGGGGGGTGTGATGAAAACTCAAGTTATTTTATTCAGACAAAGTCCAAGAAGAGATGCATTTTAAGCAAGGTTATGCGTTTAAAAATGCATCAAACTAGTTTTAAAAAAGAAAAGCCAAGAAAGAGGGCAAAAATGACCAGTCATGAACACACACAGAACAGAATGAATGACAATAGGGTTACAGCTGTTCAAGATAATGTTATATATTCCAATCCCATCTAGTGAATAGAGTAGCATGTTGCAAAATGAAAAAAGTTGAAATTCATCAACGTCAGTCAAAACAACCAGTGAAATGCTGATGCACTTTGTCAAATTGAACATGGTAAACTGAACACTATTAGCCTTTTCCTGTTGTAATAAAATTAATGAAGACATTTATAGTTTTTGTTGGTGCATTCATCTATATTTGTGGCAAGAGAACTGAAAAACTAATTACGGTGTGTACAGATGTTCAGGATGTTAGTATTGTTAGAGATTGATTTTAAGGGGCAAATTGATACATGACTTGAGTTGATTCTACTCTTGTCATATTTATATATATTTAATGCATATTCTTAATGCTATGATTGTTTTATCAAGGTTGAGTTAGTCAAATTTTAGTTCTTGAAATTTTTTTGTTGTATTTAGAGAAATTATACATTTGTTAGAAAAAGTTAATTTTTATATTAAATCTATTTTGAAATTAGTGTAGCTAGGGTTAGTGCTGCACAAGGCAAGCCAAGATTTTTTCCACCCCCTTCAACAAAAAAAAAATTCTGCAGGGGACAGAAAATGCCATTCTTCTATATAAAAGCAAAAAGTGCTCCCCAGGATGGAACGCCCATTCAGCCCCCCCCCCCCCCCCCCCCACGCCACTGCCTATCAGAAAATGAATGTTAAAATAAATTTTTGCCACATTTTATTTTAATTTTATAGAAGTTTATTACATTTAAATGATAGGCATAGATTGATTTTGACTTGATTAGATATTGTATGTTTGTAGAGATAATGCACATATTTTTAAACAAATATTTTTTTAAATATTTTTGGTAAAATATTTGATATGGTGGATTAATAGTAACTGACACTAGGTCAAAACAATCACTCACTGTACAGAGTACGCCAGAGTATTCTTAAGTTGGCCCTATTTTACTATATGAAAGTGTGGAGAATAAAATAAATATTAATTGAGAGTTTGCAATAGGTAAATGTCAATTTTGTTTTCCCTATAGTATCAGTCAGTGTTTTTATTTTTTGACTTTATGCAAGTGAGTTTTCTCATCTTTGTGAGGGAGGTAGGATCTAAAGCTCTAAACTCAGACCTGGAGATGGAGTCCCGTTGCAGCATGACATTGACACAATGAAAAAATCCGGCAACTCTGATACTACTGATGTCATGCTGTATCATCCACTCATGGTGTTCCCTTGACCTTGGCCCTTAGGTTTTCCAAATGTATGGAGCAGGGGCGTCATTTCGGAAAGGGGGGGGGGGTGGAATCCAAAACTTGGCCGGTTTGTTAAGTTGTTTATTACTTGAGGCGCCACAGTACATTGTAATTTAAATAAAACCTGCAAATTCAGGAAGGGAGGTAGCCAGCTGCCTTTTTGGGGACATTTATAAATTATATCGAGTTTTGAAATGGAATGAGTATGAGGGAAGCGCCATCGGGTTTATCAATAGGCATAGGATGTAAGAAACAAGGGATATGGGAAAACCTTTAAAACAACGAAACGTTGCTTTGTTTTGTCGTTCTTGAAATTTACTTCCCTGGCCCTATGTCGCCTATGTATCTTATTTCCTCTAAAATTCTTGAAAGAAATGTTCGATAATTCTTAATTTGAAGCTTTGTAACTAAGGAGATTTAATTCCCTTAGGGAAAGTACCTAAATCTATTTATAGAAAGCTAGTCATATATTGCACAACTTCCGGGAAATCATTAGTTTATTTTGACTACGTCATGCGTCGATTAATCTTAAGATATGCTTTAACAAGTTTCTCTTAAATACGCTACCGGTTCATACACCGGTCATTAACCACCTTAACTTACAAGTTCGAAGTTTAGTATCTCTGGTTTAATTCACGCAGGTAAGAAATTAAATGTAATTAATTATCATAATTGGTTAAGTACCGAGCTAGTTACAATAATAATAATAGTAATTAGTAATACTAATAATTGTAATTTGTAAACAATAAGGCTAAATTTTAGGCCTGCGTAAATAATGATGCCTAATCACATCTCTGCCTAATGGTAATTAATGTTAAATTTTAAGGCAGACACTACGTACACCGCGGCGACGTACCTAGCAAAACCATGGACTTTGGCCTGCGCACACCGCGGCGGTGTACCTAGCAAAACCATGCCATGGCCATGGTCTTTGGCCTGATACACCGCGCCGGTAAAAGCAGTAAAAACTTGGTCTTTTCCAATCTTTAACTCTATGCGGTACTTGTAAAATTAATGTTAAACTCTTGTTAAAATTGAAAACTATTTATTTAAACATTATTTAATACCTGCAAGATTAAACAAAAGTAGAACTGACTGAATTGACTGATATTTTTATTGTGCGCAGGGCTAGGGTTAGAGTCCTGCATGAACGCAAGGGAACAATGTTCCTGTAAAATTGTAACTCTACTTTTTAAAAAAATTTTCGTAATATAAAAAAAAATTATTTTGGGGGTTGGGAGATATTTGGTTAAGTTCCACACTTTTGTAAAGAGCAAGCATTTCTTAGTGTTTTATTGGTCATATCTGGCCTCTTCGCCGTAAGTGACATGTATTCTAACCTGTTGCGTACCCCCCACAAATATTATTGATTGCACAGATTTTTAGGTTAAAATTGGCTTTAATACATGCATTTGAGTGTCAGAAATTCAAGCTAATTATTAAATGTAAATTCTTTCTGCCGAACCCACCTCCCCTCCGACAGCCGCTATACGCAGCAGTTTGCAAAATATCCCAAATCAACAACTTCCTCCTCTTTCCATAGTGCATAAATGGATGGACCTATATATCACACTTTCTATTTGTTTTCTCATTTCTTATTATTTTCAAATTCAACATATACTTAAAATATTTCAATTGCTACAAAATATTTTTAAAACTCTCATAAAACTACTGTTACAAATGAACATAATAAATTAAATATAAATATACTTTTAATTAAAACAAAGAAGAAAAAAAATAGTAAAATTCGATCCTTATCTGGTAAATGATCACATTAAATAAGATCTCTTAGCGTCTACTCTACCACAAGACTACACAAGTTCACATCCAACTGCCTTATCTTAAAAACAGGTAAATGGCACATTTTTGCATCAGTGTACGCAGGCATAGGTCCATGGTTTTGCTAGATACACCACCACGGTGTACGCAGGCCTAGGTCCATGGTTTTGCTAGGTACACCGCCGCGGTGGACGCAACCACTTCGAAATTTTAATTTATAAAAAAAATGGTAATTTGATACTATTGGTGCCGCGATGTCTCACACAGCTGCCATCTTGGTTGCCACGACCAATAAAATGAAGAATAAAACGTTAAAAAATAATGAAAAAATTTCCCTAAATGTATCCCTAAACCTAACCTGAACCCTAAATTTATCCCTAACCTGCGTTATGACCCTATCGGAACCAGGGTTTTGATCCTATTGGAACCAGGGTTTTTACGCAAGGCACCAATAGTAACAATTAGCCAAATTAATTACTTAAAGTTAGAATGAGAGCCTTTAAGTTTTGTAGCCTTTATCTAAAGTTTAACACTTTGGTCAATTTTTTAGACACTTTAATTTCTACTTTGATATTTAAAATAATAGTATACTTTTAAAATTTGAAAATCAAGCATTAAGCCATTTAAGCACCAGGCCTATAGAGGCATTAGGCACCTTGCCTTGTTTTGAACAAAAAAAATAAATGTATATATCCATTATCCAGTCTTAGTTTTCCAGCTCTTCTATTTTTTATTGTAATTTACACACACATTCTTATGTTATGGTACAAGTATCAAAAGTATTACATTGGACTCATTATGAGCCCCAAGATTGTCCACATCTAAGATATTCCTTAGTATTCTTAGTAGGGCTCTGGCTGCGGCTAGTGTCTTGAGAGGACTGCTTGTATTACGGGTAGTATGCCTGTTGCTTGAAGTTCAACTCTTCACATATTCTCATGTGAAGACATTAATGATTAATGGTTGGGTGTCCTGGGGGTTGCAAATGGGTTGATGTTTTTGATTGAGGGTGGATGGACATTTTTAGGGATTGGAAAAAATTTAAGTGTTTTAACAAAAAACAAAAAAAGAAGCTACTGTGGACCACATGGCAGCATAAAATGTTCTGTGACATAGGTTTCTCTTTTTTTTATTGTGTGTGTTTGGGGGGGGGGGGGGGTTTGATACTCTTTAATTGGTATTAAAAAAACCAACTAACATATTCTGGTGAAGATCTGAGATTACTCTCTTATGACCCCAGCTAGTAAATTGGCTGCCAGCTCCATCTGCTGAACCGAGCCATACAACATTTTCACGTAAGGCTCTCCAACTTCCCTGGCTTCCCCCGGGACATCTGGTGAGGGACATTTGGTCAGCAGGTGCGCTAGCTTCTCCTGGACCAGGCTGCAATGCCGGCAGGTAGAATCCCTATTGTTGTCCAGCCGCCAGAAGTATGTGCGTATGGGGCATTGCTCTGTGCGCATTTGTGTCCAGAGCAGATCTTGAGTCCAAGTACAAAATCACATAGAGCCCCGCAAGCTCGTTTTCCTTCAATGTGTGATATACGCTCTCCAGGGCCCCGAGTATAGCCTCAAGCTCCGCCTTAAAGTTTGATGCTGCAGTCCCACAGGGTCCTGAGAGTTACCTATTTTGTGCCCCCGCCCCGCTGGATATAGTATGAGTGCACCATACCCAGCAGTACCTTCTCTCAAATTTAAAAACCAACTATATTGGTCAATAAGGGGCATAAAACAGAGACGGTTAAAATTAATAAACAATACTGCTTAATGCCCTTAAGTTTTTTTTTGAAATTTTATAGAGACTTTTGGACAGCATTTGTGCCTGGTGATGCCTAAATGCACCATGGTGCTTTAATGCCCTCTTTACCCTAATGTTGATTTTCATCATAAATTTAGTAAAAGTAGTAGGCAAATAGTTGGTGCCAGTAAGTGTCATATAAATATTATATTATATGTTAAAAAAATGTAGGCCTGTTCCCAAACTTACTCAAAGTTATAGTTAAAACTACCCTTGCTATGACCTGCTGCTACCTAATCTACTAACAATCATTGATGTAACAGATTTTTTTCTTATAGGGCCTACAACTCAGCTATTAAATATCCATTTTTTTAATCAGTGTTGAAAGCATGGCGGCAACCATTTCTCCCTCTACAACCAGCTCAGCAAACTCTGGGAGTAGTGACACCACCAACCAAGCCAGAGAAGTTGCATCCATCAAAGCAGCATTTCCGAACAGATGCAGAGTAATATGCGATGCTGGCAACTACATCAATGTAGTCACCGTGCAGCCAGAAAATTTGGATGTTACAATAAAATTTCAATTAACATGTAAGACACTTTTTTTTTTATCATCTTTCTTACTAAGGTAATATTTTGACTTACGCAAATGATGAGTCAGAGTATAATATTTCTAACATTATATAACATAACAGTGCTTATAGTAGAGAGACAGGGCTTTAACATTTTTATTTTTTTTTATTTCAATGAAGGGTGCATGTTCAATCATGTAATTTTCTTCACCTGTTATGCTTAAGTAGTTATCAGTTAGATCTATTTCATGCTTCTATTTTTCTCTAACGGAAACTAATCACGGAATACCAACTTCCCTTGCCCCTGCAGTAGAGAAAATAGGACCTTAGTCATTGAAAATTAATTTTCGACAGGTAACATAAAAAATACACTATGTAAAAAATTTCAGAAATCACAATGAATTTGAAAATATTAAAATTATTATAAATTATAAACAAAATTTTAATTGATACCATTTTTCATACTTTTTCAATGAACAACAAGGAAATGTGAGTTATGTTATTATGCAAATTTCCTTTTTTTTTTTTTTTAAAGCTGCTTACCCAAGTGTAATTCCTGAGATATCCATACGCTCAGAATCATTGTCACCTGAAAGTATCCTAGATGTCCAACAGACGCTGAGATCCCATGCCAGAAAGCTGATAGGTCAGCTCATGATTCAGACGCTCATTCAAGAGGCAGAAGTTGAACTGCGTGCTGTGGGTCTCAAGCCAGGAAAAGCAGCCGTAGCCACCAGTGGTAAAACACAGCAAAAGAAAAGGAAACAGAAGAAGAAGAGAAAGTCTGAGGAGGATGAGGAGGATGAAAACAAGAAGCTCCCATCAATGAAAACTGCAGATGATGTTGTCAAGAGAATTATCTGGGATGATAATTTAGAAAAGGATGATTTTATTGTTGGGTACGTGGACAGATTTAAAGGACTTGTGGAGAAAAGCTTCTCAGATTTCACCTGGGAAGACCTAGCCTCTTTAGACAATGATGTTCTTGCTGTGCCCAAACATAGGATCCAGTACTTTAAATACAAAACTGTCAAAGTCTGGGACAAAACTAGAAGAATTGACAATGTCTTTGGTTCGGCCGAAGGAACAAAAACAATTGATGTTGTTATGAAAGAATTTGAAGAGATGGGAGGTCTTCAGCCAGCAGGTGGAGCTGTTGCTGACCGGACGAGTAGTAATTCTGAAACTGATGATGATAGTTCCGATGACAGTGACGATGACGATGGTATCATGGTTACTATAGGACCGTCTGCCAGCATTGGCACCGATGCCAAAAACAGAGCCCAGCAGAAGCAGGATGAGGACGACAGAACCGATAGAGACAACGAGGAGAGAAACGGGTTCAACCCATACTGGCATGACAAGCTGCGACCAAACTACTTCCTGTGCGTCAGAATCAGCAATGAGGATGTCATGGATAAGATATGCAACATACAGGACAGGCTGATGGAGGCCGAGCCACTGTTCAGTGAGTGCTGCATCCCCGGGGTGGCACTTCATGTTACGCTGAACACCCTGGGTCTGGACACCCCGGAACATCTTATTCAGTGTGTTGAAACACTGAAGAAAGTCAAACCTGAACTGAAGTCAGCCTTGCCAAAGTCAGTGTTGAAACTTAAGGGCGTTTCTAACTTTTACAATCGTGTGATTTATGCCCAGGTACAGTATGAAAAAGATTTCCTTGACTTTTGCAATTTATTGAAAACTCTTCTGAGCGAAGCTGGCGTCCAGATCAGGGATGGGTACGAGTTTGTACCTCATGTGACCATCATGAAGACAACGAGGCCTGTCTCCAGACTGCGGGGCACAAAAAATGTCAACCCTCAGCTGTACTCGAAGTATGTCAACACCGAGTTCGGAGAGCAGAAGATAGATAGCATTTATCTGTGCTCAATGGGAGATGACAGGAGAGAAGATGGTTTCTATAAGACTCCTTTAGAGTTACATTTCAATCCATAAGACTTTGTGTGAGAATGTGTGAGGGATGCTTTTTTTGTATTGCTAGAAAAAAATTGTTTTTTTTTTTTTTAAATTCCCAAAAGCTTTTTAATTGCTTCTAATTCTAAACTTTAAATAATGTATATATTTATTTTGTAGTGCAATTTGTCATATGATTACTTGTGATAAATATAAAACTATTGAAATTCTGTTTACCTAATTTCTGATGGCTAGGTAATAATAATTTATTACGAGTGTTTTATCATTTATTTCGGTTTATTTTTTATTTGCTTTTGCGTGACTATAGGCCTACAAATTTTTGTGTTTTTTTATGACTTTGAAGGAAAATTGTTCAATGTTGCATCTGTGAAATCCTAAAAGTTTTACCAAATACACATTTTACCACAGACTTAACCTGTCAAGTTTTGAAATATTTGTATCCTCACAAGTTAGGATTTAAAATTTTTTTTTTTTATAATGCTGAGACTTAATTGTGAAGTATCTGTATTGATTATCTTGCACTTATTCAAAGCCTTTTTATGCCATAGAATACTTGACTCTTTATAATATAAGTAGGACTTAAATGTGATTGGCATTAATAAATTATAAAATATGTTTTAAACAGTGATACATTCCAAAATATCAGAGTACTGATAATATGCCTTAAAATGATTCTGATTTAAATTCAAAGATGATAAAACTAAATATTTTTATGCCGTATGAAAGCCCAAAAGTTTACCCTGCTAAGACCCACATACATCATTTGTGTAATGCTGTACATAAACCACAAAGTGCTTCCTGGGATGGTCATCCCTTGTGCACCCCCCCCCCTCACCCACAGTATGGTTGCTGCAACTCTTCATGGAAACTAATTTTAAATAATACCTGGACCTATAGAATATCTCTAATTTACAAGATATAATCAGTGGTGTACCCACGAATAGTGCACCCTTCGACAAACAAAAAATGCAGTTTCCTGAAAATACTGCCCGTCGTTATAAAGAAAAAAGTGCCACCCAGGGCAGACCACACCCTCCTTCCTATACCACTGGATATAAAAATTTATTAGAATAATTATTGCAAATTTTATAAATTACAAATTTTTATCTCTTGTAGTTATTGTACTTTAATGGTACTTCCCCTGCTGTTGCTATTTTATTTTTTTCGTTTACTATTCTTTGATTTTCTATTCTGCAATTGCATTGCATTTGATTGCTGCATTGTGTTCATGAAACATGACCAAATAAATTAAACTGATAATTTCGCCTATTGTGTTTCGTCACTGCTTATTCTTCTTCAGCACAATTCCAAGAGGCATAGAGATCTGGGGATTTATGACATAGAGGTCTAGGGATTTATGACATAGAGGTCTGGGGATTTATGACATAGAGGTCTGGGGATTTATGACATAGAGGTCTGGGGATTTATGACATAGAGGTCTGGGGATTTATGACATAGATGTCTGGGGATTTATGACATAGAGGTCTGGGGATTTATGACATAGAGGTCTGGGGATTTATGACATAGAGGTCTTGGGATCTATGACATAGAGGTCTGGGGATCTATGGCATAGAGGTCTGGGGATTTACGACATAGATGTCTGGGGATCTATGACATAGAGGTCTTGGAATTTATGACATAAATGTATGGGGATCTATATGACAGGAAAGTCCAGAGCATGAGACGCAATCCAGTCTCTGAAAGATTTCCTGGATTCCAATGGAATTCTTTTTCACCCCCATTATATTCCCCCCTCCCCCCAATGTTTTTTTTCTTCTTTACTTGTCTTGAATGGGTTTATTTACTGGTCTTCGTTGGACATCTTCGTCGCGTTAGGACTTCGTTTTATTTTAGACATCACTTCAGACAAGACTAGAGTCTACCTTTACAGTATGGTGTAGCCATCACTTCAAACAAGACTAGAGTCTACCTTTACAGTAGGGTGTAGCCATCACTTCAAACAAGACTAGAGTCTACCTTTACAGTATGGTGTAGCCATCCCTTCAAACAAGACTAGAGTCTACCTTTACAGTATGGTGTAGCCATCACTTCAAACAAGACTAGAGTCTACATTTACAGAATGGTGTAGCCATCACTTCAAACAAGACTAGAGTCTACATTTACAGTATGGTGTAGCCATCACTTCAGACAAGACTAGAGTCTACCTTTACAGTATGGTGTAGCCATCCCTTCAAACAAGACTAGAGTCTACCTTTACAGTATGGTGTAGCCATCACTTCAGACAAGACTATAGAGTCTACCTTTACAGTATGGCGACATTTAGTACACTGCTGCGCGCCCCGGTAACCTTGTATTTATTACTAATTTGACAACGGCATCCTATATTGTTCCTCTTCGTAAAATTCTATGTCATCAATACGTGGAGCAATCCACCACGTACGCAAACATGATTTTAAAAAAAAATATTTTAAAACAATTCCGATCAACGATAGCATTGATTTAACCGTCAACAATGGTTCCAGGCTGTGTTTACAGCGCAGCGCATTGGTCTGGATATGATTTAAAACAAAAAACCTATTTCTTGTTCATTTGTCTAAGGGAATAAACTAGTCATTTCAATAGTTTTCATAGTCACCTTGATTTTAAAAAAAAAAGAAGTTACGTAAGTGTTTTTTTAGAGCGTCATCTTTGTAGAGTCCAATGGCAGATCAAATATATTTTAATAAAAACTTCATCTGCTAAAAACGGGGGGGGGGGGGGGGGGGGGGGAGATATGGTGTGCTTAAAAAAAAAGTAGGTTAATTAATTTTACATGTTTGCGGATTATGTTGTGTTGTGAAGAAAAGGAAGACTTAGCTCTGTTTCTCTCCGGTATTCAGGGCCGGGCCTTTTGGTGGTACAGGCAAAGCAGTCACAGGCCTGGAGTGCCCAAATCTAAGGGCACCTTTTTTGACACCATACAGACATTTGAGGTACTAAATTTACGGAGGATAAATTGTAAATGAAGAATGTATATGCTGATGATCAACATTACTTATCGGTGATATTCATTTACAACCAACGTTGCCCCAGTGGAACTGCAGGGGGGGGGGGTGTGAACCGCACCGGGTGACACCATCAAAAGGGGGTGACACCAAATTGGAAAAGTGCATATTTACAGAGCACACACTACTCTGTCTAAACGAATTTCATAACAGGATAACCGACCATACCCACATTTTCCACACATGCTACCAATCCAAATGCACGCTGTGTTAAAAGTTCAAGGTTGATGCGTCAGCAATAAGGTGACCCTATAATTAAGTCCGAAAAACACAGTTTTGACCATGATTCTACGCCGATTGAAGTGTTCGGTAACTTTCGAAAAGGGTAGGAAGCCATATTTATCTAAATTCGGAGATATAAATCTTTCCATTGATACCAAATACGATGTGGTCGGGCGATTTTAAGTACATGAATCGAATCGGTAAATATTTTTTAAAAAATGTATGAACAAAATAGTGGAACAAGGTATGCGAAAGCTTGAGTTAAGACAGATCTCGGCAATAAGATAAGGACGTTTAGACTACAAGGTATGCGAAAGCTTGAGTTAGGACAGATCTCGGCAAAAAGATAAGGACGTTTAGACTACAAGGTATTCGAAATCTTGAGTTAAGACAGATCTCGGCAATAAGAAAATGACGTTTAGACTACAAGGTATGCGAAATCTTGAGTTAAGACACATCTCGGCAATAAGATAAGGACGTTTAGACTACAAGGTATGCGAAATCTTGAGTTAAGACACATCATGGCAATAAGAAAAAGGCGTTTAGGCTAACAGCCTTCCTCAGCAGACAGGACATGAAAATAGGACAAGAAATAGAAACAAGTTAACATCTTAACAACCACGTCAACTACACCTTTATTTACTTATCCAAAATATGACATCGTAATTTCTGTTTGAATTTTAGCTAACGCAAAAAACAGAAAACCAGGAGACTCGCTCTTTTAGAGGGATCAAGCTTTACACACTTTTTAATGAATATTGAACGATTTTGCAATTTAATTTTATTTAAAAGTCAGTGGACAGCACGTTTCCCAATTTTACCACACGATATCATCGGCACATTTAAAAAATAAATAAAATATATATTATAAATGCGAATAAAAAGTTGGTTACTTATTAAAGGGGAATAACTCTCTTCAACGAATTTTACTTCTCCCAGATATGAATCGAAAGAATGATGGTAAGAATTTGTGTTTACATTCATGTTAGACGAAGATGTTAGTCCCGTGCGGTAAGCCGGTAATAACCCTAACTAAACCACTGCTCCATACTCAATAGTGAAATTGGTAATCTTGCAATTCGGGTGCGTATATTATTTCTGATCCAATTTCGTATTATCGTATGTAAACTTACGTGTATTGTTTATTAAATTAAATCCAGGTAGTGATAGCTAACTAATAGTGAATTATACAGCGCTTATTTTCGTTTTATTTTATGTCTAAAGCGCCTTTGAACATCCCTCAACCTTTCCATAGCTCTATTTGTATTGTATTTTTTCACCTGGTTGCCAGATTTTTGATCACCTATAAGTTGGTATGCTAAACTAAGTTTTCAAACTGTAGGCATGTTCAAATAAAGAATGAAATAGGAGGTGGGGCGTTGAATTTAATTAGAATTATATGTTCCGTTAATAAATTATAGAAGCCCACAATTCTTATTTTTATTATATGGGGTGTATAAATTTAATTCCAAACAAAGGCTACTGCATGGGCATGGGTGAATGGAACGAGATCAAACTTAGTACACATACGCTTGCTTATCAATATTAAAAAGGGTAATGAACTCATAATTTTATTTTTTCCTAAAACTAGCCAATGTACACGGCGTCGCTCGTGATGTCATGCGGAAATAAAAATCTTTAAAATGCCCTTTAGCTAACATCTAAATTATGGGCAGAGGCGGAACTGGGTTTTTGACGCTCTTGGCTAATTTATTTTTGGCGCCCTTGAAATTTAAATTTAAAAAAAAATTAGAGATTTAGCGGCGCCCTTTTGAAAAGGCGCAGGCCGGCGCCCTTGGCAACTGCCCCAATGTTAGGCCGTTGTTACGCCACTGATTATGGGGCCTGTAAAAAAAAAAGCAGGGAAATTGAAAATTGCAATCTGGCATGTAGGTTGAAATTTTAAAAAAAACAACAAGAAAATGTCGAGATGGTTTAGGCTACAGGTTATGTACCAATGGGGGCGTAATACGAAATTCGATCAGAAATAACATACGCACCTGAACTGCAAGATTACTGTGAAATTAGTGGAGAGCAGTACTTGGCCAGGGTAGCCTATAAATGAAGGAAGTTATAGTTAACAATTCCAAATAAACTTTTTAAGTTACTGCATTTATTTTGGAAATACATGCTTTTTTATTTTCCATCTGATGAATCAAATATTAATAAATTTATGACGTCTTTTAAAAATATTTCCTTTCTTCTGTTTTATACCATTTAGATAAAAGAATTTTTTTTAAAGGGCCTGTTTTAAAAAGCCTTACAAAATCTAAAGACCCTTTTTACAAAACTTTTTTTTTTCCTTCTAATTCTTGTAACTAAATTTCGGGAAAACCAACTCAAATTTTAAAATAAATCCTAAATGTTCATTGTTATAATAACATACTAAATGAATGATTGTCATTTTTAAAAATTAACGATCAACCGTTTGAACAGATGTTTTAATATTATATATATATTGAAGATTAGTTTAAACAAATACATAGTTTCAAAGAAAATTATGAAACAAATTTACTATTTAGAAACAACTAAAAATAAAAAGGATTTTTGTAACCCATGCACGATCAAGGGAACGTAAATTTCAACTAGCAACTTTTCTGTTTCTAGCCGGTTAATTGTTGAAGGATGCTAAACTTACTTCATGTGTGCACCAAAATGCATCCCATCATTCTGAATTTATCAAACATTTTTCTGGGGAGGGGCTTACTGAGATCTCTCTCCAAACCGTACCCCAAGTTTTGTTCGGCGCCCTCGATCTCTTCTCCCTCTCCAACTGAAGGGACAGTACCATTACATTTTAATCTTTTAAAAAAGTGTTGGATGTAAGTAAATACAAGGATTTTTTTTTGAACGGACACAATTATGATTTTCCTTATACGTAGATGTACTATTAAGATTCTAGTGACAAAACTAAACTAAGGTTAAAAGCATACCCTCAGGGGGGACTACTGCCAGAATTAATTAATGGGTATGTATGGCAGGGGCGACGAAGTCAGAGCTGACCCTGGGCATCAAAATTCCCAATTTCGGTGCTGATAGATGCCCTGCCCCCTTCCCCCGAAATACTACCCCCCCTCCCCCCCCCCCCCCCCCGCATTGGAAAATTACCTGAAAGAAACTGGACAAAATTCTTTTCATAACATTACTTTAATAGTAGACCATAGACAACTGCTCCCTGGAAAAGAGTAAGATGATTTTTGCCGCCCATGCCTATGTAATGTACATTGGCTTTTTTTCGTTTTATGCACTATGAAGTGCCTATCTTAAGACGATTTTGCCACAATCCGCTCCTTTTACACTAGCCGTCCTACGCCACTGTATACAACTCAACGACAAACATGATCACATGTCCTAATACCCGTTCTGTACTGGTAAAAGCAACTTACCCATCGGTTCCTAGGTTAACAACAACAACAGACAAAAGAGGCATTAACAATCGCTCGGTTTTACGCATTTAGAGAGTATCAATAACGATAACCCATGGCAACTCCTTTCAAGTAGAGCGGATCAAATTCTAACGCAGCCACACACCTTTGTTCGTCACATCTCTCCCTTACTCATTGCATGCTCTCCGCGCCGACGGTCGAAGACTTGTGCTATATCCGTGTACATTGAAAACCCGATTAAAATTAAAAGATGTTTGCTAGAGAAGGATCAGAGTTCTTTATTTTTATTTATCTATTGATTTATTTATTCTATTATTTATTTTATTTATATATTTATTTTATCGTTTTATTTGATCTATCTTTATTTTGTATCTTTCTATTTATTTTATGTATCTATTTATTTATTTTCTTTTTTTTATCTTAGAAAATGTTAAGTTAATTTTATTATTTGATTATCTATTTATTTTATTGATTATTTTATCTATCTACTTTAGTTATCTACTTATTTTATTTATCTATGCATTATGTTTATCTATTTATTTTATTATCTATTTATTTTATCTATCTATTATATTTATGTATTTATTTTTGATCTTAGCCGTAGTCTCAATCTTCTGATTTGTTTTTCACGTGTTTTCCATGTCACAAAATATGTCCCGACACAGCTTAACGTCACTACTCTTTTCAAGAAAATTGACCAGACCTTCGTGCAATTGGTGGGCCCGAGAATAGCATCACTCAATCTACTGCGTTAAGACCCACAAAAACACCATATCGTTTACCTTCAAAAATAAAAATAAAAGTTTTGGAATTGTAATGCGGTCATTCCAGAATTAGGACCTTTTTGGGGGGGGGGGGGGGTGGAGGGGGGGTCTCGGGTACCGCCTACAACAATTGAATAATCATAATTAAACGGACCATAGCATTATGTAACAACACTGTCAGATAAAAGTAGTTTTAAATCTGATCAGACATTTCAGGATTTAATATATATCTATATCCGCCTTTATCTTCTAAGGAAAATGGGGCGAGAACGGGCGTTCCACACTTGGCAGTTTGCCGCCCACTAACTTCACCACGCTAAGGGTGAGGTAACGCTGCACAAAGCTGGTGAGGCTCACTTTAATTGCTTGCCATTGAGTACATGTGTGCAGGGGCGTAACAACGGCTTGGCATTGGGGCAGTTGCCAAGGCCCGCCGGCCTGCGCCAGTTCAGAAGGGCGCCGCTAAATCTCTAATTTTTTATTATTTAAAAAAATAAATTAGCCAAGGGCGCCAAAAACCCAGTTACGCCTCTGCATGTGTGGTGTAATGTCATCAGCAAGACCGCGATCCGTTATGTTTGAATGCCACCCCAGCGTTGAACCCAGACAATAGTTTGACTTAAAAAAGGTGCACGAGGTTGTCAAAGGCATCACATCAACTATAGTAAGCCAGAGTAGGTGCGGACATTTGCCTTGTAACTCTGAAACCAGCTAAGCAAGTATTTTGATATGTAAAAAGAAATCCTACGTGATGTATTGAAATGCCAGCCCTTGTGTTGAGCTAGTTCTGCCACCATAACCTAAAACGTTTAAGAAAACATTAAATATCATAAGATATTATACATAAAATAAGTATATAATGTAATAGAATATATAATATCCGAATATAGTATAATATAGTTATTAGATAAAATGATATAAATTAATATATTATAATATATATATATTTGTTTGAGAGTGTTCCCCCCAGAGGTGCTATACTACTGAGGTAGTCACACCGTATTCTGCCCTTTCGGGTCTCTTGGCTTAGCGCCTTTATACCCGTAACAGGGATGGTCCCGATCCCGGCCAGACACAGAGCGAGATATACTACGTTTTGATCTTAGCCCAAAGGTCGAGAAGCGATTATTATAAGATATAATAATGTAAATATTATAACAACTCCTGATTGCAAAATCCTAGTGCCTGCTAACCTTTACGTATGTGACGTCATTGATTATATATATATAATATATATATATAATTTATTATAATATATATATCTATATATATCAGTGGTTCTGATTAGCAGTGTTTATCATGGATATGTATATAACCCCCCACCCCCCGCCTCAACTACCAAAACCACATCTGCCACCAGCCACTTACCCACCCACTTTTAATTTCTTGAACATTTTTTTTTAAAACTACACCATCATGAAGTGACCTTCCATTGCCTGTAAAGGGAATTAAACCAACCTCTGATTTATTTCCCGCACGTCACATGCCAATAAGATCACGCGAAGAAAGAAGTGGCACGCCCACAAACATTTATTTATATAAAAATCTGCGCCCACAGCTTCTCGTCTATTTTTGGAATATCCAAGTCTATTCATATCAGAATGAAGTTCTCAGTTATAGTTTGACGACAGCTTTTTGCGCCACTGAGCTCTAAGCTAAATCTGATTTGCAAAGTACGAGGGAAGTAGACTAGAACTCTAGGTCTCCAAGCGTCACTTACTCATTTCAGATTACTGGCTTCGTCTTTCAGGTTAGAGTGGTGCTCTATAATAAAATGTAATGTCAAGAGGAATTGGGTGACATTTATGACGAGGCAATAATGAACTGCGTGGGTCGGAAAGCAAGATGTCAACCTCATAAATATGTATAGATGTATACCCAAAGAAACACAAAGATAACTTGATTATTAAACAGAACTTGTTAAGCATCAACCTCTCTCTCTCTCGCTCTTTCACACAGACAACCCACCCACACACACAACCCACCCGCATACACAAGCATTCGTCCAATCTAAGAGCCTGCTTTGAAAGAAACGGTTCTTATGACGAGATTTCCATTTCCTGGACAACTTGACAATTTTAAAGAAAAAAATTATTATTTTAGGAATATTAAAATTTAGTCTATAATAGTCACACCCCAATTCTCCGGGGGGGGGGGGGCAGTTTTTTTGGTGTGAGGGGGCTGAGGTGAATTTTCAATCTTATGCTCTAAAAATCATCCAGCCATTTCACTTATCTCAGAATTAGTTCAACATTGAAATTTTTTGTTCAGTTTCATCGATATGTGAAAAAAGTGGGGAGGGGGGGGGGTGTTGCTCCATGAGAAGGGGTGGGAGGATCGGGACATCGATATCATGAGCATACCGACCTGTGTGACATTTAATCTTGGGGGGGGGGCGCTCCATGGAAAGGGGTGGCAGGATTGGGGCTTCGATAACCTGAGACTACAGACCTGTGTGACGCTTAATCTTGCGACGCCACAGCAACCCCATGAACACGATGGGGACACAAACACAACTCAATAAGACTGTAGTGTTCTCATATTATGTTGAAATTCAATACACCCGGTATTTCCTGTCCTAATGCCAGAGCACAAAAACATCATGTTTCTTCCCACATTTATCCAGACGATGAAATGTACAAATTTTTTTTTTTTTCAGCAATCGATTCCGTGTTCTCCGTACAATCGCGTCTATGCTCGTTGTTCAGAATACATCGATAGTGTTGGTTGCGCAGGGCGTGACGACAACGGTCTAAAAAAAGAATGTCCATCGTGGAAATGTGGATTTGCTTTTCGCGTGGAACAAATATTTGTATATTTTTTTTAAAACGTTAATTGATTTTAATGTAATACATGGAGGGCTGCTTGTGACTATACATGCCTTTCAGTCGCCTGCTGTTCAAGAGCATGGATGTTGTTCCGCTGTTCAAATCAGGTTATAACTGCAGTTTCCATTTTTTTTATACCTGGAAAGTCTTAAATTCGTAATTCTGTCTCTTGTATGGTAAGTTTTTTTTTTTTACTTGTACCTAGATAAGTCACATTATGTACACATAATTACTGTCTTATAATGACATGATATTTTTAAATATAAAAAAAAATGTTGTTTGTTGGGACATCGGAAGGTATCTATTGAAATGTAATACGGTCTCACATTGGTCGTCAATTTAGCTTCATCTTTCCATTTGGTGGTGAGAGGAATCCTTTCAGAAAAATTCCTTTCCGGATTCAGGGTATCCTTTTTTCCTATAGCTCCCATTAACATTGCAAAACGATTTCAAAAACAGATTTGGTTTGTTGCTGCCATATGCCATATTGTCATTTAAAATATTTTTTTAGAAGAACTTATTTTTTAAATTGTTTTTAAAACATTAAAAAAAAAAAAAATCAATTTTTGTTTTTTTAATTGAAAAAACGTCTGATTAGATTTCACAGTAGCTTTGCTAAATCCAGCTTCCAAGTCGTCGTGCCAGCATTCCCTAGGAGGCGAATTCGGGGTTGGGTGTGGGGATGGGGTGGTGTGAAATATGGCACATTTTACTGTTGCGGATTCTCGACATAACTAGTAGGTATATGCGGTTGAGAGGTGCCGATAACTAGTAGGTATATGCGGTTGAGAGATGCCGATAACTAGTAGGTATATGCGGTTGAGAGATGCTATATTTGCTAAATATGGTAACTGATTATTAATTTATTCCTTGAAATTGTCAGAAAAATATCTGAGTAATATCAGGCCCCCGAAATCACACTATATATGCTAAATATGGCAACTAATTATTAATTTATTCCTTGAAATTGTCAGAAGATATCTGATAGTAATATCAGGCCCCCGAAATCACACTATATATGCTAAATATGGCAACTAATTATTAATTTATTCCTTGAAATTGTCAGAAGATATCTGATAGTAATATCAGGCCCCCGAAATCACACTATATATGCTAAATATGGCAACTAATTATTAATTTATTCCTTGAAATTGTCAGAAGATATCTGATAGTGATATCAGGCGCCCCCCCCCCCCCCCCCCCGAAATCACACTATATATGCTAAATATGGCAACTAATTATTAATTTATTCCTTGAAATTGTCAGAAGATATCTGATAGTAATATCAGACCCCGAAATCACGCTCCTGCTCCAGTATTTTATTCAAAATATCACGTTTAAAAATACACTCCTGACCTAGATTTTTTAATTGCTTATATTGTCATAGATTTGTATTTAATTACGTGCTGGTTCTTCCGGTTAATGGGTGCGCAGAATACAAAATTTAAAAAAAAAACCACAAGAACTGTTTGTAATTTACCGCAGCAAATCAGAAATACCCCGGAGTTAGTAAACGCTTTTAAACAAGGATTGATTGGATGGGTTTCTTTGTTTTGTTTTTTGTTTTATATAATCTTACATTCCCGCTAGACCACGATCGTCTGCTCAGGGCTGGCTGATTGTGTCACAAGTTAAAATCCATTGGATAATAATCCAGGGTAATAAACAGTTTTAATGAACAGTTGCCAATCGATGGCCATCGGCTGATGTAACACACACACACACACACGCACACACAAACTCAAATACACACACACGTTCACAAATATATACATACGCACACATACATACACACACAAATTAGACTTTAAAATATTTCTGATAGGATCGTTAAAATTTAATGATTGAATTCAGAGGCGAATTTAGGTAGGTAAGTAGAGAAGGGAAAGTTGCGTTGGTTAAAAGAGAGAGTAGAAGAGAGAGGGAGAGAGTGAGTGAGTGAGAGAGAGAGGGAGAGTTAAAGATATATATGTATAAATATATATATAGAAAGAGATATATATATATAGAGAGAGGGAGAGTTAGAGGGAGGAGAGAGATAGAGAGAGATGTTGAGAGAGGGAGAGTTAGAGAAAGAGAGAAAGAGTATTACAAATATCATCAAGGTTTTAGACCCAACGTGATATGAATAATGATCTTATTTCCGAAAAATTAAAAAATCCTCGATTTGTACTTAGACTATCTGGACAAGAAGAAAAAAAAACGATACCAAAATAGCCAAATGTAAATTAATGCATGTCTGACAAGACTGCGAGGAACAGTTGCATGTCTGACAAGACAGCGAGGAACAGTTGCATGTCTGACAAGACAGCGAGGAACAGTTGCATGTCTTCAACACAGCCAGGAACAACTGCATGTCTTCGAAACAGCCAGGAACAACTGCATGTCTTCAAGACATTGAGGAACAACTGCATGTCTTCAAGACAGCCAGGAACAACTACATGGCTAAAAGACAGCCAGGAACAACTGCATGTCTTCACATGTTTTTCAACACCTTGGTCTTGGTGCTATCGTATATCGAATACGTTTGCTTTACTCCTCCGTTTAACACCCGAGTCGTTGCGTGTTAGACATAAAACAACTTTTTGTTTCAACCTAGTTTGGACAGAAACAAACCAGAGTGACATTGTTTTTATGGTTTTTTTCTTCTTCTTTGAAAAACTTGCTAACTCCCGCCAAAATCAAAGGCGGCCTCCATGTGTGAACATCTTATCTGCTAAAGTTACTAGGCAGAACATGCCTTCAAATAACGCACTTCATAAGAGTCCCAAATTAGTGTTGCCCAGCGCCGGTACGCCACCGCCCCTTGAAGTCTATTAATATTCTGATGTCCCACCTTCCTTTAGGAGACTGCAACTTTCCTTGTCACCCAGAGTTATCGTTCATACCGGGGAGTACAAAGAACGTACAAAGATGGCTGCTCACATCAACAAAGATGGCTGCTCACATGGCGAATTCAGCATTTGAGACCTGGCGAGTTGAGGAAATTAAGAACTATTTACCAGAATTGCATCAGCCGGTATCTGGAAATAAAGCAGAACTTGTAGATCGGGCACGCGGCTGTGTAGCGTTGCGAATTTGTGGGGGAAAAAACGTATGTATCTGAGAAAATTTTCTAATTTCTAGGCATAAAAGATTAACAAGGGCAAAAACCCCTGCTTTTCAGGAAGTTGCAGTCCCCTATTAAGTCGCAGGTTTATTACACCGACGTTATTCCGTAAAACAAAAGAAAATATTACGCATAAAACGCACTTGCGATATTTCTTTAACAAAACAGAATCTAATTAAAGTTAACGTGCAGTTTTCGGGAATTTTATTGAATTTAGTGAAATCAGCGCCACCTGGTAGCGTTAGTGACAGTGTTTCATAGAAGAATTATGTTAAAGTGATTGCTGTCATATGTTTTCACTGGTGTCATGATTCAGGGGAGGAGTGTTGACGCACAGTAGGGCGAATTGACCCATTGCTACCCCACCAGGACATTGCAAGTAAGGCGAGTCTACCCATTGCTATCTCACCAGGCAGTGCTTGTAAGGCGTGTCTTACCCATCTCTATCTCACCAGGACATTACTATCTCACCAGGACATTTCTATCTCACCAGGACATTTCTATCTCACCAGGACATTGCTATCTCACCAGGACATTGCTATCTCACCAGGACATTGCTATCTCACCAGGATATTGCTATCTCACCAGGGCATTGCTATCTCACCAGGATATTGCTATCTCACCAGGACATTTCTATCTCACCAGGACATTGCTATCTCACCAGGATATTGCTATCTCACCAGGACTTTGCTATCTCACCAGGGCATTGCTATCTCACCAGGACATTGCTATCTCAGCAGCACATTGCTATCTCACCAGGACATTGCTATTTCGTTAAAGACATTACTATCTCACCAGGGCATTGCTATCTCACTAAGACATTTTCTCACCCGGACATTGCTATCTCACCAGGACATTACTATCTGACCAAGACATTACTATCTCACCAGGACATTACTATCTCACCAGGACTTTACTATCTCACCAGGACATTACTATCTCACAGGACATTGCTATCTCACCAGGACATCGCTATCTCCCCAGGACATCGCTATTTCGTTAAAGACAGGACTTTCTTTTAAGCCGCTTAATTTCAAGAAGTTTTGCTTTTTTTTAAACAAGCTTCGGGATCGATAAGTCAATTTTCCTTCATTTATCCGCCGTCAAAATCAGTTAACAACACCCAGAATCAGTGAGGCGTAAATAAACACGTGTGTTGTCGAACAATATATGCAGCAGTGCCGAGCGAACGCTCGAGGTTTGAGAGCACTTTAAAACTACTCATTAATACATTTGTGTCTTTAAAAAAGCTGTGCTCGGCAATTAGCGTTGTATTGAGGGCGGCGGGGGTGTGTGTGGGATGGGGTGTGTGAAGTGTGGAGGGTGTGGGGGGGAGCCTGCACGTCCACCACCCCATAGTCGGCAGCCGGTACAACTAACGACAACGGCTCGGTAAAGTTATTGGCACATCAACTTGGTATAACCGATCGCCCCGCCCGCCCCTCCCCTCCGCAGATCGCCATGCCAACTCCAAAAGGGACAGAGGCGTAGCTAAGGGGGGCAGAGTGGGCGACAGATGGCCCTGGGTGCCAGACTACGGGCGACTAAATGAGAAGTGGGTCGGTGAGCCGTCCGAAGATTTTGCCTTAACAACAGAAACGCACGAACCAAAAAAAAAAAAAGTTAATATAAAGGATTTAAAAATAATCAAGTAATACATTAACAATAAGAGATATTATTAACTTCTTCGCAACTCCCCTACTTTCCTCACCTCTCTGGCGTAATATACTTTTCTACTTCTACACATATCTTCTTCTAATGCTTCCATTTCTTCCAGCTCTCCAACCTTCAAGAGTGTCGGTAAAAAAAAGGAATAAAAGCTCGTTTAAGACTCCATCAATGAACCCAATTCTGTCAAGCGACTTTATTGTGTGGTCCTCTACTATACGTCTTTACATTCTTAAAAATCCATAACTGTAAATATCCCGACCACAATGGAGTCCCTCCTTTCAGCCTCCGACTTACATCGAACGGCTCTCGCCTTATGGTTAACGCAAAATGTATTCCCTAGATTCTAGATTTAATTTTTTTATTAACATTTTTTTATCTTCAAATTGAACGTCTTTCCTTGCGATTATTCAGTACGAGTCCAGCAGCGCCCTCTATCCAAACACCAACCGTACAATCAATTATTCGGATATCTTTTGTGGTCGCATGGTCCACACGTTGCCCCCAATCGTATCTAATTATCCGCGGAAGGAGAAAATCAATTTCCTAAAAAATCAATATATCTGACCAATCATTGGGGTTTTCATCGATGTGCGCATTGTTTTGGAATCTTGGACACCCCTCCTCCCAAATGACCCACCCACGCCAAAAGGGGTTTAATTTCTACCTTGCGAATTGTCTGATTCTTTAGCTACTGGTGTCTAAGGTCTGACTTTGGGTAAGAAATGCATGGAATAAATATACATTTCTCACTTATCGCATTTATTTAATAACTATTGGGACCACAAAATGCTGTGAATAATATGGTAACAATCTTGTTTTATTTCAGAATTGATACAAGATGTAAAAAAAATAAATTTAAATTAATTTGTCAAAAGTATTATAAAACAGTAGCTTGGTTTTTTTTTCTCTTTCTGTTTGTGATGAAATGTATTCGATTCCGGTCATGCTTGTGTTTTAAATAGGGTTTCTCATTTCCTGAGATTTGGCTTATCCCTGGACCAAAGGAATATATTTGGCTTATCCCTGGACCAAAGGAATACATTTGGCTTATCCCTGGACCAAAGGAATACATTTGGCTTATCCCTGGACCAAAGGAATACATTTGGCTTTTCCCTGGACCAAATAAATACATTTGGCTTGTCCCTGAACCAAAGGAATACATTAGGCATGTCCCTAGATCAAAGGAATACATTTGTCTTGTCTCTGGACCAAAGGAATACATTTGGCTTGTCCCCGGACCAAAGGAATACATTTGGCTTGTCCCTGGACCAAAGGAATACATTTGGCTTATCCCTGGACCAAAGGAATACATTTGGCTTATCCCTGGACCAAAGGAATACATTTGGCTTGTCCCTGGACCAAAGGAATACATTTGGCTTATCCCTGGACCAAAGGAATATATTTGGCTTGTCCCTGGACCAAAGGAATACAGTTTTCACTCATCCCAGAAACTAATTCATGTCATGACACACGTTCCCGGTGATATCAAACTAGAAAATTAATTCTTTGAAATGTTAACCTTGCCAAAAATTTACCCGATTAAAAATCCTTTCTTTCAACATGTAATTCGGTAAGGGCGATTTTGTTTCAATATGAATTCGGCCATAAATTGAAAGCGCACTTTAATCTTTGTGTGCGCCTGCTTTACGAGACGTGTGCGCGCGCACACACACACGCATAGCAAAGTGGGGGAACATTGATCCTTATGACGTTATCGATCAAACAATGCAGAAATCAACTTTACAATAAAATAGTGTGCAACAAAAAATGGGTTGACTTATCACTGAAGATAAAATAAACTGAAATTGGCCACTTAAATAGACGGATGCTTGTATTTTGAAAAGTCAAATTATATTGAATTTGATCTGCATTTACATAGAGAAAACTCATATGTCAAAACGAAATTTATTATGTATGTTTTGTCATAAGCTACAAATCTGAAGAGGTCGAATTTTAATCATGTTTAAAAAAAAAAAAAATACTTTTCATTAAACTTATCGTGGCATATATTTATGGTTCAATTTGGTTGGCTAACCATAGTTTGGAGGTAAACGAAGCAATGATTGCGTTGAAAATGGCAGTGTTGGGCTTGAAATAAGAGAAGGAGAACAGATTCCTCGCAAATCTGGAAAACCGTTTAAATGTCTTGGAAAATATTTTAAAAAAAAAAAAATTCCCACAGAATAAGATATTTTAATTTTACAACAAAAAAAATTTAATAATTCCGAATCGGTGTTCCAAATATTTCTAATTATGTGTTCGAAATAAGTTACAATTCTAATTCCCCCCATCCCCATTTATATCGCAGATTTATAACACCATATTTAAACTGAAGCCGTAAAACTAAAGAAGATATTGCGCATCCAACGCACTTGCGGTGTTTTTAAAAAAAGCGCATTAAAGCACAGTTAACGGGAATTTTATTTAAAAGAAATAGCGCCGTCTGTTACTAACTGTTAGCGTTAGTGAAATTGTTAAATAGCGACTTTAGCGCATTTGATATGGTATAGCAGTAGTACTTCCTATAACATCGACACTTGGAGCCTGGATCTTTTTCTTAAAGGAGAAAGAAGAAAAGAAAAAAAGCTGTATTCGTCTTTAGAACCATCAAACAGAGTCTGCGGACGAGACGTTGTGAATAGCTTTGTGTTGGGACAGAAAATAAAGTAAGTTTCCTAACAACATTCGAAACACATCAGTCGCATGACCTTTGATAAACATGTGTTATAACAAGGTAGGCTTCAGCGAAATAGATACATTCATTTGTTTTTCAACTCCGGACTTGTTATGATAAGTGTTATAATTGTTAAATCCTTTTTAAATATAAATTTCGCTTTTGTTCATGTGTGTCTTTCTGGCTGGGCGTGTGGCGAAATATTTGGACGGCTAATTGACCAATTCCCCGTCAACCTATCGAGCTGAAACTTGGCACACAGGCTCTTTGCCGATGAGCAGACATTTTGCCAAAGTTTTCAGCCCCAATCCTCAAACCAGCAAAAATAAAGAGGCACTCACTCTTGCGTTTGAGTAATATGTCGCTAACCCCTAATACTAATATACGATATTTTGTGTGTGTGTGGGGGGGGGGGGATAAATACTGTTGAACTATTTTTATTTACGCGTCTCTGCTCAGTTTAGCAAATATTTGTATGGGATTCCTAAGGGCATTAGAGACGGGTGTAGAAAAGGGGGATGAGGGGGGTGGTCCATCCCGTATGGCATTTACTTTGGGGGGGGGGGGCATTTTAGGCCCACTTTTGTATAGCTTATTTTGCTTTCCTTTTTATAATATTTCGACATTTGTCCCCCGCCTCCTTTTGTGCCCACCCCCAAACACCTCGTTGCTAAAGGAATCCGTTAAACGTTCTTAGCTAATGAAAATAATTAATTTGAACCATTTATTGATTCAACTATTTCTTGACGAAACCGAGGTGACGAGAGTTCAAGTCGCACTTGTCAACGATTCTTGATAAAAATCGAATTATTTAAAAAAAAAAAAAAAAGTTTCCGATAATGAAAAATAAACCATTTAATGACGTCATGAGCTTGATCTGGGGGAAATCAGATGATCATCTAATGTGATTGTTTTTATATGTGACATAATGCATCACGTCCATCCATTTAAACAGAAGTGTAAAAGTTACATTCTCAAATCTTTTTTTTTTTTAATTAAAAAAATCTACATTATAAATCTTCTGTTATGATTAATATTTTTGTGAAAGAAATAAAACTGCAAAAGATCTGAACATAAAAACAAAACTTACTAAAATTTAGATGCTGCATGATATCTTTCCCCCCTTGATTCATAAACTACAACAACAACAAAAACATTTATATTTTTAAAAAATTAATTAAAAAGAAATAGCCACACAATAGCCCATCCCTTCCCACTGCCTCGCCCATATATGCACGCAGTAGCGTATCTAGAGTTAGAGCAAGTTTTGAGTTAGGGTTAGAGTTAGGGTTAGGGTTAAGGTCAGAGCTAGGGTTAGGGTTAAGGTCAGAGCTAGGGTTAGGGTTAAGGTCAGAGCTAAGGTTAGAGTTATCGTTAGGGATAAGGTCAGAGCTAAGGTTAGATTTAGGGTTAGAGCTAAGGTCAGAGTTAGGGTTAGAGTTAGGTTTAGAGTTAAGGTTAGGGTTAAGGTCAGAGTTAGGGTTAGAGTTAAGGTCAGAGTTAGGGTTAGAGCTAGTTTTAGGGGAGGGCTAAGACAAATAAAATCTGCAAGTGGCCGAAAATCTCGCCCATCCCTCTTAAGCAAAATATTGCCTACCTAGGTGGACACCTTCTTTACTCTGCACCCCGTTCCTGTGCCACTGTGTCTACACTGTCTGGACACCAGGTGTATTTAAAAACAGACCTGGCAGAGTTTTCGATTATTGAGGTCGACATCCGGGTTTGTGTAAACATTGAAGGAAAAAAATACCGTTTGTGATCCAGTCTGCAAAGCCTCATCGATCGAAAGAACTAATTTCACTAAACCAATAATTAAGATTAGAATATTTTCTTTATGAATTTTTTTTTCCAATGCTTTGTATCCAACAACTTCAACTTGAATGTGCTGATTAATCGTCTTCATCATCTGTTTACTACAAAGTCAACAAATCTTGTTTTGTTACTCAATATATTATATTCCGAATCTGTTTTTTTCCACACGGCCTGAAAGAAGTTTCTGCTATGTTATCTTTAAATGAAATACGTTCGATCTACGCCTTTAAGCTTATTCACATTAAACATGGTAGATCTATTTCCTAAAATCTAATTTTTTTTTTTTGCATGCATTACCGCTTTTCTCCGCAACATGTCATTATAATCTGTTCATTTCTTCCTGTCATCTCTTGAAACTTGAGGCAGTTTTTCATTTCTTAGTTATCTAAATAAATCTTTCATTTACTTTTATCACGAGGAACCCCTTGCGAAGACTTCGTCGAAAGATCCTTTAAAAAAGTGTTTACGGTTACACGCCAATGTGATTCCCTCCAAACCGTCTTAATATGCAAAGGCGTCTCTTCACTGATTTATGGTGGGGAAACAAAAACAAACTCACTGATCCATGACACTGGGCAATGAACGCCTGGGTCAGCAAGACATCTGACTTCTTGTCTAATGGTTCATCATAAAATCTGACCCCCACCCCCCCACCTCCTAGTTTTATGACTACATCTGTCGCAGAGGCGTAGCGAAGGGGGGCAGGGGGGGGGACAGATGTCTCCAGGCGCTAGCTAGTTAGGGGCGCCAAAATGTGCCTTGATATTATTTTATTGATGAAAATAACGGGTTTGAAGGTTGAAAAAATACAAAAAGGGGCGCTTTAAAATGAATCTTGTCCCCGGCGCGAATCTCGTCCCCGGACGCCAAACACTCTAGCTACGCCTCTGATCTGTCGCCCAAAAAAAAACAGGAAACGTTGAAACTTTATTCATATCGTCCACTTGGCGCGTTAAGGCCTTTGTCTAACGGTTGAACTAATTCGTGATACATCCCATTTAACCTGATACCACGGCAGCAGTGGGGGTAGCTACAAAGGGGACAGGCGGTGCCACCGCACCATGGCCCGAAGCCATAATGGGCCCAAGCATATATAAGTATAAAAGAGAAATATTAATTAAGATTTTTTTTGTAATATACTTAAACACGCAGAAGTAATACTACTAAAAGCAAGAACATTTTTTTTTTACTCGGTAAGTAATAACTAAACATTAGTCTAATCATGTATGACTACTTGGATTCAACCGGGCAGGTATTCTTGTTTTAGTTGTAAACAATGAAATATCCGAGGGCCCATTTTATATATCGCACCAAGGCCCACACACCTCTAGCTACGCAGGTATGCCAACTGTCCATAAATTTACGGGCATTCCGTAAAAAATTTGATGGAAAATGACTTATTCGTAAAAAGTCCATAAAAACTATACGGTGTCAGTAACAAAAAAAAGAGAGACATTTATTAAACATTTTTTTCTAATGAAATCAAACTAAACTCTCCTGGTTTGTGACTTCTTCTTACATTCTGTAAACGTTTATGATCCTGGTCAGGATATACTCAACACTGATGAGAATGCTATACTGTAAAATAAACGTTACAACAAAGTCTCACACTGTATGACCACATGATCAAATAGACCTACAGACATGTCACCGACGATTACGGATAATTGAAATTTATATTTAGCTTCGTAAGTTTGTTTTAAGAAATTTATCCCTATACCAGTGGCTCTCAACCTTCCTAATGCCGCGACCCCTTAAGACACAGTTCATCATGTTGTGGCGACCCCCCCCCCCCCAATCGCAAAATTAATGTCGTTGCTACTTCATAACTGTATAGTGCATGTGCTTTCCGATGGTCTTAGGCGACCCCTGGGAAAGGGTCGTTCGACCCTAAAGGGGTCGCGACCCACAGGCTGAGAACCGCTGCGCTATACAAAATAGGTTAGTCCGTGCACAATTTGAAAATTTTGGTATTTTCTCCATAATTAATATAACTTTATTTGTTTGTGGTTGTGGGGGTGAGTGTGTGCGTGGTTTGCCATTCTGTATTCTGGCCACCTTCAATTCCAATAATTCCAATGTTTATAATATTGGATCCAAACAAAACAAAAATCACAAATGACATAATACACTGGCGATTTTTCTTTGAATGTCACAGAAGTGTATTCTGTTAAATGACAATTGTTCTTGATTAACTGAATGGCAGTCAGCCAATAATATTAATAGGCAACTAGGTTATAGTTCCCATTTTAATGGATGACGACCAACTAGGTTATAGTTCCCATTTTAATGGATAACGACCAACTAGGTTATAGTTCCCATTTTAATGGATGACGACGAATGGATCACATCACCCTCGCTTTTTTTTTTTACAAGTTATCCACGGATCTCGTGCTCTCGGCTCCGACACCACATGATTATTTAATCGTTTGTCTGTTTGTGTGTATGTGTGCGCGTGTAATGTCAACCCCCGCGATAATGGGTCGTCGTCCTGTGACGCACGTGCCAGTCGTAGTTACCCCATTGCGTCACGGCGGTTAACGATTGCTCTCGTCTGCTGTCATTTATACAGTTCTGAGTGGGTCAGCGTTGTTAGAAAAACGTGATCCAATCCTCCTACTGCAGGTTAAGTGTCGTCGAAGTCGTCTTCAAGACATTTATCGCGAATTAAACGATAAAATTCATTGAACTGTACAAATACAAGTGGCGCCAAAATACTATTTTTTCCTAGTCCGCCTGGGGCCAAAACATTATATATATATATTATTATACATGGGCGCCCGCAGGTAGGGCAAGGTGGGGCACTTGCCTCCCCCCCTGGATTGATTGATTAAAAACATGTTTAGACAAAAATAGACACAAAATGTATTAAAGTAAGGAGAAAATAAAGAGAAAGTAACTAAGCTGATGCTGATCTCGTTTTACTGGGTAATTATTTTTATATTTTCTATAATAATTAGTTTTACAAAGTTTTATCCGGCTGTCAGGTATGCCGTACTAGTTTTGCTAACATTACCAGCAACAACATGTACGTTGGAGCGATCGTTCAGCACATTACGTCGTGTAAAAACATGGCTTAGATCTACAATGTCAGATGAACGTCTGTCTGGGTTGTGCATGTTAAGCGTACACAGAGACAAAGTGAACTGCTACAAAAAAGACTTTATGGACACAATTGTAGATATGTTTGGTAGCGATAACAGACGACTCCAGTTCTTGTTTAAAGAATAAATTTTATTTTAAATTTATGTTGTAATATTTTTTGTTATATACATATATTGTGTTAATAAAAAATTTGTTGCTACAGTATGCCCTGCATTACTACAGTGTCCTGTCCGTTCGTTCACCATACAAATACGCTACAGTAAATTAAAACTACATTAAAACATTACTAAAAATATTTTGCCCCCCCCCTAGAAAATGTTCTGCGGGCGCCCATGTTAATATATATTGGAGGGCGCCATTTTTAGACTATGTCTACTTTTCCTCGGCACGGCCCTGGGTGTCAGATAAACCTTACGACTTTCCAGGCAAATTTAATAGATTCAATGTGTCAATATTTAATCCTCTTATTGCATACCGGCTTTATGGGTGGCTTAGAGAGGTTTTCCGGTACGAAAATTTGATATTTTCCTACAGGCTCTGACGTTATTTTTTCTTTGCAATTTGATATAATAATTTACGTAAAAAAAAAAAAAAAAAAAAAAAAGCTTCTACATTTGTTATAAAATGTTTCTAGGAATTACTGTTGGATTAAAGGTTAAAAAGAAAAAAAGGAAAAGAAAAGAAAGAAAATGACTGGATTCTGAGACACCAATGGTAAATGGGATACGACACTTAAATATCACCCCATGGGTTAGAATTATTATTATTTTTTTTTTGGTGGAAGGCCTCAGAAGTGTGACGTCACCATACTGTCTTTCGGCTAAGAGGACAGAGACAATCACGGGGTCGTTGACGTCAGTCGTAGAGGCGGGAAGGATCATCTGATCTGTCCACAGAGGAAAGCCTGCACCAGCATGCACATGAGCCTCATGGCCAAAAGAGCCGACGGCTAAACCTGCGGTTGCCGCGACTTGTATACGAATACCCTTCGTCAAATTATTACTTTGGTTTCGTTTTCGCCCTTACCATTGAGTGTCTTGGGGAAATTGATTAACTCCACCCTCCCCCCCCCCCCTTCTTTTTTTTTTTGCTCAATGTCTAGAAATGTATACACATACGTAAGTTATGAACTGTAGCATAAACCATATCATATTTCTAATGTCCTTTCGTCATCAGCCTAATGACTCTTCATGTTTGTAGTGTTGCTTCCAAAGAGAAGTTTGAAAAAAAAAACAGCGTCAAATATGCGCCTTGCGTAGGAGGAAAAGTAAGTATCCAGTATCAGGAAGTAAGCGATGAGTTATTGCCGTGAGCATGGGCTTAAAGGCCGTCAGGACGATAGGGTTTCATTTCAACACCTCGGTTAATGGCATATCCTGAACCCGGCGCTACGCAGGTACCAGACTGGCGCAAAGTCTCCAATCAAAAGGATACACTTAGCCTTAGATATGGGGACAGGGTTATCAACCGTCCTGTTTGATTTTACTGACGGCCCGTAAAAATTCATCCTAAACTGACTTTCCGGGAAAAGCCCTTAAGAACTTTAGGATGGGCGTAAAAAAATATATATATTTCAAAACAAAATTAAATTAAAAATTTTTTTTAGTCTTTGTACGAAATAATTTAGAATGAAACAAAACGGGAAATCTTAGCGTATGTGAGTCTTCTTGTGAGATTATATAATCATGAGAAACTCAACAGTAAATGAGAATGATATAAACAAAAATAAATAAACCGAAGCCTCGTGATTGTAGGACTTGTTGGACTATTTACAGAAATAGTCATAGAAACATAGTTGTGCTGTGTCGAGTATGGGAGTTCACTAAATAAATGTTGCGCACGGGATATTGTGTTCATTAATCCCTGTGTGTGCCTTTTTAAAAAAAAAAACGATTTATTAGTTATCGAACGCCTTACCGCCTTGTGCATGGTGATGTTTTTTTTTATTTTTTTATCCTAAGGGTCGGTACACACGATCAAATTTTCCTTCAAGCATTTGATGCAATTCGTGTGTGAAGCTTTGTCACAACTTTAAAATTATCATTTGATCAAATTCTCCAAAAGAAGAAGCCACGCACAAAATAGTGCGTTCATACAACAATTATTTGACGCGACATTTGATCGCGTGAACTGACGCAAACTGTGACGTATTGTCTGGTCTGTATTGTGACGTGCGTGTTGATTGGTGAGCCGTGGTGGAAAGAACTTTGTATGACGTAGTTGTGTATTTTATTCTCTCTGCCAGCGAGCTGCGCTACGCTGGTGTTGATGTAACGTACAGTCTGTTGGATATATTAATAGATAAAAATTGCATTTATTAATTGTGGAAAAAGACGTGTGCTAAACGCAGCGTTATTGCGACGCATGAACAACGTTTAAAAGACAATGACGAATCAAACCAGTCAAATATACTGGGAGTTTGACACACACACTTTCGCAAACTATTTTTAAGCCTCTTACGTTAATTCTAAAAATGTGCGCGGATGCAAATGTTCACTTTGTCCGTGATAAAATTGTTACGATTCTCAATAATTGTTCGTAATTTAAAAAAAAAAAAAAAAAAAATTATTTTGAAGGGGCAACCCTGATCGCTGAACGAATTTTGGTGAAAATTTCGTCGGTCGCTGTCGTATTGTAGTTGTAACAATGTCGTATTGTAGTTGTAACAATGTCGTATTGTAGTTGTAACAATGTCGTATTGTAGTTGTAACAATGTCGTATTGTGGTTGTAACAACAACGAAGCGGGGGGGGGGAAAAAATTACATGACCACCATTTTTTTTTATAACCTGTTATTCCGCACGCATGCTCATCAAAACGGACACGTTTTGGTGTAGTAAATTTCGACGTCTTTAGTCATGGTCTGATGAGCTGTCCCCCATAAAGCTACCAGAGCCGTCGGCGCGTTCTGACACTTTTCGGTCCTGCCCTCAAATTTGATTGTTATATTGTAGTTGTTTGGTTCTGTTCTGTTTTTGTTTGTTTTCTTTTAATGTCCATATGACAACTTCGAGCCCATTTAATATCACATGGCTTTCATAGCCGCAATGGTTGAACGACCACAAGCAACGGCTCTGAATGTTACAGACGCAATATACGATGATGACCTCGAGGCTTCTTCAGGGATGCATAAGAAATGAGTAAAACGTATGGGGGGGGGGGGGGAACCCCTCCTTTGCAAAGCTCCGCTGTGACGTCATCTGTTTACTTTTGCTGACTTTTTCTTCGCTTGACCTTTTGACTCCACGTCTTTGGATTAAAAAAAAGGGGCCCTAATACGATGAAGACGTGTAAATGAATAGTGGGAGCGACTTGGCGCCTGCTGTTATTGCCCCCCCCCCCCCACCGGGGGGCCATGTCAACCTGATAACGCGAGACTGTCAGAAATGTTTAAGAAAAAAACTCTAGAATCCTGGCCAATAGTGAAATTGAGCGGTGGGGAAAAGTAGGGACAAAAATAATCACGTTGGCAACTTTCTTAAAACGACTGATGCCTATGAAAATGGAAATCTACAACTAGATTTCGGTGTGTGTGTGGGTGGGTGGGGGTATGTAGAGAACTCCCAACTCCCCTAAAGACGGTATCGCACTCCACCCTCACCACAGCCTGCAGCCTAATCTCACGTGCAATGGATGTCTCCCATATAATTATAATAATTATATTATCATATATTCACGCCCACTGGTTACATACAGTTACTTATACAGTCGGCTTCTGGCGTGCTGAACGTTTCATTTTATGACTTAATGAGGTACCTTGCGGCTTACCACAATTAAATTACCTGGAAAACATCCATTAATTAACCCCTAAACATTTCATTTAAATAGAGACGAAAGAACACACAACAAAAACGTTTAAATAGGCCAGAGAATTGAACATTAGCCTCGGGGGGGGGGGGGGGGGGGCAATATTTCATGGTAATTAGTAGAGCGATAACAAACGACCGGGATAATCGATTACCACTTGGTCAACCCTCGGTGTTTTCTTCTAGGAGGCATTTGATTTAAATTCGGCCTCTGTGCGGTAAACAAATCAATGGTGGCGATAGAAACGGTTATAGCGAGGTATCGTGGAATGTACTTTTAACGATTTGTATTTTAACCCCCCCCCCCCTTTTTTTTTTTTAGCCACTCCCAGGCACGGCCTGGCCGCTGGGCGCTGAAACCGGATCGTTTGGAGGGATTCGGTTAACTTTAATGCCCGTCGAGGGACGTATGGTCATGGCTGTCAACCAGAAAGCAAGGATTGGAACTCGTGCAAGCATGTGGACACCGCTCAGATATTTAATCAAAGTTTGATGGTTTAAACAGAAAGAAAAACAGCTTAATTTTTTTTCCCCCCGGTAAATTATACATCAGAGATTACCATTTAATTTTTTGATAGAAATTCTACATTTCATAAGAGCACAATTTATATAGAATATCTAAGGACCAAAAAGTCATTATTATCTTTGAATGTCTGATTACACGACTGGAACTAACGAAGTTATTAAGAGAGGCAACAGATTGGGGCAGCGGTAGCATTTTCAGAATTTTTTAACATTTTGAGCAATATTTTGAGCAATATTTTGAGCAATATTTCGAGCAATACGTTGATTAAAAAAAATACGATTCCGTAAAGAAACCTGTCATGTTTACGGGTGACAGCTGCAGGTACTTATTTCTATGACGATTAAATCATCTACTCTCCAATCACATATTTTGCGGACCATGTGTAGGAACATGTAGCATTTTCCCATATATTAATCAAATAGGAGATGTGTCCCGTTGTTACTTGGACAATAATAGAAAGCATATTGAAATAATTTCTACCGTCTATTGGGAATTCTTAAAATGTAAAAATCGAAATTTTTAAGTATTTCACTTAATAGGGTTATGATTTATTGTAATTAAAAAAAAAAAAACACACACACCCACCCCCGCCCCACCCCACCCCCACCACCCCGGCCAAAAAAAAAAAAAAGACAATTTTCCACGTCCTTGAAATGTATGATTATGAAAATAGTATAAGGCGTCAAGTTGGCAACATGAGACCCTTTGAGAGCAATCTCTGAAAATTGAAGACCCTAGTGCTAAAAGTACTTAAGTCACATTTTTGTCAAAATCAATCTAAACTGTGGCCTTTTCTTATCGGGTTTAGCCAAGTGTACTGCAGAAATTTGAACACGTTAACTTGTGCCAAAGTCCTTAATTTAACAACACAAAATATGAAAATGATCACATTTTATAGACAAAAAGAATATTTGAACGTGATTATCTCAAAATGTGTATTTTGTGACTTAAGTACTTTTAGCACTAAGGTCTTCATTATTGACAAACGTGGCCATGTCTCTTTACCGAGTGCAAATACTTGTCAGATTAGGCGTTCAGTAGCAGAGCCGTGCGTTACCGCGCAGGCCGAATGTGTGAGGTGTGTCTCGATGAATTCCCGAACCACACGTGACATCTCATTAAAACTTTCTCTCCCCCCCCCCCACCCCCCAAATCCTTTCCTTGGACCACACGTGTCTCCGGATCCAGGCATTTCCCATCCCAAGAAATGCGCTTCTTCCACCCAACACAATCTCAGGAACACATCTATTCCCGAAAAAAAACCAAAAGAAAATATTACCCACCAAACGCCCTTGCGGTATTTTTTAAGAATCTCATTCAGCGCAGTCATCTGGAATTTTATTGTGCGCGCTTTTGAACTCACCATTACACCCTACTTTCTCTCACACCTAGAGAATTATATTAATCGATATGGTCTAGGCTGAGTACGACAATGAACTATTGATTATTTTCCCTCGTAGATTTAATGCACTGTGTTATAAAGACGACAAAAGAGACAACAAGAAAACAAGCGGCCTTTGTAATGTGTCTAATGAGTTTTTTAATTAGAACATCCAAACATGGGATGAGCAGTAGGTTATATTTTATGCAAGTAACATATTTTTTTTAAAACTTTTAATTGCATCATAATGATTTAGGACAGCGTTTCTCAACATGTGGGTCGCGACCCCTTTAGGGGGGGGGGGTCAAACGACCTTTTCCCGGGGGTCGCCTAGGACCATCGGAAGATACATATACTCTACAGTTATGAAGGGCAATGAAAATATTTTTTTTTGGTTTGGGGGCCACCACAACATGATGTACTGTATTAAAGGGTCGCGGCATTAGGAAGGTCGAGAATCACTGACATGGGAGTTTACCTTCGTTGCGGGGAACTGAGCATTAACACATTTTTGTGAAAGAAATTTCTTGGACGTGGTTCGGTTTAGCCTGTGATCAAAGATGTTTAAAAACACATACTATCGTTAATTAGCTAAAGGCTTTAATTATTTATGCCCCCCCCCCCCCTCCTTCCATGTTCATGGCGCTTTGCTTCTTCTAATTACTGAAACAAAAGAAAGCAAGGAGGCACAGAACCACAGAGGGCACCCACCTCACCAGAACCCCATTCCCCAGACCCCCCTCCCCTTCCCCTCAATGGTGAAGCAGCCAAAAACAGAACCATAAGAAGACATTTTTTTAAAAAGTTCTCTGAGAGAGAATCGAACCACCAAGCAGTGGCGTAGGAATGAAAATGGGGTGGGTGGGTGCGCGTGATCCGCCCTGGGTGGCACTAACTCCAACTACGCCACTGCCAAACGGTCATCGCATTCATAATTCTACATTTGCCAATTGATCTTTTAATCCAATATCTTTAATCCCTGTGAACCCACCCGAACGGCGTAAGTGCACTTGGTGAAAAATAAACAAATTAATGCACTACCCATTTTAAAGTTCAGCCCTCGTGAGACATCTTGACACGAAAGGCGGACACAAAAAAAAGGAAAAAATTGTGGGGGGGGGGGGGGGGGGGGGGGGCGACGACCATTTCGATTTTCTTGAATATTATGCAATACACTATTATTTTCTTTGCTGCCCAAGTAAATTGTTTGTTTACATTGCAACTGCCATGTACCTTCATTATCGCTCATCTCCTGTCCGCCCATTATCGCTCATCTCCTGTCTGCCCTATAAATTCAAGCCAAACAGCGAGAGAAACTTTATATGACCACTTAGGTTGGTCGTTAAAGTTGCTCTGGTTAATTCAGGAAAGACGATTCAACACGATGCCAGTGTTGATGACGACAAAATATATGTTTGTTTCAACTTATCAAGCGTCTTCAGTGTACTTTTATATTTGTGTTGACGTTATACCTGTCAAACATTGGGAAATTAGTAAAACACAGTAAGGTTAAACCTGATAAAAGGAACGCAACAAAACAACAACCCCATTATTACTAATTTCCTATTGTGCTAACCCGATTGCAGTCTCCCCCATTATTACCTTTTGTCAAACATTAAAAGCGCAAAAAAATAATAATTTAAAATAAAAAAAACACACACACACAAAAAGATGAATTGAGGGCCAACTTTTTTTCTGCAATAATTGACATCATTAATGGCCATGGGCTACTTTTACCTCAGGCTGGAGGATTTATGTAAACATATATATATCGAATTGTTCACCGTAGCCCAGTGACAAGTTTCCTCACCTTTATCACGACCCCGATGATCAGTAAGGTTGGGGTTATTATTTTCTACACACTGCTGAACTGTTTTGACCCCCCCCCCCAAAATCCCCTGCCCCAATCTTAAAAGAAAATGTTTATGTGGCGTTGTTCAATGGATGGCACAATTTTTTTTTTCCACTCCAGATTCAGAAACTACAAGTCGTGTATCATATAATCGATAGGATGAGCATCAACATAATTGAATACTTCTTAAAAGTTTATGAGATCTGATGCGCGCACAGCGCTACGGCTCAGAGGGGCCTTCCAGGAGCTAGATGCAGTTAAATGGGATCCACTAACACTATGCATAATATATACATGAAGTTTACGGAAATGCGGCACAAATGTTTGCTAACTAAATGGTGATTTTTGTCTCCTTTAATTAAGGCGTGTCTTTAATTTTTTTTTTTTTAAATGCAAGATTTCATTTTATTGCATGAACTTGAAAGAACTATTTTTTACCAAAGGTTTGTAAATTGCATTTTTAAAAACTTCCGAGAAAGATCGTCTATAAAACTTTAAAATGTTTGTTATGTCACGTGCTTAAGGGGCGACGATTGATTTGCGCAGTTAATTACGTTGAGTGCCGACATACAATGACGTCGAGCAGTGATGTGCCGACATACAATGACGTCGTACAGTGATGTGCCGACATACAATGACGTCGCACAGTGATGTGCCGACATACAATGACGTCATACAGTGATGTGCCGACATACAATGACGTCGTACAGTGATGTGCCGACATACAATGACGTCGTACAGTTATGTGCCGACATGCAATGACGTCGTACACAGTTATGTGCCGACATACAATGACGTCATACAGTTATGTGCCAAAGATAAAATATTATTATTTTCTAGCACAGCACATGTCAATACTGAAGTGGCATTGGACATCTCTGAATACACTTATGTGGTAGGTTTTGATCGAAACATAGAGCATATAAATATTTTTATTAGAGAGGGTGAAAGGTGGATGGTCTCAATAAATGCATACGTAAAACATAGAAATTTGATTATATTAAGAGCAAGAGGAAATATGACATTTTATTTACGTACGGGTAATTGAAACTCTACGCAAATTAATCTTTTTTTTAAAAGATATGTAACAACATTTATATCTGACATGCAACACAATCTTACAGACTAAATCTAAACGTAAAAACATCATACAAGCAGCAGTGGCGTAGCGAGCTTAACTCGCTCCCGGGGTACAATACCTTTTTAGCGCCCCCTAATACCTTTTTAGCGCCCCCCCCCTATTCGAAAACCATACAATATTATAGTAAAATATACCATTTGGCGCCCCTTTGTGATTAGCGCCCGGGGCATAATGCCCCCCTTGCCCCCCCTCACTACGCCACTGACAAGCAGGTACAGTTCACACAGTAGATACAGACAGCGCCATATCACTGAACACAGTAGCAGACTCCAAAAAATAAGAGACAACACGCAGTAAGTCTAAGTCTAATATTACTTTCACAATACAGAAAACATGTTTGGCATTATAGACTAAAGGCTTTTTTTTACCACAAACAATTACACGAGCATTGCATTATAAACACTTTTTAGACTTAAAAATACAAAACATAATTTAAGAAATTATAACGATAGAATAATACATTAATTAAATCATTTCTTAAATATAATTCCAATTCATTTTTACATCATGTAAAAAAAATATATTTGAAACTAATGTTTAATAAAGTACACACCATTTAATTCGAATTTCAGTAACTATTATGTAAATATGTTATTTAAGTATATACATTTTTTTTTTAAATTTTAGTTAACACATTGGTATTTTTGCCTGTAAATAGGTTATTATGTACATAATTAAATATTTTGTTGTTCAATCATTAAATTTAAAAAATAAAATTAATTTAATTAATTTAAAAAAATTGATTCCTACAAACGGGAATCCCTTAGAATTCGACCCTTACTTGTAAGGATGCAACGCACAAATATGAATAGTTATTAAATGCTTTGACGAATATTTCCTAGCATTAAACAAGAGTAAATCGATGTCTTTAGTAATAAATGACACAACATTTCTTTAATTTAGCCGTGAAATTTTAATGATAATAGTTTTTTTTTTTTTTTTTTTAATCTTAAAATATTTTTCAAAAATGTCCCCTTAGTTTTAAAAGCTGTTATGCGTCTGGCAAGTTTTCCCAGGTATACAAAAGATATTTTTTTTAAATATACTGTTTTTCTAGAGAAATACTAAATAACAAGTTGTATAAATGGTTTATAAAATGCAAAAAAATTATACAAATAACTATATTTTTAAGTGCATGATTACATAGTAGAATTAGCACTCTGTCCCTGTTTTTAAAGTTGATCTCTCATAAAGAAAATAGATATTGAAGGTATATTGAACACGTTTGACAGTTAGTCAATAATAAATCTATTTCAAAATTGTGGCGCCAATACCGATGGAAAATGGGTTTACTTCCGAATTTTTTACATTTATTGGCAAAACTTTTCCTATGTATATCATGTCGTTAAGCTAGATATGTAGTAAATCTGTAATCTAGGTCTGTAGTAAATCTGTAATCTAGGTCTGTAGTAAATCTGTAATCTAGGTCTGTAGTAAATCTGTAATCTAGGTCTGTAGTAAATCTGTAATCTAGGTCTGTAGTAAATCTGTAACCTAGGTCTGTAGTAAATCTGTAATCTAGGTATGTAATAAGTTTTTATGTATTTATGCAACACAAAAAATATATAATCTTATGAAAAACTTGACAACAAAAAAAAAGAAAAGAAACGTGGGTATAGTATATTGAGCAACGGTGGCCAAACCGCGGCTCGCGAGCCGCATGCGGCTCTTCTGTGTTCACATTGCGGCTCGCGAACAATTTATGAAATTAAAACTTTTCGTTTGAAATATATAATATAAAAAAAAAATGAAAGTTTTAAAAAAAATCTTGACTGAAACAAAGGGTTGAAAATAATTTGGGACTGATTTAAAATTTAAAAGTTGAAGGGAGCTGTAACGCATATATTTCTTCAACATGCGGTTAGGGTTAAAACAATTGAAATGTTTAAATCATTAAATTCGAATAAAAAGTAATTTTTAAAAATAAATCACAAAAGGAATTTTTCATTGCGAGTGGAGTCGTGACCTATAGTCCTTCAATGCGGCTCTCAACAATTTTTTTAATTTTAAAAATGGCTCTCCGTTACTACAGGTCTGGCCACCCCTGATATAGAGCATTGAAAACTAAGGGAGTTAGAAGGGAAAACAAATTAATTCATCCGTTTGGCACAATATCACCTTATGGGATCAATCACATACTCTACAACTAGTGATGCTCAATGACCCTGTTTTTTCTTTTCCTATTCCCTACATTTTACATGTTACCAAAATATTTTTGTCCGTTACAATATTATTTTTACACAGAATCTATGCATAATTTACTTGTACTTCCTGTAACCTTGGGTTTTGAAAACCCAACTTCCGGTACTAACTTTAATGGACTACGATGAGTCACTTCCTTGTTTTGTCACGTGATTTGTACCAGCCATTGGTAGGCTTTCTGCTACACATAACAACAGATAACAGCTGATCAGCCATTGCCATTATCATTAATTCTAAAGCAAAATGTTTGTCTCCATCAGCGCTTCCCCAGTGTTAATTAAAAATTTTACTTTTCAAAATATTCTTGAATACACGCGTTTCTTTAAATGACATTCATTAAATGTGACAATAATTATAATTCAGTTATGATTAAAGGAAGAAAATTGTTTGAAGAAAAATTTGTGAGCGACTAGTGTGTTGCAGACAGCCTCCCGGAAGTCTTACTTGTTTTTACACGTATCACGTGACAAAACAATCGACTCATCGTAGTCCATTGTGCACTACAAACACTTACTTTTTAAAAACTCATTTCTATTTCTTGTTGTTTCTTTATTCAACTGCTGAAGAAGTCTCTAAGCCGAAACGTTCACATCTTATTGTCTGGTCTTTTGAGTCAAGCTTACGCATACCTTGTTCTACTATTTCCTTCCCACAGCTTTAACGCGGTCCTAAGTTATTAGTCTCAATAAAAAATAAAATTCTTAATTGAGTGTAGACACTGTCCTAAAACGGGTGCGAAAAGGGTGCGTGCTCGAATTCGTTGACTGTCCCTATTAAGTCCCCCAAGTCACGTTCCTTACAATTTAAGAACCTTAACTGGTGCTATCAAAAAGTCGCCTGTTGCCAGAGGATGAAGGAAGGGCAGTCATCAGAGCTGGCAAAGACCATTGGCAGACGTCAACAGATAATGGTCTTTGGTTGGGGGCTGGGGGTGTGTGCTGCTGATACTGAGTTGAACGCGTAAGAGGTGGGGGTAACGGACGTGCTACCAGGGGCGTATAATGAATTGAATGTGTGTGAAGGGATATGAGAGGCGCATTCTGTCAGAACAGGCGTACGCTGAATTGAATGTGTAGGCGTATGTGGAGAAGGCCATGCTGAATTAAGCTGATCGGGAATTTTCATGAACTTAGAGCACGCACTTGATCATTGTTTGCCCCCCCCCCCTTTTTTTCCCCAAGTAGGAGAGCTTCTAGCACCTGGTTCAATGTTGAGCTGTATTTCGTGTCGCGGCAGCAGCCGGGAAGAAATGTGAGCCCTCGTCGCAGACGTGTGACATTTATCACAGGCGCGTTATTGGATTGCCTTAGTTTTGTTACAGCGTCTCAACGTCTGCGCGCGTTAACTGCCGTCATTAGCAGACGAAACTGGCATGATTTTCTTGTTATTCCTTTTTGATACGCCACTTTCCGACTCTTTTCGTCCAAGTTCGCACACCGTTCACAAAAAATAACACTATTGGATCTCTGATCGCTTACTCGGTAAGTTTGATTCTGGCTAAAGCATAAGTCTTCATTGTGTCGGAAAGACTAGCAGAAATCATGATTAAACGGGGAAATCAAATTCTATAATTATTTTTTTAAATCAGTCGAGACAGTTAAAAAAAAAAACCAAGTAAAGAAGATCACATTTACTTTCTAATAAATTTCCAGGTTCATCATGGTATATTGTCTTTGAGATATTGGCCAACACTTAATCCACTGAAGATTTGTAATAATTTTTAATGACGGTGGACAACTGTAGAGAATTAACTATTTCAAAACGGCTCATACTCAGCTTTGACCATAAGTCAAATAAATATTTGTGACGAGGAGAAAATGCTTTGGTGTCGAACATTTTGTCCTTTTTTTTTATGAAGACGAGCATTGTTAAGTCATTTTTTAAAAAAATCTAGAAAAACGACCCCAATCCCTGCGTAGCCATTAAATGCTGTAGACCGTGACTACGTATGACTTCTACTTGTTGCTTAAGTGACTCTAATGCTATAACGTTGTTCTCCCATGACGGTACACCACCGCTGGTCTAACAAATGCAGTGTGTTAGGGAGGGTGTGTGGGTGGGGCGATCCGACCCAGGTGGCACTTTTATCTTAATATGGAGGGGCGTCATTTTTTTGGGCCAACTCCGGAGGGAAGAGGGGGTTCGTGGAAGGCATGGCAAAAATTACTGTGCCAACCCGGGCTGCACTAACCCTAGCTACGCCGCTGGACGATTGCCCCTATTTTCTGGCAGATGGAATTTCCCTGTCAACTTCACGATTTCCGGAATGGTGTTGTGCGCATCGTGTTGGAATTTTTAGATTCACTGACGTCAAATTGATCAATCTGGAATAAAGGAATTTTATCGCGTAGGTCGAAGCCTGTTGTTTGTCACAACGTTCGACGTTTAAGCATCGTGGTGTGCTTAGAAAATCGTACGTGAAAGTGGAAACCCATTCTGTGAGAGACGTAACACATTGGGAGTCTGAGGCCAACATGGCCGATGAGTGATGTGTATAAATGTTTTAGCTGCGAGTGTCAAATAAAGGAATGTGTTAACGTAGGCCACCCGTTAAATTAAGGACATGTGTTAATGTAGGACAAGTGCTCCATGGGTCCACATAATTTCTTGAATGGTCGTTCAGGTTTTCTGAAGTTGTTTTGAGAGAATGTGTTTCTCACAATGACATTAAATATGGTATCTATCATTATCTATACCAGACATGTATGTAATTGCTATTGTAAAATTAGTTGAGTTACTTTTTTTTCAATCACTTTGACCTTCTGGCGTCCAGAGTTTAATTATAAACCTCTCTTCGGTATTTTCATTAATTCTCAATTTTATTTCACTTTCTCAACACCGTTTTTAATGGATTGCTTTGTTAACAAATCTACAAACATGCTTATCGCAAAAATATGTCAACTCAAGATGTATAGAATATTTCAAGTTAAAAGTATTTCATTTAATTTCAGAGAAGTGAGATCTGATTCTAGTATGATGCTTCTGGGGCACAAGTAAAGTCACTTGATTACCATGTTCCAAGACCGGCTGCATCCGCCTACGTCAAACAGGAAATCCTAACCAGCGCATGGGGCAGATCACTGCGCCAGCATGGAAACTGAACATGACGGCCCTCGGCTTAGGAGACTGAGCAGAGAGCATCGGAAAGACGGCGGGAAAGCTAGGAGCAGGAAAGCCTCAACAGACCACGGGGTTACTGATGTCCCCAGCACCCGCGGAGCAAGCAGGGCGACCTCCTTCGACAGCGGCGCAGGGGTGGACGATGACGAAAGCTGCCGATTCGAAAATTCTGACAAAGAAATGGGCGACGTGGGCCAGTCTGGCAATGAGCCACGTGTACCTGGCGCCATATCGCAAACGTCATTAGACAGGGATGGAATCAGAAACGTTTCCGTGAACAGAAAACCTGACCACGACTCGCCGGTCTCGATAACGTCCGCTGCTGCCATGTCCGTCGTGTCTCCATCAGCTGAGTCAGGCGTGCTGTCGTCCCCGAGCCCGTCAGACAGGTCGATGAGCAGCACAGCTTCTCCCAGGAGGTCGAGGTCACCGGAATTGTCCAAGGCGCTGCGGTTGAAGCAGGAGTATTTAAGACGCGAGAACGACCTGGCCGAGACCAGGTCACGGCTCAAGCTGTTGAACCTGGTGGGGAATGTTGACGATCATGGCGTCGGTGCCGAGAGCACTCACGACGTCGCCGTTGTAGACAAGTCCAAGCACTCCAAGCGAAGTCTCGAGAGAGCCAAATCGGTGGAGCTAGCTAAACTGAAATACGCGGAGAAGATCGCGTTGCTCAACGGCAAGAGCAGCAGCAATTCCCTGGGAACCATCAGGGACATGGAAGAGCGGTACACCAGGAGGCATAACCGGTCCAAGAGCGAGAAGCGCCATGGGGAGAAGTCTGCTTTCGGGCAAAAATCTAAAGCTGAGAAATATAACGGAGATCGTTCTGAAAACTGCTCTTTAAGGGACTCGACTGAAACCAGCGTATCCAGCAGGAGACCAAAGTTAGGAGATAAAGGTTATAGAAGTCATAGGTCTTCTAGAAGCATCGACTTTGCAGACAACGTTAGTTTATTATCTTCAAACTTAGAAAGCGTCCGGGAGTCGGCTGTCATTTTGAGTGTGTGCGAGTCAATATCCGACAGCCGCCCCCAGTCGTTTCAGATCTCCAATAACATTCGTGAAGATAGTCATTCCTTGGCTGTAGCCGCAGACGGTGATTTCAGAATTCTACCGAGTCCTCCATCCACAGCCAAGGCTCCGGCCACAGATCCTCTGGGACTGCAGAAGTCTTCTGTTTACACTGTGCACATCGTCCAGAAGCGCGCTGACAACGATACCCACGCTGAGCCGGTTCCGTCGCTTCAGGGCCTCAAGCAGACGGAACACTCGTTGGAAATCATCGACAGGACGAAGGAGGTTGAAGAGAGGACGATGTCTGCACTTGACGCAATTTTAAAAGACAACCTTCCACCGATTCCCAGCATAGTAAGTATGTTAGACCGTGTAATTTTAACTGGGGCTCCATCACGCACGTAGATACGGGGTAATAATGTAGGAATACTTTAAAAGCTTTTTCTTATTATATATGTATGTAATCCTTTATGATGATTGAAAACTTTTATAGCGTTTGTCTCCAGGCTATTCTAGTATGCTCACAGCGCTCTAATGTCCTAAAATCTATTTAAAGAAAAAATTATTTACAAGTTTCTTAAATGATTTTTTAAAATAATTTTTAAGTTTCCTCAAAGAACGAGGAAAACCATTCCATAATTTAGGCGCTATAGCTTCAAAAGACGCACTCAGTATGACTTCTTTCTGTGTCCATCCCCACTGGGAACCCTCAGTAAGGACTGTGTTGAAAAGCGCACTCCGTATGACTTCTTTCTGTGTCCATCCACACTGGGAACCCTCAGTAAGGACTGTGTTGAAAAGCGCAGGTTCTTTCGGAATACGTGTTGTGATTCAGTTCTTTGAGATATTCAGGTGCAGAGCCTTCTCTACAGCTGTACGCAAGGGACAGAATTGCAAGCAGTGTTATGGGGGGGGGGGGAAGCGGGTTGTCGGTCTCATTTAAATTGTATCATTTATTGGCATCAACGATAACATCAATGTAGGAAAATGCTTGATGAGTGTGTCGTGTTGTGGAATATCGTTCTATTTTGCAGTTTTGTGACGTGGTACTGAAATCCTGAAAATGAAAAAAAAAAAAAAAACATTTTATTGTTTGCTTTTTTCTTTCTTCAATTTTTAACCAAATTTGTTGGTCGGAGGGATCGGTTATAATTATTTTTAGAACCGCTATATGGTGGAGCTGTAATCCTATGAATAATAATAACACCATTCAATCTTATTCTTCGTGCAGACGTTTTGTTATATTATTACAAAAGTAAAGAGTTTCTTTAAACAATTATTTCCATATTTTCTATGATGCATATATGTTCAGCATAACCCCCCCCCCCTCACCCCGGCGAGACTTTCAGTTTTAGTTAAAAAAAAAGAAAATATTTGCAGTTCACCCCCCCCCCCCCCCCGAGAACTTTGACTATACGGATCGTTTGACGCTTACCCCTCTTGTATATTATCTTAGTCGGATTACTAGACTAACTTCTCATAATAAAATTCCCGAGTGGATCTTGTCCGCCCCCTGCTCTCATTGCGCAACGTGATGCGCTTTCATTCGCTGCTGCCCCCCCCCCCACCCCCAATTTTGCGCATTATCAAGTACGCACCAAATGCATATATGTAGAGTCGATGCAACTAAGCACTGGTGGATATATGGAGCGCTCTCTGGAATTCTTCTTATAGCTTATGCGCCTCTTCACGTATTTTACATGGATAACATGGATGCCTTGCCCTTAGCTAGAATTTTAAAAAAAAGAAATATATGATCGAGAAAATGATTTTAACACAACAACAAAACATTTCCCCAGGCAACTTTTTTTATAAAATCTATAATAGCAAAGTATCATTATCACTTTTCTTTTCAATAATCAAATGATGGCAACTAGCATATAGTTTTACAAGAAATCATTAATCTAATATAAAGATACCATTTATATATATAAAAAAAATACGATGTGCATTCATTAAAAACTTCAAGTCAGCTGCCCTCAGGGCAAAATATTGCAATAAAACATGTGGAGTTGACACATTGGACATTTGCTTTGCTTTGTACAACCCGCAGTCAGTCTTGGCACGAGTTTGGACCTATCCTTGCCTTGTACAACCTGCTGTCAGTGCTGACACGAGTTTGGACTGATCCTTGCCTTGTACAACCCGATGTCAGTGCTGACATGAGTTTGGACTGATCCTTGCCTTGTACAACCCGCTGTCAGTGTTGACGTGAGTTTGGACAGATCCTTGCTTTGTACAACCCGTTGTCAGTGTTGACACGTGTTTGATCTCATCCTCCTGGATCGATATCGCCAAGGTCAGCTTCACATACTGCACATGTAATGTCTAAATACAAAATATCTCAAACGCGACTCCCCACCCCCCTGGGGGCTTTATGAGAAACGATTAGGTTTCTCACGTGACCAAAGTATCTAAAGATCTGTGTTCATCAAGTGTTGTGACGACAGACGTTGTGTATTAGTGACGTGAACGGTGTGTTGGACCATTGAATCATTTCCGATGCGGATCCTCGTTTCATTTAAGTTTGAGACCCACTAGTCTTCGACGCACCATTAAAATTATGCTATAGCTTTATAACTATGAGATTAATAATCCTTAAGACCACGCATATTACAATAATGTAGAGTTGGAAAATAATTAAAAATAAATATATGAAATAGTTTTATAATTCATCAACGTATTTCGGCGATATATTTCCGTAATAAAAAAAAATGGACTCGTCTTGTCACATCCTTAGTTGTAGCGCAGATCCAAGGGGGGAAACGGCTTAGATAAGATAGAATGACACCACAAGGGAGGGATTCTATGGCGTGGAGATAGCCTGCCTGGTTAACATTTCAAATGTATGACAGTAACAACAGCTGTCCGATTAAGATGAAGTAACACTGAGATCCAACTCTCGTAACCGGAGGCTTGTCAATGTTGCGGGATGGCGGGGAATGCCGGGAGAAAACACATTTAATTACAAATACATTATAAACTGAGTTTGACTACAAAAAAAAACAGTTGATTTTTTTAAACATTTGTTTAATTGTTATTGTGCAGTAATGAAAGTAAAAAAAATAAAATTTAAGGCGTGTTGAGAGGTTGGTCATTTTGTTACTCGTAGTTGTTGTGTGTTGTGGCTAAGTTGTGTAGACGTATGTGTGTTGTTGCTAAGTTGTGTAGACGTATGTGTGTTGTTGCTAAGTTGTGTAGACGTATGTGTGTTGTTGCTAAGTTGTGTAGACGTATGTGTGTTGTTGCTAAGTTGTGTAGACGTATGTGTGTTGTTGCTAAGTTGTGTAGACGTATGTGTGTTGTTGCTAAGTTGTGTAGACGTATGTGTGTTGTTGCTAAGTTGTGTAGACGTATGTGTGTTGTTGCTAAGTTGTGTAGATGCATGCCTGTTGTTGCTAAGTTGTGTAGACGTATGTGTGTTGTTGCTAAGTTGTGTAGATGCATGCCTGTTGTTGCTAAGTTGTGTAGATGTATGTGTGTTGTTGCTAAGTTGTGTAGACGTATGTGTGTTGTTGCTAAGTTGTGTAGATGTATGTGTGTTGTTGCTAAGTTGTGTAGACGTATGTGTGTTGTTGCTAAGTTGTGTAGATGCATGCCTGTTGTTGCTAAGTTGTGTAGATGTATGTGTGTTGTTGCTAAGTTGTGTAGACGTATGTGTGTTGTTGCTAAGTTGTGTAGATGTATGTGTGTTGTTGCTAAGTTGTGTAGACGTATGTGTGTTGTTGCTAAGTTGTGTAGATGTATGTGTGTTGTTGCTAAGTTGTGTAGACGTATGTGTGTTGTTGCTAAGTTGTGTAGACGTATGTGTGTTGTTGCTAAGTTGTGTGGACGTATGTGTGTTGTTGCTAAGTTGTGTGGACGTATGTGTGTTGTTGCTAAGTTGTGTGGACGTATGTGTGTTGTTGCTAAGTTGTGTGGACGTATGTGTGTTGTTGCTAAGTTGTGTAGATGTATGTGCGTTGTTGCTAAGTTGTGTAGACGTATGTGTGTTGTTGCTAAGTTGTGTAGATGTATGCGTGTTGTTGCTAAGTTGTGTAGACGTATGTGTGTTGTTGCTAAGTTGTGTAGACGTATGTGTGTTGTTGCTAAGTTGTGTAGACGTATGTGTGTTGCTGCTAAGTTGTGTAGACGTATGTGTGTTGTTGCTAAGTTGTGTAGACGTATGTGTGTTGTTGCTAAGTTGTGTAGATGTATGCGTGTTGTTGCTAAGTTGTGTAGACGTATGTGTGTTGTTGCTAAGTTGTGTAGACGTATGTGTGTTGTTGCTAAGTTGTGTAGACGTATGTGTGTTGTTGCTATGTTGTGTAGACGTATGTGTGTTGTTGCTAAGTTGTGTGGACGTATGTGTGTTGTTGCTAAGTTGTGTAGATGTATGTGTGTTGTTGCTAAGTTGTGTAGACGTATGTGTGTTGTTGCTAAGTTGTTTGGACGTATGTGTGTTGTTGCTAAGTTGTGTAGACGTATGTGTGTTGTTGCTAAGTTGTGTAGACGTATGTGTGTTGTTGCTAAGTTGTGTAGATGTATGTGTGTTGTTGCTAAGTTGTGTAGACGTATGTGTGTTGTTGCTAAGTTGTGTAGACGTATGTGTGTTGTTGCTAAGTTGTGTAGACGTATGTGTGTTGTTGCTAAGTTGTGTAGACGTATGTGTGTTGTTGCTATGTTGTGTAGACGTATGTGTGTTGTTGCTAAGTTGTGTGGACGTATGTGTGTTGTTGCTAAGTTGTGTAGATGTATGTGTGTTGTTGCTAAGTTGTGTAGACGTATGTGTGTTGTTGCTAAGTTGTTTGGACGTATGTGTGTTGTTGCTAAGTTGTGTAGACGTATGTGTGTTGTTGCTAAGTTGTGTAGACGTATGTGTGTTGTTGCTAAGTTGTGTAGATGTATGTGTGTTGTTGCTAAGTTGTGTAGACGTATGTGTGTTGTTGCTAAGTTGTGTAGACGTATGTGTGTTGTTGCTAAGTTGTTTGGACGTATGTGTGTTGTTGCTAAGTTGTGTAGACGTATGTGTGTTGTTGCTAAGTTGTGTAGACGTATGTGTGTTGTTGCTAAGTTGTGTGGACGTATGTGTGTTGTTGCTAAGTTGTGTGGACGTATGTGTGTTGTTGCTAAGTTGTGTGGACGTATGTGTGTTGTTGCTAAGTTGTGTAGATGTATGTGTGTTGTTGCTAAGTTGTGTAGACGTATGTGTGTTGTTGCTAAGTTGTGTAGATGTATGTGTGTTGTTGCTAAGTTGTGTAGATGTATGTGTGTTGTTGCTAAGTTGTGTAGATGTATGCGTGTTGTTGCTAAGTTGTGTGGACGTATGTGTGTTGTTGCTAAGTTGTGTAGATGTATGTGTGTTGTTGCTAAGTTGTGTAGATGCATGCCTGTTGTTGCTAAGTTGTGTAGACGTATGTGTGTTGTTGCTAAGTTGTGTAGATGTATGTGTGTTGTTGCTAAGTTGTGTAGATGTATGTGTGTTGTTGCTAAGTTGTGTAGATGTATGCGTGTTGTTGCTAAGTTGTGTGGACGTATGTGTGTTGTTGCTAAGTTGTGTAGATGTATGTGTGTTGTTGCTAAGTTGTGTAGATGCATGCCTGTTGTTGCTAAGTTGTGTAGACGTATGTGTGTTGTTGCTAAGTTGTGTAGATGCATGCCTGTTGTTGCTAAGTTGTGTAGATGTATGTGTGTTGTTGCTAAGTTGTGTAGACGTATGTGTGTTGTTGCTAAGTTGTGTAGATGTATGTGTGTTGTTGCTAAGTTGTGTAGACGTATGTGTGTTGTTGCTAAGTTGTGTAGATGCATGCCTGTTGTTGCTAAGTTGTGTAGATGTATGTGTGTTGTTGCTAAGTTGTGTAGACGTATGTGTGTTGTTGCTAAGTTGTGTAGATGTATGTGTGTTGTTGCTAAGTTGTGTAGACGTATGTGTGTTGTTGCTAAGTTGTGTAGATGCATGCCTGTTATTGCTAAGTTGTGTAGATGTATGTGTGTTGTTGCTAAGTTGTGTAGACGTATGTGTGTTGTTGCTAAGTTGTGTAGATGTATGTGTGTTGTTGCTAAGTTGTGTAGACGTATGTGTGTTGTTGCTAAGTTGTGTAGACGTATGTGTGTTGTTGCTAAGTTGTGTAGACGTATGTGTGTTGTTGCTAAGTTGTGTAGACGTATGTGTGTTGTTGCTAAGTTGTGTAGACGTATGTGTGTTGTTGCTAAGTTGTGTAGACGTATGTGTGTTGTTGCTAAGTTGTGTAGACGTATGTGTGTTGTTGCTAAGTTGTGTAGACGTATGTGTGTTGTTGCTATGTTGTGTAGACGTATGTGTGTTGTTGCTAAGTTGTGTGGACGTATGTGTGTTGTTGCTAAGTTGTGTAGATGTATGTGTGTTGTTGCTAAGTTGTGTAGACGTATGTGTGTTGTTGCTAAGTTGTTTGGACGTATGTGTGTTGTTGCTAAGTTGTGTAGACGTATGTGTGTTGTTGCTAAGTTGTGTAGACGTATGTGTGTTGTTGCTAAGTTGTGTAGATGTATGTGTGTTGTTGCTAAGTTGTGTAGACGTATGTGTGTTGTTGCTAAGTTGTGTAGACGTATGTGTGTTGTTGCTAAGTTGTTTGGACGTATGTGTGTTGTTGCTAAGTTGTGTAGACGTATGTGTGTTGTTGCTAAGTTGTGTGGACGTATGTGTGTTGTTGCTAAGTTGTGTGGACGTATGTGTGTTGTTGCTAAGTTGTGTGGACGTATGTGTGTTGTTGCTAAGTTGTGTAGATGCATGCCTGTTGTTGCTAAGTTGTGTAGACGTATGTGTGTTGTTGCTAAGTTGTGTAGATGTATGTGTGTTGTTGCTAAGTTGTGTAGATGTATGTGTGTTGTTGCTAAGTTGTGTAGATGTATGCGTGTTGTTGCTAAGTTGTGTGGACGTATGTGTGTTGTTGCTAAGTTGTGTAGATGTATGTGTGTTGTTGCTAAGTTGTGTAGATGCATGCCTGTTGTTGCTAAGTTGTGTAGACGTATGTGTGTTGTTGCTAAGTTGTGTAGATGTATGTGTGTTGTTGCTAAGTTGTGTAGATGTATGTGTGTTGTTGCTAAGTTGTGTAGATGTATGCGTGTTGTTGCTAAGTTGTGTGGACGTATGTGTGTTGTTGCTAAGTTGTGTAGATGTATGTGTGTTGTTGCTAAGTTGTGTAGATGCAAGCCTGTTGTTGCTAAGTTGTGTAGACGTATGTGTGTTGTTGCTAAGTTGTGTAGATGCATGCCTGTTGTTGCTAAGTTGTGTAGATGTATGTGTGTTGTTGCTAAGTTGTGTAGACGTATGTGTGTTGTTGCTAATTTGTGTAGATGTATGTGTGTTGTTGCTAAGTTGTGTAGACGTATGTGTGTTGTTGCTAAGTTGTGTAGATGCATGCCTGTTGTTGCTAAGTTGTGTAGATGTATGTGTGTTGTTGCTAAGTTGTGTAGACGTATGTGTGTTGTTGCTAAGTTGTGTAGATGTATGTGTGTTGTTGCTAAGTTGTGTAGACGTATGTGTGTTGTTGCTAAGTTGTGTAGATGCATGCCTGTTATTGCTAAGTTGTGTAGATGTATGTGTGTTGTTGCTAAGTTGTGTAGACGTATGTGTGTTGTTGCTAAGTTGTGTAGATGTATGTGTGTTGTTGCTAAGTTGTGTAGACGTATGTGTGTTGTTGCTAAGTTGTGTAGATGTATGTGTGTTGTTGCTAAGTTGTGTAGACGTATGTGTGTTGTTGCTAAGTTGTGTAGACGTATGTGTGTTGTTGCTAAGTTGTGTGGACGTATGTGTGTTGTTGCTAAGTTGTGTAGACGTATGTGTGTTGTTGCTAAGTTGTGTAGACGTATGTGTGTTGTTGCTATGTTGTGTAGATGTATGCGTGTTGTTGCTAAGTTGTGTAGACGTATGTGCGTTGTTGCTAAGTTGTGTAGATGCATGCCTGTTGTTGCTAAGTTGTGTAGATGTATGTGTGTTGTTGCTAAGTTGTGTAGATGCATGCCTGTTGTTGCTAAGTTGTGTAGATGCATGCCTGTTGTTGCTAAGTTGTGTAGACGCATGCCTGTTGTTGCCAAGTTGTGTAGATGCATGCCTGTTGTTGCTAAGTTGTGTAGATGCATGCCTGTTGTTGCTAAGTTGTGTAGATGCATGCCTGTTGTTGCCAAGTTGTTTAGATGCATGCCTGTTGTTGCTAAGTTGTGTAGATGCATGCCTGTTGTTGCCAAGTTGTGTAGATGCATGCCTGTTGTTGCCAAGTTGTGTAGATGCATGCCTGTTGTTGCTAAGTTGTGTAGATGCATGCCTGTTGTTGCTAAGTTGATTAAACCGTATTCGGATGGATGAAAGTTTATACAGACAACGTATTCCACCAACGCATAATTATTTTAAAATCATTTTTAATAACAAAAATTTTTTCTGACATTTTTCCAATTTTAAATAAATTTGTTGAAATTATGAGTTGCCATTGGGGATATTTATTTCAATAATCAGCGATTGAAATTCCTGCAAATCCATCTTAGATGACGATATTTATATGTATGTGTTATATGTTAAAAGTTTTAACACGTTAGCCCATAGCTACATGTCGTTTTAGCAATATTCGCTTACATTGCTGAAGAGCAAGAAATTTTCTATGGCCCCCACCTTTTTACCCCCCCCCCCCCCGAGAAGTCATTAACCTTTTGTCAAGTGCGTTTCACGTTGTAATCGAATCTACCGTTGCCCACTTAGGGCCAACACGACGCTGCACCACTCAGCCCCCCGCAGCGACTTCCTTAGCAACTGTCCTGTTTACTGATCAAAAACGATTACCATCGTTCGGGGGTATTGACCCCCCGCCGAGTAACTCGCCGGCATCAAAGGTTGGAGAGAATTCATTATGTTCCTGACTGTACCTCACCCGCCACGGGCCGATTTCTCCCGCAAACATGATTCTGAAATTCAACACCAATCAATAATCACGCCAGTTCAATCCTATCTCGATCAGGTAGTAACGATCGATTTATCAATTTAAAATAAAAAAAATAAAAATAAAATATTGGTTTATTTTCTTAAATTTTAAGATCAGACATGACATGCAAAGATTTTTTTTTTTTTTTTTTGCTGATTTTTCTATGTTTATAATCCACCAAAATTTCATAAAGCTGAATGAAAATTTAAGAATAATATCATAAATGATTCTTCACAATGGATTTTTTAAAATTCAAACTTCCTCAGTGTTTAACATTAGCCATCTCTTGACAATCAGGAGCAATTGCCAAAATTTCAATTAAACCTAAGTCAAAATGGGACCCGGACACGCAGCGCCGCCATTCGCACATGGGCCCCATTAGACTCAATGCTATTCGGATGTCATTTGTGGTAGTTTATTAAAGTTAAACTGAAGAAGTAAGTTTACAAACGTATAGCCCATTCAATTATCTTTCATTTGATACCAAATTTTGTCTTACAAACCCAACAATAATATTTATTTTAAATAGCGTTTTAATCCCAACCTCTCACTTCTGGTACCCGGGTACGAAAAGTCGCAGCCTAATTTTTTTTTAAATTCCTCTATAATACAAAATACATTTGGTTTCCAGTTTCATATCCGATTATCGACATAAAAATCTAAATTTTTACATTACATCTGATTCACATTTCATTTGAATTGGATTATTGAGATAAGATCACACTAAAAAACTCTTCAAGCTTCTGTCCATCAACCTCACACTGATGTCAAATTTTATCTCCGTTATTAAGCCATCAATCGGTCGTTGAAATCAGAGAGGATTTTTCTTTTAATGCAGAGAGTTTTAAACGAAGAGAAGCTGGCTGCAAGGTTTGTCCTATGAGCCATAGGGATATGGTAATAGTTTTTGCCTAAAATTCTCGTAGGCGTGAAAAATATGCCGTCTGCTATAAAGCATAGAATTACATTGAAAAGTATGACCGCACATTAAATTTGAAATTTCTAGGCTCTTATCTTTTTATAGATTCAGATGTTGCTTGTTTTGTTGTTTTTTTAGTTTAAAAAAATAAAGGTCTAAGAACCAATCGATTTAGTTATCGTTTTGTCACTTGGTGTTGCTAATCAATATGAGACACCCCTACCCCACCCCAGATCGATAAGTCTGTCACTTCCTGGCAAAAATATTATGAAATAGTTTCGACGTCATTCGACGGCTTTTGCTGATACCCAGTCGATACTGTTAAGTGTGTCTGTGCGGTAAAAGGGCCATGTGGAAACTACAGTGCTGTCTGACAACTACGGTGCGGTCTGGCAACTACGTTAACTGTCCGGCAACTACGGTAACTGACGACTACGGTAACTGTCTGACAACTACGGTAACTGTCGACAACTACGGTGCTGTCTGACATTTACGGTACTGTCTGAAAACCACGCTGTCTGACAACTAAGTTAACTGTCTGAAGAAATACGTTACTGTCTTGCAACTGCCGCGATGTCTTACCAGTGGGCTGTCTGACCAGTGTGGTCTGACCAGTGTGCTATCTGACCAGTGTGCTGTCTGACCAGTGTGCTGTTTGACCAGTGTGCTGTCTGGCCAGTGTGCTGTCTGACCAATCTGCTATCAGACCAGTAGGATGTCTGACCAGTAGGCTCTTTTACCAGTGTGCTGTCTGACCAGTAGGCTGTCTGACCAGTGTGCTGTCTGACCAGTGCGCTGTCTGGTCAGTGGGCTGTCCGACCAGTTTGCTCTCTGAAAACTACGCTTTCTTGCCGGTTGTCACTTCACAATTCAGAGAATTATTGTGTAGTTACTATAGCAATAAGAAGTATTACACAAGAATTGGGTACGACTGAAGACATCTTGATTTCGCTCCACCTTCAAGAAGCGTGTGTGCCCCTAACGGCAGCTGTCAACACACTTCCTAAAACAACATACCGACACGCTCTTCAAATATATAGACGTCGCTGCAGCTGTTTCTTTACATGACTCGTTTATCCCCTTACATATTTTATCATCAAGGCGGTAAAAAAATTATACCGTTTTTAACTAGTTACTATTTCTTGTCGTATTGTCATTTGTCCCATCTGCCGAGGAAGGATCTTAGCCGAAGCGTTCTTCTGTGATTATCCCGTCTTTCGGGTCAAGCTCCCACATACATTCTTCTACTATTGCCAGCAAATAATGAGTTTTTTGCTTTCTTTTAATTTTTTTCTACTGTCTCCAGGGGGACACGAACGAAGGCGTCTTGCTTGACTGGAGGCGTGTGTTCCGTGTGGAGATGATACGCCTGCGGCGAGAAGTTAACGACTTCCGGCAATTTTGTCTCAAACAGGTAAGGGAAGTTACGGAAGGACAAGATGGCTGCACTTTCTGAAAATAATTGCAATTCATGTAATGATCACGTTTCAGCAGTTTCGTGTCACAAGAGGAAGTGGGCACTGGCCATGTCACAGATGGAGTTTCCGTGTCACAGCGGAAGTGGATACTGGCTATGCCACATATGGAGTTTCCGTGTCACAGCCGAAGTGGATACTGGCCATGTCACAGATGGAGTTTCCGTGTCACAGCGGAAGTGGATACTGGCTATGCCACAGATGGAGCTGCCGTGTCGCAGTGGAAGTGGATACTGGCCATGCCACAGATGGAGGTGCCGTGTCACAGGGGAAGTGGATACTGGCCATGCCACAGATGGAGCTGCCGTGTCACAGTGGAAGTGGATACTGGCCATGTCACAGATGGAGCTGCCGTGTCACAGTGGAAGTGGATACACCTATGCCACAGAAGGAGCTGTCGTGTCACAGAAGAAGTGGATAGTGGTCATGTCACAGATGGAGCTGCCGTGTCACAGTGGAAGTGGATACACCTATGCCACAGAAGGAGCTGCCGTGTCACAGAAGAAGTGGATAGTGGCCATGTCACAGATGGAGCTGCCGTGTCGCAGTGGAAGTGGATAGTGGCCATGTCACAGACGGAGCTGCCGTGTCACAGTGGAAGAGGATACTGGCCATGTCACAGATGGAGCTGCCGTGTCACAGTGGAAGTGGATACACCTATGCCACAGATGGAGTTTCCCTGTCCAAGAGGAAGTAGATACTGGCCATGCCACAGATGGAGCTGCCGTGTCACAGTGGAAGTGGATAGTGGCCATGCCACAGACGGAGCTGCCGTGTCACAGTGGAGGTGGATACTGGCCATGTCACAAATTTGGGGGTCTCTGATCAATTTTGAGAAGTTACATCTTATACATCCAATAGAATCGTCATTTGAAGTTGTTCTAGTTGATGTTGGCACAGTTTCGTGTTTCCTGGTAGAGACGGAGTTGGTTTGGTCATCTATGCCAAGATCATAAAATCATGCTGAAACAATTTGCGAATGTTTCACACATATTTAATTTGAATTCCTTAGGACACAACTAGAAACCAACAAAGGATAAAACAAACACCTTTTTTTTTTTAATATGTAGATAGTTGGAAGGTTTCCTCAAACATGAAAATGTGTACATTGAATATAAATTTAATTTATTAGAATCCTCCACTGCAATTATGTTGTCTTCTTGGTAAAAAATTGAACTAACGTTTACTCAGTTGTTGTTTTTGTTGGTTTTTTTTCCCCCCCAAGTGTTTTTCTCTCCTTTGTGGCAATTACGGCAAGTCTATACATTTAGGTGCCGTACCCGAATAGACTTAACTGTTACGCTAAGAGGATCAGTGCTTGTCCTCCGAGAGGGGGGGTGTGGTGTGGGGGGTGGTGGTGTGGGGGGTGGTGGTGTGGGGGGTGGTGGTGTGGTGGGGGGGGGGGCTCATTGACGACGTGATTTTTAGCAAGCTTCCTGACCCGACTTTCCCCCTTCGTCACATTTCGTCATATAAACTTAGATCTCAACTCTGTTTGTCATCGCAAATCTCTCCCCACCCACCCCCCCCCACCCCCACCCCACCCCCAAAGAAAAAAAAATCATGCATAAAAATTATTTAAAAAAGAGATCTAAAACCCTTTCACTTAAAGTTCCAGTTCAATCTTTGATGGTAATTATGTTTTTTTTTAATTATTATTTTAAATTGATAGCGTGTGTTTTATTCTATGGCAAAAGAGTTACAGACTTTAAATTCTGAATTTGTTTCATAATGTTGCTATCAATCAAAGACTTTTAACATCGGGTCAGCAATGAAACATGAGAGGAGGTTTTTGTTATTCTCATTGCCACACATTTTGCCGAGTCCATTGCCTTTGACAAATTTGAAATAACTTATTTTTATTTTTCAAGTCACCTTTTAAAATCGAAAAATTGGGCTGTCGACTTAATGTGTTAAAACATGTCCACAAACGGCTGGGCTGTCGACATGTGTTAAAACTTGTCCACAAACGGCTGGGCTGTCGACATAATGTGTTAAAACTTGTCCACAAACGGCTGGGCTGTCGACATAATGTGATAAAACTTGTCCACAAACAGTTGGGCTGTCGACATAATGTCGTTAAACTTGTCCACAAACGGCTGGGCTGTCGACATAATGTGTTAACAGCCGTGGCCGAATACCTTTCATTACAACACTGTGAACATCTAACTGCGAGACGTCACATGCATTATGGCCTCACAATAGCATCGCATGCATGCTGTGTTGGTTACAATCTATATACTTTGGTCGATCCGCATTGTTCATGGGTTTCAGTGTCTGCTAATCAATATGACATGTTCATTAGCTGCTTCATATTTCAGGCGTTAAATATCTTACATTTTATTTTAAATTGTCTGTTCACTAATGCCGTAGACATATATAGATTTGATATACATCTATGTGTGTAGTTCTATGAACATTAATGTGCGGGGTGTGTGGGGGGGGGGGGGGTTATCGACTAATTTATTGTGAAGTTCTCATGACACCAATTCAAAATGGTTTTTCTAACACAGGGGTGGCCAACTATTGTGGCCCGCCAGGTGTATCACAGTGAACTTATTTCTTCATTCAATTGACGATTTGCTTCATTCTGAGTTGCTGGGTGGCCGAGCGGTCTAAGCTGAGTCCATCCACGGAAAACGACAGGCCAAAAAAAAAAACAATCACCAGCACACCGGGTGGATATGACTCGTAAACCATGGATGGCAACTCATCTCAGAGTCGGCAAAATCCGAAATAAAACCCGGCGATGGAGTCCCGTAGGCGGTATGTCATTGACAGTGAAAGTTCTGGCAATTCCTGTGAAGTAGTTCCAATAAACAGCACAGTAAACACTCGGGACACACTGCTGGTCATCTGCTGCACCCTGGTCTATTTCCCGTCGTGCTGAAACGTCTTGCCTACTGGATCGAATCGGCAAGGCTATATATAGTTAGGGTGACGAACTTAGGCAACTTTTCTTCACTCTACACAAAAAAGTCGAAAAGTGCGTTGTTCATCATCGCGTGGCAAGAACTGGTTGCTGCTTTGACATTAGATTCCAATACGTAATCTTAAAGAGCAATAATAAAACTGTATTATAACTATTACGTAAATATTAAATTTAAAGGATAGGTCAGTTAAAGGATATTTTTTTTCCTAAAAGATAGGTCAGTTTAAGGATATGTCAGTTAAAGATAGGTTAGTTAAAGGATATGTCAGTTAAAAGAAAAGTCAGTTTAAGGATATGTCAGTTAAAAGATAGGTCAGTGAACGGATAAGTCAACGGAACCTAAATCTCCACTAAAATTTCTTTTGTTCGTCTACGGTTATGTGAAGAACGATGCAATGTTGAAATCATTTTCTTTATTAGGTCCCATGATGTGCGGCCCGCAAAGTGGCCCCGCTGACGTCATTTGGGTTGGCTCACCCCGCTGAGTTTAATCCATATCTATTTGGTTATTTTAAAATACTTTTTGTTAGCTGTCGTTTTCCTTTTGTCTTTTCACAGGTTGAACTGAATGCTTTATCATTGTCAAATCCGCGGTCTGATAAGCCTGGATTGGATAGCGGTCCGACAAAAAACATACTCCAGTAGGTTCATTTAACATAAAAGCGTTATGCGTTCATTCCCCAGACCTGTTTACCCTCAAACTCTTAAAAATCGTACATTATCATCACAAAATCGTTCCATACATTATCTTAATAGTAAAAAATGAACACACAGTATATATAATGTATACACTTAAAAATCGTACATTGTACGACAAAATCGTAAGAGTAAACAGATCTGATTACCTATAAGTTTCATCTAAAATTTAAAGCGATATAAAAGATTCCTTGCCTTAATCATTACTGCTACAGTTTAGAAAGTATTAATACAATTTGAATTAAAGTTTCGTTTCGTGTAAAGTAGATTATAGTGTCTCACATCTTCACCTAACAAAATAGGCCCGTCATGTCACGAAGAGTCTCGCAGCACATTCAGAATGTAGACGGCGACCTGAAGATGCTGCAGAGGAGGCAGAGCGTCCTTGACCTCGAGACCGAACTGCTCTCCAAGGAGGGACATCTTGCCGAGAGACAGAAGGGTCTGGAGGAATACGAGAAAGAGGTGTGAGGGAGATAGAAGGACGCATGAGTAAATTTTCAAAGAGAGATTGAGAGGGATATAAATTGCAGAGAAAGAGAGAGAGAGGGGAAGACAGAAAGTAAAAAAGAGTGTCAGACCAGAGAGAGTCATAGAGTGAAAGGGAGAGCGTGAAGGAGAAAGCGTGAAAAGGCGAGAGAAATAGAGAGAGATATAGAGAGAGAAAGTAAAAGATGATTGCACATATCAGAGAAAGAAAGTGACAGAAAGACAGAGATTAAGTAAAAGAGGGGGAAACAGACAAGAGAGAGGGGGGAGGGAGGGAGAGACAGAACAAAGAGAAAGAGATAGACCATTATCACCCCCCCCCTATTTGTCAACCCCTCTCTCACTGTCTCACTAAACAACCCAATCAATTCAAGGCACCACATGCACCACTTTATGCGTTTCACATGCCGCTTCCCTCTTTAACAACCATGTCTTCCTTTGACCAGATCATTGAAGTTGAGTCTTTGCTCAACCAGCGACAGGCGATCTGTGACAGGAGACAAAAGGCGCTGCTTAACCTAGACGAGGTGAGTCGGTCGATGTCACTTTTGTCCAGAGGCGTAGCCAAGAGGGAGGGGGGGGGAAGGTGAGACAGATGTTCCTGTGTGTCAGACTAGTTAGGGGCGCCAAAATGTGTTTTGATATTGTTTTATTGATGAAAATAATGGGTTTGAGAGTGGGGAAAAAAAAAGAAAGAGAGGCTCTTTAAAATGAATCTTGTCCCCGGGCGCCAAACACTCTAGCTACGCCTCTGCTGTTGTCCTTAAAAAAAGTATTATCGCAAATTGTGTTGTTGTTTTTGTTCTCTGGGGTTTTAAATTTAAAACCGGGATGAATAATTAAAAGGGCACCGGTCATGACGTCGAGAAACGATTGCAATCAATTAAAAAGATTAACAGTCAAACGAAACAATCATTGCTTTTAAAGACAGCTATGTTCTATTTTAAATAACGATAATTTCAGAGTCCAGATGAAGAATTAATGTAATATGTGACAAAGGGGTCGTTGTCTTTAACCAAAATTAATTTTGTTTAAAAAAAGAAAGAAAGAATTTAAACTTAAAATTTAAATTTTATGTATTTATTTATTTATTTTAAACAAGCTATGCCACACAAATCCTACTGACAAGTATTATTATCTATTACCCCCATAGATTATAATCATACGAAACAATTATATAGTATTTCTTAGTTGTTGAATTATATTAACGTAAGGACTCAAATCCCCCGAAGGAACAGAAAGAAAACGTATCTATCGGCTGGCCGTGTGATTGATTTAACCACAGAATTTTATTTTAAAAAAATGGTATGGATGTGAACATAATGGGGGTTAATTTTAGCACAGGCTATTTATCCTAACAATTTATTTTTAAAGTCAGCTTCTCTTAGAAAAAAAAATCAATAATGGTTGCAGAGCGTAGTCAATGAAAACTGAAACAACTGGGGAGATGAATAGACATGTAGCTTCAATGCCTAGCCCACTCTGTTATGACATAGGGCCATAATGCCAACCGACAAACCGTGACATATAGCCACAATGCCATCCCGCTATGTCATGACATAGAGCCACAATGCCAGCCCTCTATGTCGTGGCATAGAGCCACAATTCCTAACCCACTCTGTCGTGACATAGAGCCACAATGCCTAACCCACTCTGTCGTGACATAGAGCCACAATTCCTAACCCCGTCTGTCGTGACATAGAGCCATAATGCCTAACCCACTCTTTCGTGACATAGAGCCACAATTCCTAACCCCGTCTGTCGTGACTTAGAGCCATAATGCATAACCCACTCTGTCGTGACATAGAGCCACAATTCCTAACCCCGTCTGTCGTGACATAGAGCCACAATTCCTAACCCACTCTGTCGTGACATAGAGCCATAATGCCTAACCCCGTCTGTCGTGACATAGAGCCACAATGTTTTTCCCCCTCTACCGTGGCAAAGAGCCACAATAATGAGCCGCTCTGTCGTGAGAACCATGATTGCTGCGGGTCTTGTAAAAAAATTTAATTTAATTTTACTTACGCCACCCCATCAATTCAGGAACCGCTGATGATTTGAGCTATTTTTGTCGCTACTTCAAGAACACTGTTGTAAAAGTGTTTTTTTTTGTCTCCCTGCAAATTTTGCAATCAATTATCCTATTTCGTTCGGTTAATGTCACTGAGTTTCTGCAATCTGTCGTTAATCTTAACAGTTGATAGTTTCATTCTGAAAGAGCCTCCCAGTCCCTGGAAAATAACTTTAGAATTAGGTCAACGTAAAGAGGCGACCATTAAGTTTTTCTCTAGTGAACATTAAGTAAGAATTATTTAAAATTGAATCGTGGGTTCTCGAACTATGGAAGCTATACACATTCAAATGTTTCTTTCTAAGACTGCCAATAACATTCTTCCTTCAACTAAAAAAAAAAAAGATAAAGAAAAAATAATCGATATTTTCTAATCATATTGTATTGTCTTTGCACTGATTGAAACAGTGAAGATGTATTTTTTTAAATGATAAATTATATCTATATTGCAAGATGGTATTACAATACAAAGCTACAATCAACTACAACAAAAGCCACAATAAAATACAAAAAAGTCACAATAAAATACAACAAAAGCCACAAAAAATACAACAAAAGTCACAATAAAATACAACAAAAGTCACAATAAAATACAACAAAAGCCACAATAAAATACAACAAAAGCCCCAATAAAATACAACAAAATCCACAATAAATACAACAAAAGCCACAATAAAATACAACAAATGCCACATTAAAACGCAAAAATGCTACAATAAAACAAATCCACCAAAAAATATAATAATATTGCGAGCTAACGTTTATTAAAATTTAAATAATTGTCTAGTTGTTAATGTTACTCGACCAAACAGTTGTCTTAACTTCTGAACGGGAAGTTCAATTCATTTCTGGAAATTGTGATAGATCGCTTAGGGTAAGCCATCTACATGATCAATTATTTCTATACCTGATGGACGGATCATCTGGGCTTGAGGCCACTGAAATATCTCATTAGGAAATGGCGTCAGCGGGTCTTCGAGCTTGCGCTCCTTATGCCCTCCCTGGCGCCCACCCACACCTGCCAGGTGCCGGGTTTCCCCGACGTCGGGCCGTGCGGGGGAACGCCAGAGACCTCCCCAGGCGTGAAGCGTCCCCACCAGCAACCGCTCGATCGGGTTTGCTGACGGAGACCCTCCCCGCCCGGAGACATCTGGTCGACCGAAGACGCTGCGTTTAAAGCGTCCGCAGTCCACTTTCCTAGGGGCCGGGACGGTAAATTAACGTCCTAATATCTCCCCCCACCCGTCCCGGGGAAGCATCGGACGCCCTCTAAGAGGGATTCTACAGTGGGTTTCCACCTCGCAACTAATTCGCGAAGTAGCTGGGACGAAACGGTTGCCTAGGAGAAGCTTTCTCAGGGCTGCATATTTAGAATCATCGGCCAGAGGCTTCCACCACAGCCTCTCGCCTCATATCCCTTAACGGCAACTTGTAATCATGATCCCACCCAATCATCCGATGCTTACAAACGAAGGTCGTCTTCTTGAGTGAGTTTTTTTTGTTTTTTTTAATAAAGTTGTCGAAGTTAAGTTGAATAGTTAATTTATTTCGTTTCTGTTTACCACGGACTTAACTTTTCATTTTCATTCATTCAATTCTTGATTTTAGACCGAAATGAACGTCCTAACAAATTGATTTCATGAGATATCAATTTCAAACGGAATCCGTTTTTTCGAACACACAAGTCATGACCGTGTTTACTGTGTTGTATCTGGTGTCATTGTGTGTCTTGTTCCATTTGATGTGATGGTTCCTTGTGCTTTCTTTGATGCCATATTTTGTTTAGTGTTTCCTCTGATTGCGATTGTTTATTTTAATTTATTTTATTTTACTTTGGTTTCTTGTGTTTCTTGTATGTTTCTTGTATGTTTCTTGTATGTTTCTTGTATTTCATTCCAAAAGTGTTCTTATTTTTATTTATTTTTTAAATTTTCAAACCACAATCACAATTCTTCATGGGCGTCACGTTTTTACAGCCCTGGCCGCTATTCCCCCCCCCCCCCTTGCACAAACAGTGATCTGTGATCTGTGAAATGCAATCTCTGATCTATTCAGACAGCAATGTTATCGTAGATCTCTAGGAGAATGATGTCATTATTTGATAAAGAATAAAATAATTATTTTTTTTAAATTATTTTTCAAAGGTGACATTTCTTTTCGTGTTTGAGCCAGGTAGTGGACACAAACTCTAGGGGGGGGGGCGTGTTTGGAAACAATGTTTGTTGAATGACAAACAGAAATTTTCTTTGTTTGTGTTTAAAAGTAGTTTCAAAGAAAATGAGTGAGTTGTCTGTGTATAAATATAGCGACGGACATCATTATTTTTTGTCGGATACTATTGCTTGTAGGTGAGCGCTCAGTCTGGTGGGAACATTTGACTCAGGTCTGTATTGTGTGACCTAACATTGACATGGCACACCGCTAGGGGCTAGTTACCCTTTAATAATAACGGACGCGCCTGCAAATCCGTTTGTTGACCCTGGGGCGGGGGGAAGGAAGTTCTGTGATTCGTTGGACAAGTCATTGTCATGTCCCGCGGTAGAGTCTGTGGCTGGACGTTGAGCTACTCACATTGTTTTCAAATCGTCCGTGCTGGAGATTTTTCCTCTCATTTCAATAATAAAATAAAAATAACTTCGAATGTCAAACGCCAAAATGACTGAAACAGTGGAAAGTGAGGTGATTTTTAAAAAACAAATATGTTTTTGTTAGTCTTAAAAGATGATTTTTTCATGAAAGTATATATAAAGAAAAAACATTAATACGTTAGCCAAGTTCCACTACTCCAATGATTAAATTTTCTTTTATGGCCAGGAGTTGCAGATCCTACGCCATGAGCTGGAAGAGACCAAGGAACAGATTCAGAGCGATGGTTCCATTCCTGAGTCTAACTCGGACAGAGCCAGGAAAAACTGGTGAGTTCGTGGGTGAAGTTGGGAAGCCAGGTGTTTGTGGGTGGCACAATGATGGACGTGTGGATCTGTGGATAAAGGGTGAATGGTTGAATGTATGGATGCGATTACGATAAGATGGTTGGAGGAAAGTTTGTAACATATGTTCCATTTGATTGATGGATTCAGGCATGTATTCTTGGAATTTAGGAATGTATAAATTGACAGATTTTTTTATAAATGGACATTTAATTGATAGAATTGACAGATTTGATAAATTTACAAGTTTATGGATTATTGACAAATGCGTAGATAAATTGACAGATATATGGATAAACTGACATATCTGTGGATACATCGACCAATGTATGGATACATTGACAGATGTATGGATACATTGACAGATGTATGGATGGATTCATTCGTTAAAAAAAGTAACGATAACAAGGATTTAATGTCTGAATAACTTAGTTGCTGGGTTCACATTATGAAACGATAACAAGAACTTAATGTCGGAATAACTTAGTTGCTGGGTTCACATTATGAAACGATAACAAGAACTTAATGTCTGAATAACTTAGTTGCTAGGTTCACATTATAGAACGACTTGCTGTTAAAACATGGCTAAAAAATCGTGGTTGATAAATTCGCGTTGAATGGGACACAAAAATCCATGAATGGCGGAGCAGTTCTTGGTCGGTATCATGTAGTGCAGATGAATATTAGATGAGATTCAGACTCCAGGGGCGTCAAGTGTGAAACCGTGCTATCTCTTAGTCGTGAATAGAGTTCAACCCGTTTGAACTCGCATTCAGTTGATGACGCTCTCTATTTCCGGCCAACAGTTGTCAGTGGCGTAGCGAGCTTAACTCGCGCCCGGGGCACAATACCTTTTTAGCGCCCCCCAAAACCTTTTTAGCACCCCCCCCCATTCGAAAACCATACAATATTATAGTAAAATATACCATTTGGCGCCCCTTTGTGAGTAGCGCCCGGGGCATGATACCCCCCCTTGCCCCCCCTCACTACGCCACTGACAGTTGTTAGTCTTATGGTTTACAAGCGCAATGGAAATCAACCAGCGCCATCTTGCATTCTTTTTTGTTTGGTGTGATTGATGACGTAATCCGCCATTTTGAATATTAAGCTCCGGACAGACTCTCCGACAGACTTTTAACTTTCCGATCGCTGCTTGATTCAAACGTATTTGAGAGGACTTAAGTCAGGCCTTATGCGTTGAAGTAATTGCTGGGGGGATGGCGTCATTGTACGTTGAAATGGTTGAGTTTACCTGGAACACGCTAGAGCAGTCGTTTTTCAACAGGAGTGTTCGGAGAAAACAAAGAATTAAGGGTTCTGTGAGCGCCAGCCAAGGGTTCCGCGAAAATATATTTTTTCTTGAGCGGCCGAAATCGCCAATACTGGTGTAAGGTTATGCTATGGAACAGAGGCGTAGCTAGAGTGTTAGGCGCCCGGGGACAAGATTCATTTTAAAGGGCCTACCTTTCTTTTCTTTTTAACTCACAAACCCATAATTTTCATCAATATATTAATATCAAATATCTGGCCCCCCCCCCGCTCCCTTAGCCACGCCTCTGCTATGGTGTTGTGGTCGGGGGTGTAGGTGGAGAGCCCGACACAGTGAAGAAAATATTTCCTGAATTATTGTATACATTATTCTTGGATTAAAATTTGTGACACGCGATGATTTTTTTAAAATTAATCACCTTAAGAAATAAACACCTTAAGAAATAACCACCTTAAGAAATAACCAGCTTAAGAAATAACCAGCTTAAGAAATAACCACCTTAAGAAATAACCACCTTAAGAAATAACCAGCTTAAGAAATAACCAGCTTAAGAAATAACCAGCATAAGAAATAACCACCTTAAGAAATAACCACCTTAAGAAATAACCACCTTAAGAAATAACCAGCATAAGAAATAACCACCTTAAGAAATAACCAGCTTAATAAATAACCAGCATAAGAAAAAACCAGCTTAAGAAATAACCAGCTTAAGAAATAACCACCTTAAGAAATAACCAGCATAAGAAATAACCACCTTAAGAAATAACCACCTTAAGAAATAACCACCTTAAGAAATAACCACCTTAAGAAATAACCAGCTTAAGAAATAACCAGCATAAGAAATAACCACCTTAAGAAATAACCAGCATAAGAAATAACCACCTTAATAAATAACCATCTTAAGAAATAACCACCTTAAGAAATAACCAGCATAAGAAATAACCACCTTAAGAAATAACCAGCTTAAGAAATAACCAGCATAAGAAATAACCACCTTAAGAAATAACCAGCTTAAGAAATAACCACCTTAAGAAATAACCAGCATAAGAAATAACCACCTTAAGAAATAACCAGCTTAAGAAATAACCAGCATAAGAAATAACCACCTTAAGAAATAACCAGCTTAAGAAATAACCACCTTAAGAAATAACCAGCATAAGAAATAACCACCTTAAGAAATAACCACCTTAAGAAATAACCACCATAAGAAATAACCACCTTAAGAAATAACCAGCATAAGGGTTAACTGATTTTTATTTTGGGTTCACACGCGTGTTTAGCGTTGTGCTGTCACGCATGGCGGGAAATCCTCGTTCGGCTGTTAACCCAATAATTCCTTCAATTAAGTCAAAATCAGTTTTCGCGCTATCGTCTTCTTCTGGGAATATCGACGTTCTACTTAGAGACATCCAATTATCAGCATCAGCTTTTAGTTGACTCTTTCATTGTAAACGTTTAATTAAAACTTCTTGTTGTATTTAAAATTTTTGAAAATATTTTTACTACTATTATTATTATTGGAGAGTCGATCTTGGAAGATAACGAGCTCATTTTAATTATATTTCATCGTAGAAACAATAGAATCATCCATTCTCAAAACTTTGCGAAATGTATGTATTAAGTCATTTGGAAATTCAACTTAACTTGCCAATCTTAACTCAACCCCATTGACATCCTTTAAAATAAACGTTGGGATACGTTGCAGCTGAGAGTATTCTCACCCTGCATAAAAAAACTATTTCTATCAACAATTAATGGTGACCACCGAATACTGCCAATTATTTTATTTAAATGAAACTCTAATATTTTATTGTTCATAATATGTTGTGTTTCAGCGTAGTTATTACAATAAAAATCAGAGGTAATCCACTGTAGCAAGGGTTCTTAACAGTTTTTGTTCCAATATACCCCTTTGCCAGTATGAAGTGGGCCATGGACCCATTTTTAGAATGAAGTTTTTAAAAAGCATATAATTAAATTACAAAATAAAAACGGCTGACGGAACCTTTGATACATGTTCTCGCACACCACGGGTTTAGAACCCCTCCGTGAAAAATTTTAATTTTAGATTCAAGGATTGTGGTTGTACGGTAAAACAATGATTAAATAGTTGCATTAATGGGGATATTAAAATGAGGTTAGTCACAGTCTGGAGGTAATATATGTATAGATATTATCTCTATAAATTTTTTAGCTCTTATAATATAACATAAATTAATTTAGTGCTTTTTAAAAATTTTATTTAAACTTTCAATCTAATGATATACGTGTTTTTTTTTTTAATTAACTGTACTCGTTTGAGCCGAAAGAAAGAAAACAAGAGTTGAAGTTGATGGATTAATTAAAATCTATCGAAACGCAATGCACGTGAGCCACACAAATATTATTCTAGTCTTGTTAACGTTCTCAGAATTCATCATCTACACACTTTAAGATTAATTACCGACTTGGGAAAAAAATTTTTTTTAAACATTCATATCTGACAAGTCATTACTGGAGTTGAACGCAGGGGCCTGATTGTGAGTTAGCGGAGAATAACAGCCGCGTCATGGTTTGTGTGTTCCAAGCACTGGAAAATGTATATGATTACTTCGATGTTAAACAGCCTGCATATGTGTTAGAACAGCGGTTCTCATCCTGTGGGTCGCGATCCCTTTGGGGATCGAATGACCCTTTCCCAGGGGTCGCCTAAGACCCTCGGAAAGCACATACGCCCTACAGTTATGAAGTAGCAGCGTAAATAATGTTGTGGCTGGGGGGTCGCCATAACACGAGGAACTGTATTGAATGGTCGCGGCATTAGGAAGGTTGAGAACCACTGTGTTCGAACAAATTGGATACAAATAACTGAATCGCATCGTACGGCTGTCTGGAACTAACGCTAAGTTAGACAACTTTTGGAATAGCGTTGCTTTTTTTTTTTTTTTTTTCCTTAAAAAGAAAAAGTATTGTCAGCCAGAGAAACAACTCATCACGTTGAGAGAATAAACATTTTTTTTCTCCTTAAAAAGAAAAAGTATTGTCAGCCAGAGAAACAACTCATCACGTTGAGAGAATAAACATTTTTTTTTACCTTAAAAAGAAAAAGTATTGTCAGCCAGAGAAACAACTCATCACGTTGAGAGAATAAACATTTTTTTTTCTCCTTAAAAAGAAAAAAGTATTGTCAGCCAGAGAAACAACTCATCACGTTGAGCGAATAAACATGTTTTTTTTCTCCTTAAAAAGAAAAAAGTATTGTCAGCCAGAGAAACAACTCATCACGTTGAGAGAATAAACATTTTTTTTCTCCTTAAAAAGAAAAAGTATTGTCAGCCAGAGAAACAACTCATCACGTTGAGAGAATAAACATTTTTTTTCTCCTTAAAAAGAAAAAGTATTGTCAGCCAGAGAAACAACTCATCACGTTGAGAGAATAAACATTTTTTTTTACCTTAAAAAGAAAAAGTATTGTCAGCCAGAGAAACAACTCATCACGTTGAGAGAATAAACATTTTTTTTCTCCTTAAAAAGAAAAAGTATTGTCAGCCAGAGAAACAACTCATCACGTTGAGAGAATAAACATTTTTTTTCTCCTTAAAAAGAAAAAGTATTGTCAGCCAGAGAAACAACTCATCACGTTGAGAGAATAAACATTTTTTTTTACCTTAAAAAGAAAAAGTATTGTCAGCCAGAGAAACAACTCATCACGTTGAGAGAATAAACATTTTTTTTACCTTAAAAAGAAAAAGTATTGTCAGCCAGAGAAACAACTCATCACGTTGAGAGAATAAACATTTTTTTTTCTCCTTAAAAAGAAAAAGTATTGTCAGCCAGAGAAACAACTCATCACGTTGAGAGAATAAACATTTTTTTTCTCCTTAAAAAGAAAAAGTATTGTCAGCCAGAGAAACAACTCATCACGTTGAGAGAATAAACATTTTTTTTCTCCTTAAAAAGAAAAAGTATTGTCAGCCAGAGAAACAACTCATCACGTTGAGAGAATAAACATTTTTTTTCTCCTTAAAAAGAAAAAGTATTGTCAGCCAGAGAAACAACTCATCACGTTGAGAGAATAAACATTTTTTTTCTCCTTAAAAAGAAAAAGTATTGTCAGCCAGAGAAACAACTCATCACGTTGAGAGAATAAACATTTTTTTTTACCTTAAAAAGAAAAAGTATTGTCAGCCAGAGAAACAACTCATCACGTTGAGAGAATAAACATTTTTTTTACCTTAAAAAGAAAAAGTATTGTCAGCCAGAGAAACAACTCATCACGTTGAGAGAATAAACATTTTTTTTTCTCCTTAAAAAGAAAAAGTATTGTCAGCCAGAGAAACAACTCATCACGTTGAGAGAATAAACATTTTTTTTACCTTAAAAAGAAAAAGTATTGTCAGCCAGAGAAACAACTCATCACGTTGAGAGAATAAACATTTTTTTTCTCCTTAAAAAGAAAAAGTATTGTCAGCCAGAGAAACAACTCATCACGTTGAGAGAATAAACATTTTTTTTCTCCTTAAAAAGAAAAAGTATTGTCAGCCAGAGAAACAACTCATCACGTTGAGAGAATAAACATTTTTTTTCTCCTTAAAAAGAAAAAGTATTGTCAGCCAGAGAAACAACTCATCACGTTGAGAGAATAAACATTTTTTTTTACCTTAAAAAGAAAAAGTATTGTCAGCCAGAGAAACAACTCATCACGTTGAGAGAATAAACATTTTTTTTACCTTAAAAAGAAAAAGTATTGTCAGCCAGAGAAACAACTCATCACGTTGAGAGAATAAACATTTTTTTTTCTCCTTAAAAAGAAAAAGTATTGTCAGCCAGAGAAACAACTCATCACGTTGAGAGAATAAACATTTTTTTTACCTTAAAAAGAAAAAGTATTGTCAGCCAGAGAAACAACTCATCACGTTGAGAGAATAAACATTTTTTTTTTCATTTTTTTTTTCTTCTTCTTTCTTCTTCTTCCTTTTTTCTTTCTTCTTTTTCTTCTTCTTTTTTTCTTCATTTCTCCTTTTCCTTTTCTTTCTTCTTTTTCTAAACAGTGACAGTAACCCTGAGAGATTAAACTGTGGCGACCCTTTGAAATTTTTAAATTCATTTTATTTTACTTGATTTCCTTTAAACATTTAGTTGTTAGAAGAAAATTATGAGTTTCGATTTGGGTAAATGTCAAATATTTAAATGTATTTTAAAAAATATCCGTCAATTCTGTTGTTATTTTCATTCAAGTTAATATTACTGAATCAATAATGGCAAGGTGAAACATTAATGAAAATGTTTACATGTCATTTAAAAAAAAATTGATTTAAACTAGACCTAAGCTAGGTATGTAACTTTGTGGTTGTTGCCCTTCTATAATATAAGACGTTTTCAGCCATGCATGCAGTCCCCTTGATGTCTTTACTTGCAAGCTTATCTCAAGCTTACGTAAAAAAAAAGACTTAAGAAAAGCTTTCTAAGAAACAGACTTTCTATTATAGACGATTTTAAACAAACGCTATAAAAAAGTAGAAAATAAATAATTACGCTCCCCCTACCCATCCTTCTTCCGCCGTTCACTGAACGAAGCAGACACGATGAACCACGAACAACTGAGCGAAATAGTCACGTGGGCCAACAAAGAAAATATAAAAAAATACGACGGACAAAGAAGATGGAAATGCGAGTAGAGAGAAAGTCTGGAATAAAAAGTTTGAATGTTTATCGGCAGTCAGTGTTTGTAAAATGCAGTAAGTGTTTGTAAACGTAAAATGCAGTCAGTTTTTGTAAAAATGTAGTCAGTATAAGTAAAATGCAGTCAGTGTTTGTTCTTGTTGCTAGAGTAGAGTTCTGAATTCTCAACAACAACAAAAAAAAACAACATGGACATGGTCGACTTTTATATAAACACATTTTGTATGGCTTCATAAATAGTGAATGAAGATTTTACTCAACCTTGGTTATTTAACTATTTCAAACTTACCGTGTTCACAGCCCTTTTAAAACCAATTAGCGCCCCTCCCCCCGAGGAGCGTGCTGCGTCTGCTCGAGTATTTGTTACGCCCGTGGGTCAGACGTCCAGCTGTCAATCACCGTATTGATCTCCCTACCTGCCCCATACGTTTATGTTGTTTTGGGCCGGGCCGGAATTCTCCTGACTGATAATTACCCCGAGGACATCTCTTACGGCTCCTGCATCGGAAGGAAGAAACTTTGTACGGAGACCTTGTGTCCGCTATTATTTGGCAGCTTTGGTTCAGGGCCACGGGGAAAAGAAGTGGTGGGGTGGGTTGGGGGGGGGGGTAAGAGGTAAATGGGACTGATTTTCAGCTCTGTCTATAAATGTTTCCTACTCATGGTGTAGATGACGTATGTCGTTGAAAGTGCATGATCTTTTTAGACCCAAAAAAAATAGCTCATAAGATTTTACACAGATTTTAAACTTACGATTAATTGTTTTTCCCAAGCTGGTCAACAGCAGTTGATGTATATGGACACTTCCTGTTCACTTAAGTATACTATCCATGTATATGGGCTTTTCCGGTTTATTTACTTATTTATGGACACTTCCTGTTCAGTTAGTTATAATATCCATGTACATGGGCACTTCCGGTTCACCATGCTGAGATGCACATTGCCATGCAATCGCTTGTATCTTTATCGAGCGTTCTCTCTGTTATTTTGCGCGGTTTTTTGACCATCTCCTGGTCTGATCTGCTTGTATAGTTTGTACGGTTGCGCTTACCGTCTACACCAGTGTTTCCCAATGAGGGGGCCAACGCCCCACAGGGTGGCAATTTGAAGATTTAAAGCCGTCCAGAATTTGAAAAACCCATCGTCTGATACGATTTATCTTGTATTTTAAAAGAAGAATCGTGTGACTCTCAATTTAAAATAAGCGCTCGAAATGTTGAAAAAAAAATAATTAAATTTTCAATATCAAAAACTATGTGTATACTACATGGGGGGGGGGGGATACGAATTTTAGAAAGGCTTAGATGGGGCATGATGGCGCCAAAAAGGTTGGGAAACACTGGTCTCCGCTCACGTATCTTATGTTAAAAAATAAACACAAAGAAAGAACAACCCAAAAAAACGCTATTGTTGACGGTTTTACACGTGCCTTGGACTTTCTAAATAACATCAATAACCGGTGGTTCTCGTGTTGTGTTGGGTCAGTTTTAAGTCCAATAATACAAGCAATAAAAAGTCCAAGAATACTTTTTATAATACGTCCACAAAAGAAGAAGAAAAAAAAGCGTCGATGTCAGGGGCCGCGCAAATTACAGTATACGACTATTTTAGTTTAATTAAGACTTGAAGGGGACACTTATTGAGTACATGACATTTTGATAAGGGTAAAACGGGAATAGAAGTTGCAAGGTTTGTTGGTTTTATTTCAATGTTTTTTTTTTTTTTTTTTTGTTTTTATTTTGAGGGGCAATAATTTTGCCTGTTTTATTTCATTTTCCACGTTGCCATTGTTGTTACTCTTCATTCCCAGAAACACTTGGGTACACCATTGTATACACCATTGTATACGCCTACATATAAAAAAAACTAAATTATAAATTATTATTTCTATTTTATTTATTTATGTATATAGTTTTACAGACTGGCACATGCAGCAGACATGAATGTTTCCCCCCCCCCCCACCCCCCACCGTCTTTTTCATCTTTCCTTTCTCCAAAAACGTGGGACTCAATTATATATATTTTTCAGGGACATGGTAAGGCGAAACTTGATGGACAAACAGCATCTGTTGGAGTCCACGGTACAGAAGTACAGGTCAGAGCTGGCCTCAGCCACGTCCACCATTGCAGGGAAGGACATTCTCATTGCGAGGCTGCAAAGTACGGTGAGTTAACATGTGGTCTTCAGGGGAAGGTTACGGGCATGGGGTCGAGCTAGGGGCCCGTTACGGGATGTCTGTGATTGTGGCACGCTTAATGGTACTGAGTCATGACCTTAGGAGACATTCTTGGCGGAGTTCTCATTTAAAGCCGTGTATCAACTAACAATCAGGAATGATTGATTTAACACGGGTCCAGTCGGGCAAATAGGGACAAAGAAACGTTAACACCAGTATTGGCGTGCTTAGACACTTGGGCCACATACATTATTAACGCCTGAACACACAAGCGCTACAACGTGTGAGGCGGCGGTATTCTGGTCTCGGAACCCAGGCAGAGGCGTCACATTACTTTTTTGAAAGGCCCCCCCCTACCACTTTGGGTTTTTTCCCCACCCCCACTGCCCCGATTCTAAAGTTGGTAGTTTCAAATTTGTCCATATTACAACTTTGGGGTCCGTTTAAAATAAACGACCACTCCCTTCCAGGCCTCCTCTGCATTCGCTGGGACTGCAGGGTCCTGCGGGACGGCCCTGAGCCCAGGGTTAAAATTCACCCATATATCGATATTTTTTAGTTTTTGTAAAAAACCAAATTGACTAATGACGGATGTCGCTTTCCAATAATTTCATTTCAGGCCATTCAGCACGAGGAAGAGCTCGTCAATAAAGATAAACGAATCAAACAGCTCGAAACCAAACTGGCGCTCACCGTCTCGGAGGCCAGGAACCTCGCTGACCAGCTGACCAACCACTCGTACAGGGACATGCTCGGCTCCACCAACTACAGCCGGGGGGAGCACTCGGGCGACTACAACGGCGTGTTCGTCGCCCGCCGCCCCAGCCAGGAGCTCATCCCGGAACACGCCCGGGGCTCGTACCGCAGCTCCATGTACCGGAGACCGTCCAATAACGCCGGAAGTGACCAAGGGGAGGAGTACAAGCCGGTCATCACCGCCGCGCTGGACCACGACGCCGAACAGTTCCGGAACGGGTCCCGGATTGTGCGGAAGCGGAACAGCATCAGCGATAACGCCATCTCTCGCCTGACACTGTCCACCCCACGCTCTGATGACAAGTATGGGAGGGGTAGCAGTGCGTGCTCGGTTCAGTGACGGATGAAGCTGTATTACACACACAATTTTATCGTTTAGTCTAATTAAACTCGAAACCACCAATATTTAGCTATTTGGTTAGAAGTGCAGATGGGTGTATATAGATATAATGGATCGATTTGGGCCGCCTTGGTCTAGATCGCGTGGAACACTTTCATATCGTGTTATTTACAAATCAGAATAATCTGGTCGATTCAGGACTAGATGATCTACACCTCTTACACGACATTTCCACGGTAGAAAGCCCGCTTCGTCATTTTGTTGCTGATATAAGCTGCTTTTATTAATAATTGTTAACTTAACCATTGCCAATGCATAAGTATGTATGCGGTGAATAAATGCACGACTGTGACGTGAATTCACATAGTGATGCGTGTATTTTGGATACTTTTACTTTGATATATTCTGAGTTTTTTTGGAATCCATTGCTGAATATATAATGGCATGGTAAATGACAAAGTTTGGATGAGTCGAAAGTCACATCTTGTGTTTAAAACGTGTTATCCGGTGTTGGACGTGACGCGTATACATAAAATTACAAACAAAGATTAAATCTCATATTTTGTTTTGCTTCATTCACTTGGTTTTGTATAATGTCTGATTTTAAATGGATGTTTGTAGGGATTTTTATGAGGAGTCAATCACTTGCGTTAGTTTGGCGGGTGAGTGTATAGAGGTTGATGTGTAGTGATAACATGTTTTTGGATCGCTCTACTCTAGTGGCTTTCATTGATTTGTACTGCTTTGGCTGATGACTGAATAGGTGGTTGTAGTTGGTAAGCTTTACCGAAAACTGCCACAACCCAGCATGACAAGGTGTCCAAAGGTGGCGCTTAAAGCGCGAGAACCAGAGCCTCATCACCCAGGTGAGAATATAACTCTGTCCATACTCGAAGTTACTTGAACAGATTGCATCCTCTTCGGGGCCAGAGCGGCCGTCCCCGTGGACAGGCGCCGGAGACATTGTAGTGCCCTTACCAACCGAGTGCCCATCACTAATAAGTGGAAGGGTTGGGAGCATCCCGGACAACCACGTCGAAAGCCTGATTTACGGCGATGCCCTGATGCGGCACGACAGCAAAGTATTTTCCGGTGTCATAATAGAGCAACAGCTCGGTCTCATAAACAGAATGGGATATTTTAGTTGTTTATTCAGTTGATGAAGGCAGTAGTTGAATGTAACAGATGAATGCATGTAGGCTGAATGAGTGAAGGAATGTAGTGGTTGGTCTGATGTTTTTTACGTTCGAGTAAACTGAATTTACTGTGCGGATGTGTGCGTAACAACCGAGAAACTGTGTTTAGAATGTCTGCTACAGCTTCTTTCTTCTATTGAGAAAAACTACAAACGGAGTGGGTATTTTTTGTGCTGTGGAGCTCTTTCCCTAGGTACAATAGAAGAACTGCCGACGATAGCTCCACCGGTATGTCTCACTGATAACGATGTCTACGGGAGATCGCTCACTGATAGCACTGATGTGTAAATGAGACGGCTCGTTGAGGTTCGAGTTCTATCGCACCTCTGATCAGCCATTTATCGCCTTGGTTGAAATGAACCGTGCTATTGTGTTCAGGGGAAAACCCTCCAGCGGCTTGTGCAGAGAGAACTTGGGGTCATTCCTCCCCCCCCCCCCCCAAACCCCAGTTAGCAATAATATGGAAGCATTGTAGCTGGCTTAATATTTTATTCATGCCCTCACCTCATTATATGCCGTGCTCGTTAATGTTTATGTAGAGGTCAGAAGAGGACTTGGCCAAGCTACTATCCAAAGTTATCAATATATTTTTTTTGAGTGACAGATTTTAGTATGAAACTTTGAAAATATAAATTTGTAGAAATGTTCACGCTCAAATAACACGATTTTCTGTCAATAGTCCCTAGATAGTTTTCTATTAGATTGTGAAATAGTATTGAACTCTTGACAGGAACAGCTGGCTGACAGAAGCAGCTGATTGACAGAAACCGCTGAGTGACAGAAGCAGTCGATTGACAGAAACCGCTGAGTGACAGAAGCAGGTGATTGACAGAAACAGCTGAGTGACAGAAGCAGGCGATTGACAGAAGCTGCGTTCCTTGGTCGCTGCCTGAAGCGCGAGTCGGCGCCCAATAATTAAATAAATACAAAGGTGAAATCTTTGTTCGCTTTTAAACTTCAATAAATATAAACACATTCTGGAAATTTTGAGGCATGGTAACATATCTGGAACACATTTGAAAAAAACCTCAGCCCTCTACCCCAGCCCTCTACCCCAGCCCTCTACCCACACTCTACCCCAGCCCTCTACCCACCCTCTACCCCAGCACTCTACCCCAGCCCTCTACCCCAGCCCTCTACCCCAGCCCTCTACCCACCCTCTACCCCAGCCCTCTACCCCAGCCTTCTACCCCAGCCCTCTACCCCAGCCCTCTACCCCACCCTCTACCCCAGCCCTCTACCCAGCCCTCTACCCACCCTCTACCCCAGCCCTCTACCCCAGCCCTCTACCCCAGCACTCTACCCCAGCCCTCTACCCACCCTCTACCCCAGCCCTCTACCCACCCTCTACCCCAGCCCTCTACCCCAGCCCTCTAACCCAGCCCTCTACCCCAGCCCTCTACCCTGGCCCTATACCCCAGCCCTATTTCCCACTAGAAACTCTGTTCCATAAATGAAAGCGATTATCGATGCTGTCCCTAGATATCGCATGCCGCTGCTCGCAAACACTTAAATTTATTGGCGTCCAATGCACCCAGCCATATGGAACAGACAATCAACACAGAGTATTGTTCTCCGATATTTGCAAGGCTACCTTAGGGTGTTTTGAAAGGAAACAAGTTAGATGTTTCTATAAAAAAAAGAACGATTTCTTAACATCAAAGTGTCATGGATTATGTTGGTTTTTTTTAAAGGCCTGTATACCTTCAGCAGAATGGCATGACAAACATCTGTTTGCATTTTTTTTTCTACAGATATTTTCCCTTATCCCGTCTCTGTCTATTTCTCTGAAAGATGTAAAATTAAAGAGATGTTAAATTAAAAAAAATTGAAATATACCAGCGGTTCTCAACCTGTGGATCGCGACCCCTTTTGAGGGTCGCACGACCCTTTCCCAGGGGGTCGCCTAAGACCATCTGAAAACACATGCTCTACAGTTATGAAGGAAGCAACAAAAATACACTTTTGTGGCTGGGGGTCGCCACAACACTGGGAACCGTTTGCTCGTTGGCATTTTGCTTTAATCGTCATCATCCTACCTTATCCTCGACCTGGAGGGGCCACGATGTTTGTAGCTTAAACGGCCAAACAGCGTTGAATCCGTTAGCGGTGACGTGAAACATTATCATGGGAAGATAAGAAGGCTTTTTTTTTTTTTTAAAGTGAGGATGGTGGACGTAATGTCATTTATTTGGGTTCGAGATTAAGACTATCAATGTAGCTCTAACTTTGAGTTTGAATTGAAGCAACAATAAAAATGGCAAGGAAAAAACATACAAACAAAAACAATTTTTTTTAAAAAAAATTAAAAAAAACAACAGCAGGATTATTTAGCGGCAAAGCTTAAGTTTTGGCTCCAGATGACGGCTTTTAAAGCAAAAATAATTTTAAATACTCTTTAGTTAGGTACAATGTTTTTTTAAATTTGAGGAAAATTCGTTTATTTTTAAGTTATAAAAACGTAGCCATAATTAAGTTCAAGACTCCCCCTCTCCAGAGGCGTAGCGTATGGGGGGCAGGGGGTACAGATGTTCCCGGGCGCTAGCCAGTTAGGGGCGCGAAAATGTGCTTAGGTATTAATTTATTGATGAAGATAATGGGTTTGAGAGTTGAAAAAAGGAAAAAGAGAGCGCTTTAAAATGAATCTTGTCCCCGGGCGCCAAACACTCTAGCTACGCCTCTGCCTCTCTCAAATTTTCATATATATAAATTTATATATATCTATCTAGCGAACTTTGTTAAGAGTAAAATTAAAATAAATGTATTGAAATAAATTAAAACGAACAGGCACATTAAACCAAAGTTGACAGTCCAATAAATCTATCAAAGACATTTAAATGAACTCACCACCAGGGACCACATAAAATAACACCATCCATGAGTTTGTTGCAGAGGCGTAGCGAAGGGGGGCAGAGGGGGGACAGATGTCTCCGAGCGCCAGCTGGTTTAGGGGCGCCAAAATGTGCTTTGATAATATTATTCTGATGAAAGTAATGGGTTTGAGGGTTGAAAAAAAAGAAAGGGGGCGCTGTAAAATGAATCTTGTCCCCGGGCGCGAATCTTGTTCCCGGGCGCCAAACAATCTAGCTACGCCTCTGGTTTGTGGTTGAGGCGGCCTCGTACGAAGTTACCCGCAGTCTTCTAATAACGGGCCTCTATCGACCAATCAAATCGATACTTTGATTATTTCCCGCTGCTCCTGGACCAATGGATTCCTCCAAGAGTTTGGTAAGCACTTCACTTCTGACAGGGGGTGCTCCAGTAAGCTCCGGCAACAAACTTGAATACTTTTTTTTTAACACAATGACCGTCTTAGGAATGAAATTAAAACGAATTAACTATTTCAAAATGAGATGGTACGACTAATATGGAAGTGTTCCAGTCATATTGTAGGCATCTCCCTTTTTATGGGGTTATCGTGGCTGGACGATACATCACATTACTTCAAGTTATAACTAACAAATTAAATGTCTGCAAATTTTTTTTAAAAATGTATTTATTTATTTTATTAGTGTCGATCAGAACGTCATAGACTGGGGGGGGAGGGGGGGGAGGGGGGAGGGGGGTGTGATTGTGTTCAAACTGTAATTATTATTGTTTTTTTAAATTATTTGTGATTTTATATAACGTGGTACCACAGCCTAGGGCTGGGCTCACCATGCTGCACATACAAGGTACCACAGCCTAGGGCTGGGCTCACCATGCTGTACATACAAGGTACCACAGCCTAGGGCTGGGCTCACCATGCTGCACATACAAGGTACCACAGCCTAGGGCTGGGCTCACCATGCTGCACATACAAGGTACCACAGCCTAGGGCTGGGCTCACCATGCTGTACATACAAGGTACCACAGCCTAGGGCTGGGCTCACCATGCTGTACATACAAGGTACCACAGCCTAGGGCTGGGCTCACCATGCTGTACATACAAGGTACCACAGCCTAGGGCTGGGCTCACCATGCTGCACATACAAGGTACCACAGCCTAGGGCTGGGCTCACCATGCTGCACATGCAAGGTACCACAGCCTAGGGCTGGGCTCACCATGCTGCACATACAAGGTACCACAGCCTAGGGCTGGGCTCACCATGCTGCACATACAAGGTACCACAGCCTAGGGCTGGGCTCACCATGCTGCACATACAAGGTACCACAGCCTAGGGCTGGGCTCACCATGCTGTACATACAAGGTACCACAGCCTAGGGCTGGGCTCACCATGCTGCACATACAAGGTACCACAGCCTAGGGCTGGGCTCAACATGCTGTACATACAAGGTACCTCAGCCTAGGGCTGGGCTCACCATGCTGCACATACAAGGTACCACAGCCTAGGGCTGGGCTCACCATGCTGTACATACAAGGTACCTCAGCCTAGGGCTGGGCTCACCATGCTGCACATACAAGGTACCACAGCCTAGGGCTGGGCTCACCATGCTGTACATACAAGGTACCACAGCATAGGGCTGGGCTCACCATGCTGCACATACAAGGTACCACAGCCTAGGGCTGGGCTCACCATGCTGCACATACAAGGTACCACAGCCTAGGGCTGGGCTCACCATGCTGCACATACAAGGTACCACAGCCTAGGGCTGGGCTCACCATGCTGTACATACAAGGTACCACAGCATAGGGCTGGGCTCACCATGCTGCACATACAAGGTACCACAGCATAGGGCTGGGCTCACCATGCTGTACATACAAGGTACCACAGCCTAGGGCTGGGCTCACCATGCTGCACATACAAGGTACCACAGCATAGGGCTGGGCTCACCATGCTGCACATACAAGGTACCAAAGCCTAGGGCTGGGCTCACCATGCTGCACATACAAGGTACCACAGCATAGGGCTGGGCTCACCATGCTGTACATACAAGGTACCACAGCATAGGGCTGGGCTCACCATGCTGTACATACAAGGTACCACAGCATAGGGCTGGGCTCACCATGCTGTACATACAAGGTACCACAGCATAGGGCTGGGCTCACCATGCTGCACATACAAGGTACCACAGCATAGGGCTGGGCTCACCATGCTGTACATACAAGGTACCACAGCATAGGGCTGGGCTCACCATGCTGCACATACAAGGTACCACAGCATAGGGCTGGGCTCACCATGCTGTACATACAAGGTACCACAGCATAGGGCTGGGCTCACCATGCTGCACATACAAGGTACCACAGCATAGGGCTGGGCTCACCATGCTGTACATACAAGGTACCACAGCATAGGGCTGGGCTCACCATGCTGTACATACAAGGTACCACAGCATAGGGCTGGGCTCACCATGCTGTACATACAAGGTACCACAGCATAGGGCTGGGCTCACCATGCTGCACATACAAGGTACCACAGCATAGGGCTGGGCTCACCATGCTGTACATACAAGGTACCACAGCATAGGGCTGGGCTCACCATGCTGTACATACAAGGTACCACAGCATAGGGCTGGGCTCACCATGCTGTACATACAAGGTACCACAGCATAGGGCTGGGCTCACCATGCTGTACATACAAGGTACCACAGCATAGGGCTGGGCTCACCATGCTGTACATACAAGGTACCAAAGCATAGGGCTGGGCTCACCATGCTGTACATACAAGGTACCACAGCATAGGGCTGGGCTCACCATGCTGTACATACAAGGTACCACAGCATAGGGCTGGGCTCACCATGCTGTACATACAAGGTACCACAGCCTAGGGCTGGGCTCACCATGCTGCACATACAAGGTACCACAGCATAGGGCTGGGCTCACCATGCTGTACATACAAGGTACCACAGCATAGGGCTGGGCTCACCATGCTGTACATACAAGGTACCACAGCCTAGGGCTGGGCTCACCATGCTGTACATACAAGGTACCACAGCATAGGGCTGGGCTCACCATGCTGTACATACAAGGTACCACAGCATAGGGCTGGGCTCACCATGCTGTACATACAAGGTACCACAGCCTAGGGCTGGGCTCACCATGCTGTACATACAAGGTACCACAGCATAGGGCTGGGCTCACCATGCTGTACATACAAGGTACCACAGCATAGGGCTGGGCTCACCATGCTGTACATACAAGGTACCACAGCATAGGGCTGGGCTCACCATGCTGTACATACAAGGTACCACAGCATAGGGCTGGGCTCACCATGCTGTACATACAAGGTACCACATCCTAGGGCTGGGCTCACCATGCTGCACATACAAGGTACCACAGCATAGGGCTGGGCTCACCATGCTGTACATACAAGGTACCACAGCATAGGGCTGGGCTCACCATGCTGTACATACAAGGTACCACAGCCTAGGGCTGGGCTCACCATGCTGTACATACAAGGTACCACAGCATAGGGCTGGGCTCACCATGCTGTACATACAAGGTACCACAGCATAGGGCTGGGCTCACCATGCTGTACATACAAGGTACCACAGCATAGGGCTGGGCTCACCATGCTGTACATACAAGGTACCACAGCATAGGGCTGGGCTCACCATGCTGTACATACAAGGTACCACAGCATAGGGCTGGGCTCACCATGCTGTACATACAAGGTACCACAGCCTAGGGCTGGGCTCACCATGCTGCACATACAAGGTACCACAGCATAGGGCTGGGCTCACCATGCTGTACATACAAGGTACCACAGCATAGGGCTGGGCTCACCATGCTGTACATACAAGGTACCACAGCATAGGGCTGGGCTCACCATGCTGTACATACAAGGTACCACAGCATAGGGCTGGGCTCACCATGCTGTACATACAAGGTACCACAGCATAGGGCTGGGCTCACCATGCTGTACATACAAGGTACCACAGCATAGGGCTGGGCTCACCATGCTGTACATACAAGGTACCACAGCATAGGGCTGGGCTCACCATGCTGTACATACAAGGTACCACAGCATAGGG